>CAWUFW010002242.1:975000-1529096 GCA_963921515.1 Calotriton arnoldi | reverse complement strand
TTGTAGAGCCAGAGAACCAGGTCAGCAGAGCCGTTGTAGAGCCAGAGAACCAGGTCAGCAGAGCTGCTGTAGAGCCAGAGAACCAGGTCAGCAGAGCTGCTGTAGAGCCAGAGAACCAGGTCAGCAGAGCTGCTGTAGAGCCAGAGAACCAGGTCAGCAGAGCTGCTGTAGAGCCAGAGAACCAGGTCAGCAGAGCTGCTCTAGAGCCAGAGAACCAGGTCAGCAGAGCCACTCTAGAGCCAGAGAACCAGGTCAGCAGAGCTGCTCTAGAGCCAGAGAACCAGGTCAGCAGAGCTGCTGTAGAGCCAGAGAACCAGGTCAGCAGAGCCGCTTGAAGAGCCAGAGAACCAGGTCAGCAGAGCTGCTGTAGAGCCAGAGAACCAGGTCAGCAGAGCCGCTGTAGAGCCAGAGAACCAGGTCAGCAGAGCTGCTGTAGAGCCAGAGAACCAGGTCAGCAGAGCTGCTCTAGAGCCAGAGAACTAGGTCAGCAGAGCTGCTCTAGAGCCAGAGAACCAGGTCAGCAGAGCTGCTGTAGAGCCAGAGAACCAGGTCAGCAGAGCTGCTGTAGAGCCAGAGAACCAGGTCAGCAGAGCTGTTGTAGAGCCAGAGAACCAGGTTAGCAGAGCTGCTCTAGAGCCAGAGAACCAGGTCAGCAGAGCGGCTGTAGAGCCTGAGAACCAGGTCAGCAGATCCGTTGTAGAGCCAGAGAACCAGGTCAGCAAAGCTGCTCTAGATCCAGAGAGCCAGGTCAGCAGATGTTCTCTAGAGCCAGACAACCAGGTCAGCAGAGCTGCTCTAGAGCCTGAGAACCAGGTCAGCAGAGCCGTTGTAGAGCCAGAGAACCAGGTCAGCAGAGCTGTTCTAGAGCCTGAGAATCAGGTCAGCAGAGCTGCTCTAGAGCCAGAGAACCAGGTCAGCAGAGCTGCTGTAAAGCCTGAGAACCAGGTCAGCTGAGCTGATCTGGAGCCAGAGAACAAGGTCAGCACAGTTGCTCTAGAGCCCGAGAACGAGGTCAGCAGAGCTGCTCTATGGCCAGAGAACTGGGCCAGAGAACCAGGTCAGCGAACCACGTCAGCAGAGGTGTTGTAGAGACAGAGAACCAGGTCAGCAAGCTGCTGTAGAGCCAGAGAACCAGGTCAGCAGAACTGCTGTAGAGCCTTAGAACCAGGTCATTAGAGCTGCTGTAGAGCCAGAGAAGCAGGTCAGCAGAGCTGCTGTAGAGCCAGAGAAGCAGGTCAGCAAGCTGCTGTAGAGCCATAGAACCAGGTCAGCAGAGCCATTGTAGAGCCAGACAACCAGGTCAGCAGAGCCGTTGTAGAGCCTGAGACCCAGGTCAGCAGAGCTGCTGTACAGCCAGAGAACCAGGTCAGGAGAGCCGCTCTAGAGCCAGAGACCCAGGTCAGCAGAGCTGCTGTAGAGCCATAGAACCAGGTCAGCAGAGCTGCTGTAGAGCCAGAGAACCAGGTCAGCAGAGCCGCTCTAGAGCTAGAGAACCCGGCCAGCAGAGCCACTCTAGAAACAGAGAACAAGGTAAGCAGAGCTGCTCTAGAGCCAGAGAACCAGGTCAGCAGAGCTGCTGTAGAGCCACAGAACCAGGTCAGTAGAGCCGTTGAAGAGCCAGAGAACCAGGTCAGCAGAGCTGCTGTAGAGCCAGAGAACCAGGTCAGCAGAGCCGCTGTAGAGCCAGAGAACCAGGTCAGCAGAGCTGCTGTAGAGCCAGAGAACCAGGTCAGCAGAGCCGTTGTAGAGCAGGAGAACCAGGTCAGCAGAGCTGCTGTAGAGCCAGCGTACCAGGTCAGCAGAGCTGCTGTAGAGCCAGAGAACCAGGTCAGCAGAGCCGTTTCTGGAGCCAGAGAACTAGGTCAGCAGTGCTCTAGAGCCAGAGAACCAGGTCAGCAGAGCTGCTGTAGAGCCAGAGAACTAGGTCAGCAGAGCTGCTGTAGAGCCAGAGAACCGGGTCAGCAGAGCTGCTGTAGAGCCAGAGAACCAGGTCAGCAGAGCTGCTGTAGAGCCAGAGAACCAGGTCAGCAGAGCTGCTGTAGAGCCAGAGAACCAGGTCAGCAGAGCCGTTGTAGAGCCAGAGAACCAGGTCAGCAGAGCTGCTCTAGAGCCAGAGAACCAGGTCAGCAGAGCTGCTGTAGAGCCAGAGAACCAGGTCAGCAGAGCCGCTCTAGAGCCAGAGAACCAGGTCAGCAGAGCCGCTGTAGGAGCCAGGTCAGCAGAGCTGCTGTAAAGCCAAAGAACCAGGTCAGGAGAGCCGCTGTAGAGCCAGAGAACCAGGTCAGCAGAGCCACTGTAGAGCCAGAGAACCAGGTCAGCAGAGCTGCTGTAGAGCCAGAGAACCAGGTCAGCAGAGCTGCTCTAGAGCCAGAGAAGCAGGTCAGCAGAGCTGCTCTAGAGCCAGAGAACCAGGTCAGCAAAGCTGCTCTAGAGCCAGAGAACCAGGTCAGCAGAGCCGTTGTAGAGCCAGAGAACCAGGTCAGCAGAGCCACTGTGGAGCCAGAGAACCAGGCCAGTAGAGCCGCTCTAGAGCCTGAGAACCAGGTCAGCAGAGCCGCTCTAGAGCCAGAGAACCAGGTCAGCAGAGCGGCTGTAGAGCCTGAGAACCAGGTCAGCAGAGCTGCTCTAGAGCCAGAGAACCAGGTCAGTAGAATGGCTGTAGAGCCTGAGAACCTAGATCCATTGTAGAGCCAGAGAACCAGGTCAGCAGAGCGGCTGTAGAGACTGAGAACCAGGTCAGCAGAGCCACTCTAGAGCCAGAGAACCAAGTCAGCAGAGCTGCAGTAGAGCCAGAGAACCAGGTCAGCAGAGCCACTGTAGAGCCAGAGAACCAGGTCAGCAGAGCTTCTGTAGAGCCAGAGAACCAGGTCAGCAGAGCCGCTCTAGAGCCAGAGAACCAGGTGAGCAGAGCCGCTGTAGAGCCAGAGCACCAGGTAAGCAGAGCCACTGTAGAGCCAGAGAACCAGGTCAGCAGAGCTGCTTTAGAGCCAGAGAACCAGGTCAGCAGAGCTGCTGTAGAGCCAGATAACCAGGTCAGCAGAGCTGCTCTAGAGCCAGAGAACCAGGTCAGCAGAGCTGCTGTAGAGCCAGATAACCAGGTCAGGAGAGCTGCTGTAGAGCCAGAGAACCAGGTCAGCAGAGCCGCTCTAGAGCCGAAGAACCAGGTCAGCAGAGCTGCTGTAGAGCTAGAGAACAAGGTCAGCAGAGCTGCTCTAGAGCCAGAGAACCAGGTCAGCAGAGCTGCTGCAGAGCCAGAGAACAAGGTCAGCAGAGTTGCTCTAGAGCCGAAGAACCAGGTCAGCAGAGCTGCTGTAGAGCTAGAGAACAAGGTCAGCAGAGCTGCTCTAGAGCCAGCATACCAGGTCAGCAGAGCTGTTGTAGTGCCAGACAACCAGGTCAGCAAGCTGCCCTAGAGCCAGAGAACCAGGTCAGCAGAGCCGCTCTACAGCCAGAGAACCAGGTCAGCAGAGCTGCTGTAGAGCCAGAGAACTAGGTCAGGAGAGCCGCTGTAGAGCCAGAGAAACAGGTCAGCAGAGCTGCTCTATAGCCAGAGAACCAGGTCAGCAGAGCGGCTAAAGAGCCTGAGAACCAGGTCAGCAGAGCCGTTCTGGAGCCAGAGAACTAGGTCAGCAGTGCTCTAGAGCCAGAGAACCAGGTCAGCAGAGCTGCTGTAGAGCCAGAGAACCAGGTCAGCAGAGCTGCTGTAGAGCCAGAGAACCAGGTCCGCAGAGCTGCTTTAGAGCCAGAGAACTAGGTCAGCAGAGCCGCTCTAGAGCCAGAGAACCAGGTCAGCAGAGCCATTGTAGAGCCAGAGAACCAGGTCAGCAGAGCTGTTGTAGAGCCAGAGAACCAGGTCAGCAGAGCCGCTCTAGAGCCAGATAACCAGGTCAGCAGAGCTGGTCTAGAGCCAGAGAACCAGGTCAGCAGAGCAGCTGTAGAGCCTGAGAACCAGGTCAGCAGAGCTGTTGTAGAGCCAGAAAACCAGGTCAGCAAAGCTGCTGTAGAGCCAGAGAACCAGGTCAGCAGAGCTGCTCTAGAGCCAGAGAACCAGGTCCGCAGAGCTGCTCTGAAGCCAGAGAACAAGGTCAGCAGATTCGCTCTAGAGCCCGAGAAACAGGTCAGCAGAGCTGAGCCCGAGAACCAGGTCAGCAGAGCTGATCTGGAGCCAGAGAACAAGGTCAGCAAAGTCGCTCTAGAGCCTGAGAACCAGGTCAGCAGAGCTGCTGTAGAGCCAGAGAACGAGGTCAGCAGAGCTGCTCTATGGCCAGAGAACTGGGCCAGAGAACCAGGTCAGCGAACCACGTCAGCAGAGGTGTTGTAGAGACAGAGAACCAGGTCAGCAAGCTGCTGTAGAGCCAGAGAACCAGGTCAGCAGAGCTGCTGTAGAGCCTTAGAACCAAGTCATTAGAGCTGCTGTAGAGCCAGAGAAGCAGGTCAGCAGAGCAGCTGTAGAGCCAGAGAAGCAGGTCAGCAAGCTGCTGTAGAGCCATAGAACCAGGTCAGCAGAGCTGCTGTAGAGCCAGAGAACCAGGTCAGCAGAGCCATTGTAGAGCCAGAGAACCAGGTCAGCAGAGCCGTTGTAGAGCCTGAGACCCAGGTCAGCAGAGCTGATGTAGAGCCAGAGAACCAGGTCAGCAGAGCCGCTCTAGAGCCAGAGACCCAGGTCAGCAGAGCTGCTGTAGAGCCATTGAAGCTGGTCAGCAGAGCTGCTGTAGAGCCATAGAACCAGGTCAGCAGACATGCTCTAGAGCCAGAAACCAGTTCAGCAGAGCCGCTCTAGAGCCTGAGAACCGGGTCAGTAGAGCCGGTCTAGAGCCAGAGAACCCGGCCAGCAGAGCCGCTCTAGAAACAGAGAACCAGGTCAGCAGAGCCGCTCTAGTGCCAGAGAACCAGCTCAGCAGAGCCGCTCTAGAGCCTGAGAATCATCAGGTCAGCAGAGCCGCTCTAGAGCCAGAGAACCAGGTGAGCAGAGCTGCTGTAGAGCCAGAGAACCATGTCAGCAGACCTGCTGTAGAGCCAGAGAACAAGGTCAGCAGAGCCGTTCTAGAGCCAGAGAACCAGGTCAGCAGAGCCGTTCTAGAGCCAGAGAACCAGGTCAGCAGAGCGGCTCTAGAGCCTGAGAACCAGGTCAGCAGAGCCGTTGTAGAGCCAGAGAACCAGGTTAGCAGAGCTGCTCTAGAGCCAGAGAACCAGTTCAGCAGAGCGGCTGTAGAGCCTGAGAACCAGGTCAGCAGATCCGTTGTAGAGCCAGAGAACCAGGTCAGCAAAGCTGCTCTAGAGCCAGAGAGCCAGGTCAGCAGATGTTCTCTAGAGCCAGACAACCAGGTCAGCAGAGCTGCTCTAGAGCCTGAGAACCAGGTCAGCAGAGCCGTTGTAGAGCCAGAGAACCAGGTCAGCAGAGCTGCTCTAGAGCCAGAGAACCAGGTCAGCAGAGCTGCTGTAGAGCCAGAGAACCAGGTCAGCAGAGCTGCTCTAGAGCCAGAGAACCAGGTCAGCAGAGCTGATCTGGAGCCAGAGAACCAGGTCAGCAGAGCTGCTCTAGAGCCTGAGACCCAGGTCAGCAGAGCTGCTGTAGAGCCAGAGAACGAGGTCAGCAGAGCTGCTCTATGGCCAGAGAACTGGGCCAGAGAACCAGGTCAGCGAACCACGTCAGCAGAGGTGTTGTAGAGACAGAGAACCAGGTCAGCAGAGCTGATCTGGAGCCAGAGAACCAGGTCAGCAGAGCTGCTGTAGAGCCTTAGAACCAAGTCATTAGAGCTGCTGTAGAGCCAGAGAAGCAGGTCAGCAGAGCTGCTGTAGAGCCAGAGAAGCAGGTCAGCAGAGCTGCTGTAGAGCCATAGAACCAGGTCAGCAGAGCTGCTGTAGAGCCAGAGAACCAGGTCAGCAGAGCCATTGTAGAGCCAGAGAACCAGGTCAGCAGAGCCGCTGTAGAGCCTGAGACCCAGGTCAGCAGAGCTGCTGTAGAGCCAGAGAACCAGGTCAGGAGAGCCGCTCTAGAGCCAGAGACCCAGGTGTGAGAAGTTGGCCTGGTATATGCTGTTCACTAATTAAAGTGGACACCTTGCACCAGGGCAAATCGACTCTTATGGTAGATAGGTTTAAGACAACCTTTTAAAGAAAGCTATCCTAGTGGTAGCTGTGGAGAGCAGCCTTCAGGCTAAGTCTCAGAGGAATGTAAAGCAGCTTGTTTTACCATATAATCTCTTGAATCACCAAATGAAAAGACACCACACAGGTATATATATCAAATATATATGTATTTATTTCTAAATAACTCTCTACTAATCTCTTTATGAGATTAGAAGACAAACATATGCACAAATCAACGTTTCTCAATAAGTTAAGCACAAAAGATGGCTGGGGCCCTAGGGGCGTACTCAGACCATATACTAAGTAAGAGACTTAGAAACAACGACTTGCAAAGGAGACAAGGCCTAGGGCCTTCAGAAGTGCTGGGGCCTCACGAAACCACCCAAGGCAGGTAAGTAAAGGACCCACGGGGGACGCGTGCAGTGTGGATACACAGGCGCGAATCGCCGTTAACTTCAATGGGGCAAGTCATGGTTGGAAATAAAGAGTTTTAGGATACTTCGGGAGAACCTACAAGCGAGTCACTTACAGGGTAAGTAGTTCTAGGGCCCACACCCACAGGAGCACCGTAGTGCTGGAGTTACCTCACCCAGGGAAGCCGGGTGCACAGGTGTCCTTTGGTGTCGGGTCGCGGCGTCGTTTTCAATGGCGAACAAAGAAGACTTGCTGCTTGCGGGAGCTGAAGAAGTGTCCGGTGGAATCCAAGCCTGGATTCTGAAGAAGGATGACCTGAAAGCAGAGGGGACAGTGTTCAAAGTCACTTGGCAGTGACCCGGGGCAAGGAAGATGGATGCCCACCGTCGTCGGTCGCTTCAGGTCGGTTGCGGGTGCCTTGACTCTTCAGCCACGTGGTCCAGGAGGCGTCGACGACGACCAGGAGCTGGATTCGGTGTGTCCCTCGACGTCTGCAGCTGACTGCGGTGTCGGCAACTCGATCGGAGCCAACAAGCCTTGGCAGCCGCAAGTCTCGGGGAGATGAAGAAAAGTCGATGGCGCAGACCAGCAAGGTCTGAGGGACTCACCCAGCGAGGGTAAGTCAGGGCAGGCCTGGAGCAACCAGGGAGCCCTTTGGTTTCTTTAAGAAGTCTTCTGGGGACCCACAAGCCAGCGGGCAAGGGATCGCGAAGACACCTCGGGCGGAATCACTCAACAGGGGCCCACGGTCACTCGGGACGGTGTAGGCCTCTGATCTTCGGAGGGATTCCTGCTGGAGGTTGGGACCACACGTGGTCCAAAGCACAAGTTCGTAGAACGTTGTGAAGGGGTTGCACTCGACAATAGTGCACGGTACCCAGGGGTCGCGGTTCCTCGTTACTCGTGGGGTCCACTTGCCTCAGCTTCGCTGGGGACTCACGATGGCCTGGGAGAGGTCAGGAAATCCACTTCTTGGGCTGCAGGGACTTCGGACTCTGGCGGGAGCGGCGTAGTTTGCGACCGTCGTTGTCGTTTTTGGTGCCTGCCAAGCAGGGGAGTCACTCCTTGACTCCAAGGGAGATTCTTCTGTCTTCCAAAGGTAGTGGAACGTCGAAGGGCCAGGATTCTTCTGTAGAGCGTCGTCCAGGGGTTATCTGCTTTGCAATGGCAAGGTTCCCCCTCTTAAACTAAAAAGAGGGGATGGACTAGCTCTATGACCCCACCTATGGGAGGGTCAAGGGAGGGGTGGCTACACCCACTTCCCTTTGTCCAGTTTCGTGCCAGAGCAGGGGCAGGCAGCCCCTGAGCTGGTTTGAACTGGCATATGCACAGAGGAGCCTTCTGCTCCCCCAGTGCAGGACTTCAAAGCACTCTAAGAGTGCACCCACCCAGCCCCAATACACTAAACCCTGTCTGGAAGGTGGTTACACCTCCCTGTGACAGGATGCCTATTGTTGGGCTTCCTCCACTGCGAGTTTCGGTCATCAGCAGGAGGGCAGCCCAGTGTCTGTGACTGGTGGCATCCATTTTGTGATGCCAGGGCTCTTTAGGATTCTACCGTGTTTCCACAGCAGGTACATGTCTTATCCCTCTAGAAGGGTGGAATGCTACCCCCGCCGCCAAGATTGGCGGGGGGTAGTATTCCAAGATGTTTGACACCAAACACGACATGTTTTGATGCAGCCATTCCAAAGTTAGCATTTACCGCGAGGATATAATGCACTTAAATAGTATATGGTTTAACCGCATCCACAAACAGCACCAGAGAATAGACTCTGAGAGCTGCAGAGGGGCCCTGCTCAGGCAGAGGCACCCCCTCACATAGAAGCCAAGCACCCTGCCCTCAGGATTGATAGGGCCTGCCTTAGGGGTGACTGATAGGTTTATATGTGTGTGCAGGAGAGATATAGGAAACCTATATCCCAGTGAGGGGTGCTAGCACCACCTCACCCAGGCTGCAGTAGCAGGCCTGTGGTGTCAGATTTAGACTGCTTCCCAGGGGTGGCATAACATATGCTGCAGCCCCTGGGAGGCCTGTGAAGTACCTATGCCCTTGGCACCTAAGGTACCATATACTAGGGACTCATAAGGCACCACAGTATCCAATCACTAGTGCACCTAGAGTGCACTCCATGTCGTTTAGAGAGAGCAGATAGACTGGGGCCCTGAATAGCAGGGTCCCAGTCCAACTAAGTCATAAACCAGCAAAACACCATAAAAGAAGTGGGGGCAACCATATAGTCAGATTCCACCTTCCTACACCAGGTCAGCAGAGCTGCTGTAGAGCCATAGAACCAGGTCAGCAGAGCTGCTGTAGAGCCAGAGAACCAGGTCAGCAGAGCCGCTCTAGAGCTAGAGAACCCGGCCAGCAGAGCCACTCTAGAAACAGAGAACAAGGTAAGCAGAGCTGCTCTAGAGCCAGAGAACCAGGTCAGCAGAGCTGCTGTAGAGCCACAGAACCAGGTCAGTAGAGCCGTTGAAGAGCCAGAGAACCAGGTCAGCAGAGCTGCTGTAGAGCCAGAGAACCAGGTCAGCAGAGCCGCTGTAGAGCCAGAGAACCAGGTCAGCAGAGCTGCTGTAGAGCCAGAGAACCAGGTCAGCAGAGCCGTTGTAGAGCCAGGAGAACCAGGTCAGCAGAGCTGCTGTAGAGCCAGCGAACCAGGTCAGCAGAGCTGCTGTAGAGCCAGAGAACCAGGTCAGCAGAGCCGTTCTGGAGCCAGAGAACTAGGTCAGCAGTGCTCTAGAGCCAGAGAACCAGGTCAGCAGAGCTGCTGTAGAGCCAGAGAACCGGGTCAGCAGAGCTGCTGTAGAGCCAGAGAACCAGGTCAGCAGAGCTGCTGTAGAGCCAGAGAACCAGGTCAGCAGAGCTGCTGTAGAGCCAGAGAACCAGGTCAGCAGAGCTGCTGTAGAGCCAGAGAACCAGGTCAGCAGAGCCGCTGTAGAGCCAGAGAACCAGGTCAGCAGAGCTGCTCTAGAGCCAGAGAACCAGGTCAGCAGAGCTGCTGTAGAGCCAGAGAACCAGGTCAGCAGAGCCGCTCTAGAGCCAGAGAACCAGGTCAGCAGAGCCGCTGTAGAGCCAGGTACCAGGTCAGAGCTGCTGTAAAGCCAAAGAACCAGGTCAGCAGAGCCGCTCTAGAGCTAGAGAACCAGGTGAGCAGTGCTGCTGTAGAGCCAGAGAACCATGTCAGCAGAGCTGCTGTAGAGCCAGAGAACCAGGTCAGCAGAGCCGTTCTAGAGCCAGAGAACCAGGTCACAGAGTTGCTCTAGAGCCAGAGAACCAGGTCAGCAGAGCGGCTGTAGAGCCTGAGAACCAGGTCAGCAGAGCCGTTGTAGAGCCAGAGAACCAGGTTAGCAGAGCTGCTCTAGAGCCAGAGAACCAGGTCAGCAGAGCGGCTGTAGAGCCTGAGAACCAGGTCAGCAGATCCGTTGTAGAGCCAGAGAACCAGGTCAGCAAAGCTGCTCTAGAGCCAGAGAGCCAGGTCAGCAGATGTTCTCTAGAGCCAGACAACCAGGTCAGCAGAGCTGCTCTAGAGCCTGAGAACCAGGTCAGCAGAGCCGTTGTAGAGCCAGAGAACCAGGTCAGCAGAGCTGTTCTAGAGCCTGAGAACCAGGTCAGCAGAGCTGCTCTAGAGCCCGAGAACCAGGTCAGCAGAGCTGCTGTAAAGCCTGAGAACCAGGTCAGCTGAGCTGATCTGGAGCCAGAGAACAAGGTCAGCAAAGTTGCTCTAGAGCCTGAGACCCAGGTCAGCAGAGCTGCTGTAGAGCCAGAGAACGAGGTCAGCAGAGCTGCTCTATGGCCAGAGAACTGGGCCAGAGAACCAGGTCAGCGAACCACGTCAGCAGAGGTGTTGTAGAGACAGAGAACCAGGTCAGCAAGCTGCTGTAGAGCCAGAGAACCAGGTCAGCAGAACTGCTGTAGAGCCTTAGAACCAGGTCATTAGAGCTGCTGTAGAGCCAGAGAAGCAGGTCAGCAGAGCTGCTGTAGAGCCAGAGAAGCAGGTCAGCAAGCTGCTGTAGAGCCATAGAACCAGGTCAGCAGAGCTACTGTAGAGCCAGAGAACCAGGTCAGCAGAGCCATTGTAGAGCCAGACAACCAGGTCAGCAGAGCCGTTGTAGAGCCTGAGACCCAGGTCAGCAGAGCTGCTGTACAGCCAGAGAACCAGGTCAGGAGAGCCGCTCTAGAGCCAGAGACCCAGGTCAGCAGAGCTGCTGTAGAGCCATAGAACCAGGTCAGCAGAGCTGCTGTAGAGCCAGAGAACCAGGTCAGCAGAGCCGCTCTAGAGCTAGAGAACCCGGCCAGCAGAGCCACTCTAGAAACAGAGAACAAGGTAAGCAGAGCTGCTCTAGAGCCAGAGAACCAGGTCAGCAGAGCTGCTGTAGAGCCACAGAACCAGGTCAGTAGAGCCGTTGAAGAGCCAGAGAACCAGGTCAGCAGAGCTGCTGTAGAGCCAGAGAACCAGGTCAGCAGAGCCGCTGTAGAGCCAGAGAACCAGGTCAGCAGAGCTGCTGTAGAGCCAGAGAACCAGGTCAGCAGAGCCGTTGTAGAGCAGGAGAACCAGGTCAGCAGAGCTGCTGTAGAGCCAGCGTACCAGGTCAGCAGAGCTGCTGTAGAGCCAGAGAACCAGGTCAGCAGAGCCGTTCTGGAGCCAGAGAACTAGGTCAGCAGTGCTCTAGAGCCAGAGAACCAGGTCAGCAGAGCTGCTGTAGAGCCAGAGAACTAGGTCAGCAGAGCTGCTGTAGAGCCAGAGAACCGGGTCAGCAGAGCTGCTGTAGAGCCAGAGAACCAGGTCAGCAGAGCTGCTGTAGAGCCAGAGAACCAGGTCAGCAGAGCTGCTGTAGAGCCAGAGAACCAGGTCAGCAGAGCCGTTGTAGAGCCAGAGAACCAGGTCAGCAGAGCTGCTCTAGAGCCAGAGAACCAGGTCAGCAGAGCTGCTGTAGAGCCAGAGAACCAGGTCAGCAGAGCCGCTCTAGAGCCAGAGAACCAGGTCAGCAGAGCCGCTGTAGAGCCAGGTCAGCAGAGCTGCTGTAAAGCCAAAGAACCAGGTCAGCAGAGCCGCTCTAGAGCTAGAGAACCAGGTGAGCAGTGCTGCTGTAGAGCCAGAGAACCATGTCAGCAGAGCTGCTGTAGAGCCAGAAAACCAGATCAGCAGAGCTGTTCTAGAGCCAGAGAACCAGGTCACAGAGTTGCTCTAGAGCCAGAGAACTAGGTCAGGAGAGCCGCTGTAGAGCCAGAGAACCAGGTCAGCAGAGCCACTGTAGAGCCAGAGAACCAGGTCAGCAGAGCTGCTGTAGAGCCAGAGAACCAGGTCAGCAGAGCTGCTCTAGAGCCAGAGAAGCAGGTCAGCAGAGCTGCTCTAGAGCCAGAGAACCAGGTCAGCAAAGCTGCTCTAGAGCCAGAGAACCAGGTCAGCAGAGCCGTTGTAGAGCCAGAGAACCAGGTCAGCAGAGCCACTGTGGAGCCAGAGAACCAGGCCAGTAGAGCCGCTCTAGAGCCTGAGAACCAGGTCAGCAGAGCCGCTCTAGAGCCAGAGAACCAGGTCAGCAGAGCGGCTGTAGAGCCTGAGAACCAGGTCAGCAGAGCTGCTCTAGAGCCAGAGAACCAGGTCAGTAGAATGGCTGTAGAGCCTGAGAACCTAGATCCATTGTAGAGCCAGAGAACCAGGTCAGCAGAGCGGCTGTAGAGACTGAGAACCAGGTCAGCAGAGCCACTGTAGAGCCAGAGAACCAGGTCAGCAGAGCTTCTGTAGAGCCAGAGAACCAGGTCAGCAGAGCCACTGTAGAGCCAGAGAACCAGGTCAGCAGAGCTTCTGTAGAGCCAGAGAACCAGGTCAGCAGAGCCACTCTAGAGCCAGAGAACCAGGTGAGCAGAGCCGCTGTAGAGCCAGAGCACCAGGTAAGCAGAGCCACTGTAGAGCCAGAGAACCAGGTCAGCAGAGCTGCTATAGAGCCAGAGAACCAGGTCAGCAGAGCTGCTGTAGAGCCAGATAACCAGGTCAGCAGAGCTGCTCTAGAGCCAGAGAACCAGGTCAGCAGAGCTGCTGTAGAGCCAGATAACCAGGTCAGGAGAGCTGCTGTAGAGCCAGAGAACCAGGTCAGCAGAGCCGCTCTAGAGCCGAAGAACCAGGTCAGCAGAGCTGCTGTAGAGCTAGAGAACAAGGTCAGCAGAGCTGCTCTAGAGCCAGAGAACCAGGTCAGCAGAGCTGCTGCAGAGCCAGAGAACAAGGTCAGCAGAGTTGCTCTAGAGCCGAAGAACCAGGTCAGCAGAGCTGCTGTAGAGCTAGAGAACAAGGTCAGCAGAGCTGCTCTAGAGCCAGCATACCAGGTCAGCAGAGCTGTTGTAGTGCCAGACAACCAGGTCAGCAAGCTGCCCTAGAGCCAGAGAACCAGGTCAGCAGAGCCGCTCTACAGCCAGAGAACCAGGTCAGCAGAGCCGCTCTAGAGCTAGAGAACCCGGCCAGCAGAGCCACTCTAGAAACAGAGAACAAGGTAAGCAGAGCTGCTCTAGAGCCAGAGAACCAGGTCAGCAGAGCTGCTGTAGAGCCACAGAACCAGGTCAGTAGAGCCGTTGAAGAGCCAGAGAACCAGGTCAGCAGAGCTGCTGTAGAGCCAGAGAACCAGGTCAGCAGAGCCACTGTAGAGCCAGAGAACCAGGTCAGCAGAGCTGCTGTAGAGCCAGAGAACCAGGTCAGCAGAGCCGTTCTGGAGCCAGAGAACTAGGTCAGCAGTGCTCTAGAGCCAGAGAACCAGGTCAGCAGAGCTGCTGTAGAGCCAGAGAACTAGGTCAGCAGAGCTGCTGTAGAGCCAGAGAACCGGGTCAGCAGAGCTGTTGTAGAGCCAGAGAACCAGGTTAGCAGAGCTGCTCTAGAGCCAGAGAACCAGGTCAGCAGAGCGGCTGTAGAGCCTGAGAACCAGGTCAGCAGATCCGTTGTAGAGCCAGAGAACCAGGTCAGCAAAGCTGCTCTAGAGCCAGAGAGCCAGGTCAGCAGATGTTCTCTAGAGCCAGACAACCAGGTCAGCAGAGCTGCTCTAGAGCCTGAGAACCAGGTCAGCAGAGCCGTTGTAGAGCCAGAGAACCAGGTCAGCAGAGCTGTTCTAGAGCCTGAGAACCAGGTCAGCAGAGCTGCTCTAGAGCCCGAGAACCAGGTCAGCAGAGCTGCTGTAAAGCCTGAGAACCAGGTCAGCTGAGCTGATCTGGAGCCAGAGAACAAGGTCAGCAAAGTTGCTCTAGAGCCAGAGAACGAGGTCAGCAGAGCTGCTCTGTGGCCAGAGAACTGGGCCAGAGAACCAGGTCAGCGAACCACGTCAGCAGAGGTGTTGTAGAGACAGAGAACCAGGTCAGCAAGCTGCTGTAGAGCCAGAGAACCAGGTCAGCAGAACTGCTGTAGAGCCTTAGAACCAGGTCATTAGAGCTGCTGTAGAGCCAGAGAAGCAGGTCAGCAGAGCTGCTGTAGAGCCAGAGAAGCAGGTCAGCAAGCTGCTGTAGAGCCATAGAACCAGGTCAGCAGAGCCATTGTAGAGCCAGACAACCAGGTCAGCAGAGCCGTTGTAGAGCCTGAGACCCAGGTCAGCAGAGCTGCTGTACAGCCAGAGAACCAGGTCAGGAGAGCCGCTCTAGAGCCAGAGACCCAGGTCAGCAGAGCTGCTGTAGAGCCATAGAACCAGGTCAGCAGAGCTGCTGTAGAGCCAGAGAACCAGGTCAGCAGAGCCGCTCTAGAGCTAGAGAACCCGGCCAGCAGAGCCACTCTAGAAACAGAGAACAAGGTAAGCAGAGCTGCTCTAGAGCCAGAGAACCAGGTCAGCAGAGCTGCTGTAGAGCCACAGAACCAGGTCAGTAGAGCCGTTGAAGAGCCAGAGAACCAGGTCAGCAGAGCTGCTGTAGAGCCAGAGAACCAGGTCAGCAGAGCCGCTGTAGAGCCAGAGAACCAGGTCAGCAGAGCTGCTGTAGAGCCAGAGAACCAGGTCAGCAGAGCCGTTGTAGAGCAGGAGAACCAGGTCAGCAGAGCTGCTGTAGAGCCAGCGTACCAGGTCAGCAGAGCTGCTGTAGAGCCAGAGAACCAGGTCAGCAGAGCCGTTTCTGGAGCCAGAGAACTAGGTCAGCAGTGCTCTAGAGCCAGAGAACCAGGTCAGCAGAGCTGCTGTAGAGCCAGAGAACTAGGTCAGCAGAGCTGCTGTAGAGCCAGAGAACTGGGTCAGCAGAGCTGCTGTAGAGCCAGAGAACCAGGTCAGCAGAGCTGCTGTAGAGCCAGAGAACCAGGTCAGCAGAGCTGCTGTAGAGCCAGAGAACCAGGTCAGCAGAGCCGTTGTAGAGCCAGAGAACCAGGTCAGCAGAGCTGCTCTAGAGCCAGAGAACCAGGTCAGCAGAGCTGCTGTAGAGCCAGAGAACCAGGTCAGCAGAGCCGCTCTAGAGCCAGAGAACCAGGTCAGCAGAGCCGCTGTAGAGCCAGGTCAGCAGAGCTGCTGTAAAGCCAAAGAACCAGGTCAGGAGAGCCGCTGTAGAGCCAGAGAACCAGGTCAGCAGAGCCACTGTAGAGCCAGAGAACCAGGTCAGCAGAGCTGCTGTAGAGCCAGAGAACCAGGTCAGCAGAGCTGCTCTAGAGCCAGAGAAGCAGGTCAGCAGAGCTGCTCTAGAGCCAGAGAACCAGGTCAGCAAAGCTGCTCTAGAGCCAGAGAACCAGGTCAGCAGAGCCGTTGTAGAGCCAGAGAACCAGGTCAGCAGAGCCACTGTGGAGCCAGAGAACCAGGCCAGTAGAGCCGCTCTAGAGCCTGAGAACCAGGTCAGCAGAGCCGCTCTAGAGCCAGAGAACCAGGTCAGCAGAGCGGCTGTAGAGCCTGAGAACCAGGTCAGCAGAGCTGCTCTAGAGCCAGAGAACCAGGTCAGTAGAATGGCTGTAGAGCCTGAGAACCTAGATCCATTGTAGAGCCAGAGAACCAGGTCAGCAGAGCGGCTGTAGAGACTGAGAACCAGGTCAGCAGAGCCACTCTAGAGCCAGAGAACCAAGTCAGCAGAGCTGCAGTAGAGCCAGAGAACCAGGTCAGCAGAGCCACTGTAGAGCCAGAGAACCAGGTCAGCAGAGCTTCTGTAGAGCCAAAGAACCAGGTCAGCAGAGCCGCTCTAGAGCCAGAGAACCAGGTGAGCAGAGCCGCTGTAGAGCCAGAGCACCAGGTAAGCAGAGCCACTGTAGAGCCAGAGAACCAGGTCAGCAGAGCTGCTTTAGAGCCAGAGAACCAGGTCAGCAGAGCTGCTGTAGAGCCAGATAACCAGGTCAGCAGAGCTGCTCTAGAGCCAGAGAACCAGGTCAGCAGAGCTGCTGTAGAGCCAGATAACCAGGTCAGGAGAGCTGCTGTAGAGCCAGAGAACCAGGTCAGCAGAGCCGCTCTAGAGCCGAAGAACCAGGTCAGCAGAGCTGCTGTAGAGCTAGAGAACAAGGTCAGCAGAGCTGCTCTAGAGCCAGAGAACCAGGTCAGCAGAGCTGCTGCAGAGCCAGAGAACAAGGTCAGCAGAGTTGCTCTAGAGCCGAAGAACCAGGTCAGCAGAGCTGCTGTAGAGCTAGAGAACAAGGTCAGCAGAGCTGCTCTAGAGCCAGCATACCAGGTCAGCAGAGCTGTTGTAGTGCCAGACAACCAGGTCAGCAAGCTGCCCTAGAGCCAGAGAACCAGGTCAGCAGAGCCGCTCTACAGCCAGAGAACCAGGTCAGCAGAGCTGCTGTAGAGCCAGAGAACTAGGTCAGGAGAGCCGCTGTAGAGCCAGAGAAACAGGTCAGCAGAGCTGCTCTATAGCCAGAGAACCAGGTCAGCAGAGCGGCTAAAGAGCCTGAGAACCAGGTCAGCAGAGCCGTTCTGGAGCCAGAGAACTAGGTCAGCAGTGCTCTAGAGCCAGAGAACCAGGTCAGCAGAGCTGCTGTAGAGCCAGAGAACCAGGTCAGCAGAGCTGCTGTAGAGCCAGAGAACCAGGTCCGCAGAGCTGCTTTAGAGCCAGAGAACTAGGTCAGCAGAGCCGCTCTAGAGCCAGAGAACTAGGTCAGCAGAGCTGTTGTAGAGCCAGAGAACCAGGTCAGCAGAGCTGTTGTAGAGCCAGAGAACCAGGTCAGCAGAGCCGCTCTAGAGCCAGATAACCAGGTCAGCAGAGCTGGTCTAGAGCCAGAGAACCAGGTCAGCAGAGCAGCTGTAGAGCCTGAAAACCAGGTCAGCAGAGCCGTTGTAGAGCCAGAAAACCAGGTCAGCAAAGCTGCTGTGGAGCCAGAGAACCAGGTCAGCAGAGCTGCTCTAGAGCCAGAGAACCAGGTCCGCAGAGCTGCTCTGAAGCCAGAGAACAAGGTCAGCAGATTCGCTCTAGAGCCCGAGAAACCAGGTCAGCAGAGCTGAGCCCGAGAACCAGGTCAGCAGAGCTGATCTGGAGCCAGAGAACAAGGTCAGCAAAGTCGCTCTAGAGCCTGAGAACCAGGTCAGCAGAGCTGCTGTAGAGCCAGAGAACGAGGTCAGCAGAGCTGCTCTATGGCCAGAGAACTGGGCCAGAGAACCAGGTCAGCGAACCACGTCAGCAGAGGTGTTGTAGAGACAGAGAACCAGGTCAGCAAGCTGCTGTAGAGCCAGAGAACCAGGTCAGCAGAGCTGCTGTAGAGCCTTAGAACCAAGTCATTAGAGCTGCTGTAGAGCCAGAGAAGCAGGTCAGCAGAGCAGCTGTAGAGCCAGAGAAGCAGGTCAGCAAGCTGCTGTAGAGCCATAGAACCAGGTCAGCAGAGCTGATGTAGAGCCAGAGAACCAGGTCAGCAGAGCCATTGTAGAGCCAGAGAACCAGGTCAGCAGAGCCGTTGTAGAGCCTGAGACCCAGGTCAGCAGAGCTGATGTAGAGCCAGAGAACCAGGTCAGCAGAGCCGCTCTAGAGCCAGAGACCCAGGTCAGCAGAGCTGCTGTAGAGCCATTGAAGCTGGTCAGCAGAGCTGCTGTAGAGCCATAGAACCAGGTCAGCAGACATGCTCTAGAGCCAGAAACCAGTTCAGCAGAGCCGCTCTAGAGCCTGAGAACCGGGTCAGTAGAGCCGGTCTAGAGCCAGAGAACCCGGCCAGCAGAGCCGCTCTAGAAACAGAGAACCAGGTCAGCAGAGCCGCTCTAGTGCCAGAGAACCAGCTCAGCAGAGCCGCTCTAGAGCCTGAGAATCATCAGGTCAGCAGAGCCGCTCTAGAGCCAGAGAACCAGGTGAGCAGAGCTGCTGTAGAGCCAGAGAACCATGTCAGCAGACCTGCTGTAGAGCCAGAGAACAAGGTCAGCAGAGCCGTTCTAGAGCCAGAGAACCAGGTCACAGAGTTGCTCTAGAGCCAGAGAACCAGGTCAGCAGAGCGGCTGTAGAGCCTGAGAACCAGGTCAGCAGAGCCGTTGTAGAGCCAGAGAACCAGGTTAGCAGAGCTGCTCTAGAGCCAGAGAACCAGTTCAGCAGAGCGGCTGTAGAGCCTGAGAACCAGGTCAGCAGATCCGTTGTAGAGCCAGAGAACCAGGTCAGCAAAGCTGCTCTAGAGCCAGAGAGCCAGGTCAGCAGATGTTTTCTAGAGCCAGACAACCAGGTCAGCAGAGCTGCTCTAGAGCCTGAGAACCAGGTCAGCAGAGCCGTTGTAGAGCCAGAGAACCAGGTCAGCAGAGCTGTTCTAGAGCCTGAGAACCAGGTCAGCAGAGCTGCTCTAGAGCCCGAGAACCAGGTCAGCAGAGCTGCTGTAAAGCCCGAGAACCAGGTCAGCTGATCTGGAGCCAGAGAACAAGGTCAGCAAAGTTGCTCTAGAGCCTGAGACCCAGGTCAGCAGAGCTGCTGTAGAGCCAGAGAACGAGGTCAGCAGAGCTGCTCTATGGCCAGAGAACTGGGCCAGAGAACCAGGTCAGCGAACCACGTCAGCAGAGGTGTTGTAGAGACAGAGAACCAGGTCAGCAAGCTGCTGTAGAGCCAGAGAACCAGGTCAGCAGAACTGCTGTAGAGCCTTAGAACCAGGTCATTAGAGCTGCTGTAGAGCCAGAGAAGCAGGTCAGCAGAGCTGCTGTAGAGCCAGAGAAGCAGGTCAGCAAGCTGCTGTAGAGCCATAGAACCAGGTCAGCAGAGCTACTGTAGAGCCAGAGAACCAGGTCAGCAGAGCCATTGTAGAGCCAGACAACCAGGTCAGCAGAGCCGTTGTAGAGCCTGAGACCCAGGTCAGCAGAGCTGCTGTACAGCCAGAGAACCAGGTCAGGAGAGCCGCTCTAGAGCCAGAGACCCAGGTGTGAGAAGTTGGCCTGGTATATGCTGTTCACTAATTAAAGTGGACACCTTGCACCAGGGCAAATCGACTCTTATGGTAGATAGGTTTAAGACAACCTTTTAAAGAAAGCTATCCTAGTGGTAGCTGTGGAGAGCAGCCTTCAGGCTAAGTCTCAGAGGAATGTAAAGCAGCTTGTTTTACCATATAATCTCTTGAATCACCAAATGAAAAGACACCACACAGGTATATATATCAAATATATATGTATTTATTTCTAAATAACTCTCTACTAATCTCTTTATGAGATTAGAAGACAAACATATGCACAAATCAACGTTTCTCAATAAGTTAAGCACAAAAGATGGCTGGGGCCCTAGGGGCGTACCAGACCATATACTAAGTAAGAGACTTAGAAACAACGACTTGCAAAGAGACAAGGCCTAGGGCCTTCAGAAGTGCTGGGGCCTCACGAAACCACCCAAGGCAGGTAAGTAAAGGACCCACGGGGACGCGTGCAGTGTGGATACACAGGCGCGAATCGCCGTTAACTTCAATGGGGCAAGTCGCGGTTGGAAATAAAGAGTTTTAGGATACTTCGGGAGAACCTACAAGCGAGTCACTTACAGGGTAAGTAGTTCTAGGGCCCACACCCACAGGAGCACCGTAGTGCTGGAGTTACCTCACCCAGGGAAGCCGGGTGCACAGGTGTCCTTTGGTGTCGGGTCGCGGCGTCGTTTTCAATGGCGAACAAAGAAGACTTGCTGCTTGCGGGAGCTGAAGAAGTGTCCGGTGGAATCCAAGCCTGGATTCTGAAGAAGGATGACCTGAAAGCAGAGGGGACAGTGTTCAAAGTCACTTGGCAGTGACCCGGGGCAAGGAAGATGGATGCCCACCGTCGTCGGTCGCTTCAGGTCGGTTGCGGGTGCCTTGACTCTTCAGCCACGTGGTCCAGGAGGCGTCGACGACGACCAGGAGCTGGATTCGGTGTGTCCCTCGACGTCTGCAGCTGACTGCGGTGTCAGAAACTCGATCGGAGCCAACAAGCCTTGGCAGCCGCAAGTCTCGGGGAGATGAAGAAAAGTCGATGGCGCAGACCAGCAAGGTCTGAGGGACTCACCCAGCGAGGGTAAGTCAGGGCAGGCCTGGAGCAACCAGGGAGCCCTTTGGTTTCTTTAAGAAGTCTTCTGGGGACCCACAAGCCAGCGGGCAAGGGATCGCGAAGACACCTCGGGCGGAATCACTCAACAGGGGCCCACGGTCACTCGGGACGGTGTAGGCCTCTGATCTTCGGAGGGATTCCTGCTGGAGGTTGGGACCACACGTGGTCCAAAGCACAAGTTCGTAGAACGTTGTGAAGGGGTTGCACTCGACAATAGTGCACGGTACCCAGGGGTCGCGGTTCCTCGTTACTCGTGGGGTCCACTTGCCTCAGCTTCGCTGGGGACTCACGATGGCCTGGGAGAGGTCAGGAAATCCACTTCTTGGGCTGCAGGGACTTCGGACTCTGGCGGGAGCGGCGTAGTTTGCGACCGTCGTTGTCGTTTTTGGTGCCTGCCAAGCAGGGGAGTCACTCCTTGACTCCAAGGGAGATTCTTCTGTCTTCCAAAGGTAGTGGAACGTCGAAGGGCCAGGATTCTTCTGTAGAGCGTCGTCCAGGGGTTATCTGCTTTGCAATGGCAAGGTTCCCCCTCTTAAACTAAAAAGAGGGGATGGACTAGCTCTATGACCCCACCTATGGGAGGGTCAAGGGAGGGGTGGCTACACCCACTTCCCTTTGTCCAGTTTCGTGCCAGAGCAGGGGCAGGCAGCCCCTGAGCTGGTTTGAACTGGCATATGCACAGAGGAGCCTTCTGCTCCCCAGTGCAGGACTTCAAAGCACTCTAAGAGTGCACCCACCCAGCCCCAATACACTAAACCCTGTCTGGAAGGTGGTTACACCTCCCTGTGACAGGATGCCTATTGTTGGGCTTCCTCCACTGCGAGTTTCGGTCATCAGCAGGAGGGCAGCCCAGTGTCTGTGACTGGTGGCATCCATTTTGTGATGCCAGGGCTCTTTAGGATTCTACCGTGTTTCCACAGCAGGTACATGTCTTATCCTCTAGAAGGGTGGAATGCTACCCCCGCTGCCAAGATTGGCGGGGGGGTAGTATTCCAAGATGTTTGACACCAAACACGACATGTTTTGATGCAGCCATTCCAAAGTTAGCATTTACCGCGAGGATATAATGCACTTAAATAGTATATGGTTTAACCGCATCCACAAACAGCACCAGAGAATAGACTCTGAGAGCTGCAGAGGGGCCCTGCTCAGGCAGAGGCACCCCCTCACATAGAAGCCAAGCACCCTGCCCTCAGGATTGATAGGGCCTGCCTTAGGGGTGACTGATAGGTTTATATGTGTGTGCAGGAGAGATATAGGAAACCTATATCCCAGTGAGGGGTGCTAGCACCACCTCACCCAGGCTGCAGTAGCAGGCCTGTGGTGTCAGATTTAGACTGCTTCCCAGGGTGGCATAACATATGCTGCAGCCCCTGGGAGGCCTGTGAAGTACCTATGCCCTTGGCACCTAAGGTACCATATACTAGGGACTCATAAGGCACCACAGTATCCAATCACTAGTGCACCTAGAGTGCACTCCATGTCGTTTAGAGAGAGCAGATAGACTGGGGCCCTGAATAGCAGGGTCCCAGTCCAACTAAGTCATAAACCAGCAAAACACCATAAAAGAAGTGGGGGCAACCATATAGTCAGATTCCACCTTCCTACACCAGGTCAGCAGAGCTGCTGTAGAGCCATAGAACCAGGTCAGCAGAGCTGCTGTAGAGCCAGAGAACCAGGTCAGCAGAGCCGCTCTAGAGCTAGAGAACCCGGCCAGCAGAGCCACTCTAGAAACAGAGAACAAGGTAAGCAGAGCTGCTCTAGAGCCAGAGAACCAGGTCAGCAGAGCTGCTGTAGAGCCACAGAACCAGGTCAGTAGAGCCGTTGAAGAGCCAGAGAACCAGGTCAGCAGAGCTGCTGTAGAGCCAGAGAACCAGGTCAGCAGAGCCGCTGTAGAGCCAGAGAACCAGGTCAGCAGAGCTGCTGTAGAGCCAGAGAACCAGGTCAGCAGAGCCGTTGTAGAGCAGGAGAACCAGGTCAGCAGAGCTGCTGTAGAGCCAGCGTACCAGGTCAGCAGAGCTGCTGTAGAGCCAGAGAACCAGGTCAGCAGAGCCGTTCTGGAGCCAGAGAACTAGGTCAGCAGTGCTCTAGAGCCAGAGAACCAGGTCAGCAGAGCTGCTGTAGAGCCAGAGAACTAGGTCAGCAGAGCTGCTGTAGAGCCAGAGAACCGGGTCAGCAGAGCTGCTGTAGAGCCAGAGAACCAGGTCAGCAGAGCTGCTGTAGAGCCAGAGAACCAGGTCAGCAGAGCTGCTGTAGAGCCAGAGAACCAGGTCAGCAGAGCCGTTGTAGAGCCAGAGAACCAGGTCAGCAGAGCTGCTCTAGAGCCAGAGAACCAGGTCAGCAGAGCTGCTGTAGAGCCAGAGAACCAGGTCAGCAGAGCCGCTCTAGAGCCAGAGAACCAGGTCAGCAGAGACGCTGTAGAGCCAGGTCAGCAGAGCTGCTGTAAAGCCAAAGAACCAGGTCAGCAGAGCCGCTCTAGAGCTAGAGAACCAGGTGAGCAGTGCTGCTGTAGAGCCAGAGAACCATGTCAGCAGAGCTGCTGTAGAGCCAGAGAACCAGGTCAGCAGAGCCGTTCTAGAGCCAGAGAACCAGGTCACAGAGTTGCTCTAGAGCCAGAGAACCAGGTCAGCAGAGCGGCTGTAGAGCCTGAGAACCAGGTCAGCAGAGCCGTTGTAGAGCCAGAGAACCAGGTTAGCAGAGCTGCTCTAGAGCCAGAGAACCAGGTCAGCAGAGCGGCTGTAGAGCCTGAGAACCAGGTCAGCAGATCCGTTGTAGAGCCAGAGAACCAGGTCAGCAAAGCTGCTCTAGAGCCAGAGAGCCAGGTCAGCAGATGTTCTCTAGAGCCAGACAACCAGGTCAGCAGAGCTGCTCTAGAGCCTGAGAACCAGGTCAGCAGAGCCGTTGTAGAGCCAGAGAACCAGGTCAGCAGAGCTGTTCTAGAGCCTGAGAACCAGGTCAGCAGAGCTGCTCTAGAGCCCGAGAACCAGGTCAGCAGAGCTGCTGTAAAGCCTGAGAACCAGGTCAGCTGAGCTGATCTGGAGCCAGAGAACAAGGTCAGCAAAGTTGCTCTAGAGCCTGAGACCCAGGTCAGCAGAGCTGCTGTAGAGCCAGAGAACGAGGTCAGCAGAGCTGCTCTATGGCCAGAGAACTGGGCCAGAGAACCAGGTCAGCGAACCACGTCAGCAGAGGTGTTGTAGAGACAGAGAACCAGGTCAGCAAGCTGCTGTAGAGCCAGAGAACCAGGTCAGCAGAACTGCTGTAGAGCCTTAGAACCAGGTCATTAGAGCTGCTGTAGAGCCAGAGAAGCAGGTCAGCAGAGCTGCTGTAGAGCCAGAGAAGCAGGTCAGCAAGCTGCTGTAGAGCCATAGAACCAGGTCAGCAGAGCTACTGTAGAGCCAGAGAACCAGGTCAGCAGAGCCATTGTAGAGCCAGACAACCAGGTCAGCAGAGCCGTTGTAGAGCCTGAGACCCAGGTCAGCAGAGCTGCTGTACAGCCAGAGAACCAGGTCAGGAGAGCCGCTCTAGAGCCAGAGACCCAGGTCAGCAGAGCTGCTGTAGAGCCATAGAACCAGGTCAGCAGAGCTGCTGTAGAGCCAGAGAACCAGGTCAGCAGAGCCGCTCTAGAGCTAGAGAACCCGGCCAGCAGAGCCACTCTAGAAACAGAGAACAAGGTAAGCAGAGCTGCTCTAGAGCCAGAGAACCAGGTCAGCAGAGCTGCTGTAGAGCCACAGAACCAGGTCAGTAGAGCCGTTGAAGAGCCAGAGAACCAGGTCAGCAGAGCTGCTGTAGAGCCAGAGAACCAGGTCAGCAGAGCCGCTGTAGAGCCAGAGAACCAGGTCAGCAGAGCTGCTGTAGAGCCAGAGAACCAGGTCAGCAGAGCCGTTGTAGAGCAGGAGAACCAGGTCAGCAGAGCTGCTGTAGAGCCAGCGTACCAGGTCAGCAGAGCTGCTGTAGAGCCAGAGAACCAGGTCAGCAGAGCCGTTCTGGAGCCAGAGAACTAGGTCAGCAGTGCTCTAGAGCCAGAGAACCAGGTCAGCAGAGCTGCTGTAGAGCCAGAAACTAGGTCAGCAGAGCTGCTGTAGAGCCAGAGAACCGGGTCAGCAGAGCTGCTGTAGAGCCAGAGAACCAGGTCAGCAGAGCTGCTGTAGAGCCAGAGAACCAGGTCAGCAGAGCTGCTGTAGAGCCAGAGAACCAGGTCAGCAGAGCCGTTGTAGAGCCAGAGAACCAGGTCAGCAGAGCTGCTCTAGAGCCAGAGAACCAGGTCAGCAGAGCTGCTGTAGAGCCAGAGAACCAGGTCAGCAGAGCCGCTCTAGAGCCAGAGAACCAGGTCAGCAGAGCCGCTGTAGAGCCAGGTCAGCAGAGCTGCTGTAAAGCCAAAGAACCAGGTCAGCAGAGCCGCTCTAGAGCTAGAGAACCAGGTGAGCAGTGCTGCTGTAGAGCCAGAGAACCATGTCAGCAGAGCTGCTGTAGAGCCAGAAAACCAGATCAGCAGAGCTGTTCTAGAGCCAGAGAACCAGGTCACAGAGTTGCTCTAGAGCCAGAGAACTAGGTCAGGAGAGCCGCTGTAGAGCCAGAGAACCAGGTCAGCAGAGCCACTGTAGAGCCAGAGAACCAGGTCAGCAGAGCTGCTGTAGAGCCAGAGAACCAGGTCAGCAGAGCTGCTCTAGAGCCAGAGAAGCAGGTCAGCAGAGCTGCTCTAGAGCCAGAGAACCAGGTCAGCAAAGCTGCTCTAGAGCCAGAGAACCAGGTCAGCAGAGCCGTTGTAGAGCCAGAGAACCAGGTCAGCAGAGCCACTGTGGAGCCAGAGAACCAGGCCAGTAGAGCCGCTCTAGAGCCTGAGAACCAGGTCAGCAGAGCCGCTCTAGAGCCAGAGAACCAGGTCAGCAGAGCGGCTGTAGAGCCTGAGAACCAGGTCAGCAGAGCTGCTCTAGAGCCAGAGAACCAGGTCAGTAGAATGGCTGTAGAGCCTGAGAACCTAGATCCATTGTAGAGCCAGAGAACCAGGTCAGCAGAGCGGCTGTAGAGACTGAGAACCAGGTCAGCAGAGCCACTCTAGAGCCAGAGAACCAAGTCAGCAGAGCTGCAGTAGAGCCAGAGAACCAGGTCAGCAGAGCCACTGTAGAGCCAGAGAACCAGGTCAGCAGAGCTTCTGTAGAGCCAGAGAACCAGGTCAGCAGAGCCGCTCTAGAGCCAGAGAACCAGGTGAGCAGAGCCGCTGTAGAGCCAGAGCACCAGGTAAGCAGAGCCACTGTAGAGCCAGAGAACCAGGTCAGCAGAGCTGCTATAGAGCCAGAGAACCAGGTCAGCAGAGCTGCTGTAGAGCCAGATAACCAGGTCAGCAGAGCTGCTCTAGAGCCAGAGAACCAGGTCAGCAGAGCTGCTGTAGAGCCAGATAACCAGGTCAGGAGAGCTGCTGTAGAGCCAGAGAACCAGGTCAGCAGAGCCGCTCTAGAGCCGAAGAACCAGGTCAGCAGAGCTGCTGTAGAGCTAGAGAACAAGGTCAGCAGAGCTGCTCTAGAGCCAGAGAACCAGGTCAGCAGAGCTGCTGCAGAGCCAGAGAACAAGGTCAGCAGAGTTGCTCTAGAGCCGAAGAACCAGGTCAGCAGAGCTGCTGTAGAGCTAGAGAACAAGGTCAGCAGAGCTGCTCTCGAGCCAGCATACCAGGTCAGCAGAGCTGTTGTAGTGCCAGACAACCAGGTCAGCAAGCTGCCCTAGAGCCAGAGAACCAGGTCAGCAGAGCCGCTCTACAGCCAGAGAACCAGGTCAGCAGAGCTGCTGTAGAGCCAGAGAACTAGGTCAGGAGAGCCGCTGTAGAGCCAGAGAAACAGGTCAGCAGAGCTGCTCTAGAGCCAGAGAACCACGTCAGCAGAGCGGCTGTAGAGCCAGAGAACCAGGTCAGCAGAGCTGCTCTATAGCCAGAGAACCAGGTCAGCAGAGCGGCTAAAGAGCCTGAGAACCATGTCAGCAGAGCCGTTCTGGAGCCAGAGAACTAGGTCAGCAGTGCTCTAGAGCCAGAGAACCAGGTCAGCAGAGCTGCTGTAGAGCCAGAGAACCAGGTCAGCAGAGCTGCTGTAGAGCCAGAGAACCAGGTCCGCAGAGCTGCTTTAGAGCCAGAGAACTAGGTCAGCAGAGCCGCTCTAGAGCCAGAGAACTAGGTCAGCAGAGCAGCTGTAGAGCCTGAGAACCAGGTCAGCAGAGCCGTTGTAGAGCCAGAGAACCAGGTCAGCAGAGCTGTTGTAGAGCCAGAGAACCAGGTCAGCAGAGCCGCTCTAGAGCCAGATAACCAGGTCAGCAGAGCTGGTCTAGAGCCAGAGAACCAGGTCAGCAGAGCAGCTGTAGAGCCTGAAAACCAGGTCAGCAGAGCCGTTGTAGAGCCAGAAAACCAGGTCAGCAAAGCTGCTGTGGAGCCAGAGAACCAGGTCAGCAGAGCTGCTCTAGAGCCAGAGAACCAGGTCCGCAGAGCTGCTCTGAAGCCAGAGAACAAGGTCAGCAGATTCGCTCTAGAGCCCGAGAAACAGGTCAGCAGAGCTGAGCCCGAGAACCAGGTCAGCAGAGCTGATCTGGAGCCAGAGAACAAGGTCAGCAAAGTCGCTCTAGAGCCTGAGAACCAGGTCAGCAGAGCTGCTGTAGAGCCAGAGAACGAGGTCAGCAGAGCTGCTCTATGGCCAGAGAACTGGGCCAGAGAACCAGGTCAGCGAACCACGTCAGCAGAGGTGTTGTAGAGACAGAGAACCAGGTCAGCAAGCTGCTGTAGAGCCAGAGAACCAGGTCAGCAGAGCTGCTGTAGAGCCTTAGAACCAAGTCATTAGAGCTGCTGTAGAGCCAGAGAAGCAGGTCAGCAGAGCAGCTGTAGAGCCAGAGAAGCAGGTCAGCAAGCTGCTGTAGAGCCATAGAACCAGGTCAGCAGAGCTGCTGTAGAGCCAGAGAACCAGGTCAGCAGAGCCGGTGTAGAGCCAGAGAACCAGGTCAGCAGAGCCGTTGTAGAGCCTGAGACCCAGGTCAGCAGAGCTGATGTAGAGCCAGAGAACCATGTCAGCAGAGCCGCTCTAGAGCCAGAGACCCAGGTCAGCAGAGCTGCTGTAGAGCCATTGAAGCTGGTCAGCAGAGCTGCTGTAGAGCCATAGAACCAGGTCAGCAGACATGCTCTAGAGCCAGAAACCAGTTCAGCAGAGCCGCTCTAGAGCCTGAGAACCGGGTCAGTAGAGCCGGTCTAGAGCCAGAGAACCCGGCCAGCAGAGCCGCTCTAGAAACAGAGAACCAGGTCAGCAGAGCCGCTCTAGTGCCAGAGAACCAGCTCAGCAGAGCCGCTCTAGAGCCAGAGAATCAGACCAACAGAGCCACTCTAGAGCCAGAGAACCAGGTCAGCAGGCTGCTGTAGAGCCTGAGTACCAGGTCAGCAGAGCCGTTGTAGAGCCAGAGAACCAGGTCAGCAGATCTGCTGTAGAGCCAGAAAACCAGGTCAGTAGAGCCGCTCTAGAGACTGAGAACCAGGTCAGCAGAGCTGCTGTAGAGCCAGAGAAGCAGGTCAGCAGAGCTGCTGTAGAGCCAAAGAACCAGGTCAGCAGAGCTGCTCTAGAGCCAGAGAACCAGGTCAGCAGAACTGCTCTAGAGCCAGAGAACCAGGTCAGCAGAGCCGCTCTAGAGCCTAAGAATCATCAGGTCAGCAGAGCTGCTCTAGAGCCAGAGAACCAGGTCAGCAGAGCTGCTGTAGAGCCAGAGAACAAGGTCAGCAGAGTCGCTCTAGAGCCTGAGAACCAGGTCAGCAGAGCCGCTGTAGAGCCAGAGAACCAGGTCAGCAGAGCCGCTGTAGAGCCAGAGAACCAGGTCAGCAGAGCCGCTGTAGAGCCAGAGAACCAGGTCAGCAGAGCTGCTGTAGAGCCAGAGAACCAGGTCAGCAGAGCCGTTGTAGAGCCAGAGAACCAGGTCAGCAGATCCGTTGTAGAGTCAGAGAACCAGGTCAGCAAAGCTGCTCTAGAGCCAGAGAGCCAGGTCAGCAGATGTTCTCTAGAGCCAGACAACAAGGTCAGCAGAGCTGCTCTAGAGCCTGAGAACCAGGTCAGCAGAGCCGTTGTAGAGCCAGAGAACCAGGTCAGCAGAGCTGCTCTAGAGCCTGAGAACCAGGGCAGCAGAGCTGCTCTAGAGCCAAAGAACCAGGTAAGCAGAGTCGCTCTAGAGCCCGAGAACCAGGTCAGCAGAGCTGCTGTAGAGCCCGAGAACCAGGTCAGCAGAGCTGATCTGGAGCCAGAGAACAAGGTCAGCAAAGTCGCTCTAGAGCCTGAGACCCAGTTCAGCAGAGCTGCTGTAGAGCCAGAGAACCAGGTCAGCACAGCCATTGTAGAGCCAGAGAACCAGGTCAGCAGAGCCGTTGTAGAGCCTGAGAACCAGGTCAGCAGAGCCGTTGTAGAGCCTGAGACCCAGGTCAGCAGAGCTGCTGTAGAGCCAGAGAACCAGGTCAGCAGAGCCGCTCTAGAGCCAGAGACCCAGGTCAGCAGAGCTGCTGTAGAGCCATAGAACCAGGTCAGCAGAGCTGCTGTAGAGCCATAGAACCAGGTCAGCAGACATGCTCTAGAGCCAGAAACCAGTTCAGCAGAGCCGCTCTAGAGCCTGAGAACCGGGTCAGTAGAGCCGCTCTAGAGCCAGAGAACCAGGTCAGCAGAGCTGCTCGAGAGCCAGAGAACCAGGTCAGCAGAGCCGCTCTAGAGCTAGAGAACCCGGCCAGCAGAGCCACTCAAGAGCCAGAGAACAAGGTCAGCAGAGCTGCTCTAGAGCCAGAGAACCAGGTCAGCAGAGCTGCTGTAGAGCCACAGAACCAGGTCAGTAGAGCCGTTGAAGAGCCAGAGAACCAGGTCAGCAGAGCTGCTGTAGAGCCAGAGAACTAGGTCAGCAGAGCTGCTGTAGAGCCAGAGAACCACATCAGCAGAGCTGCTGTAGAGCCAGAGAACCAGGTCAGCAGAGCCGTTGTAGAGCCAGAGAACCAGGTCAGCAGAGCTGCTGTAGAGCCAGAGAACCAGGTCCGCAGAGCTGCTTTAGAGCCAGAGAACTAGGTCAGCAGAGCCGCTCTTAAGCCAGAGAACCAGGTCAGCAGAGCAGCGGTAGAGCCTGAGAACCAGGTCAGCAGAGCCGTTGTAGAGCCAGAGAACCAGGTCAGCAGAGCTGTTGTAGAGCCAGAGAACCAGGTCAGCAGAGCCGCTCTAGAGCCAGAGAACCAGGTCAGCAGAGCTGGTCTAGAGCCAGAGAACCAGGTCAGCAGAGCAGCTGTAGAGCCTGAGAACCAGGTCAGCAGAGCCGTTGTAGAGCCAGAGAACCAGGTCAGCAAAGCTGCTCTAGAGCCAGAGAACCAGGTCAGCAGAGCTGCTCTAGAGCCAGAGAACCAGGTCCACAGAGCTGCTCTGGAGCCAGAGAACAAGGTCAGCAGAGTCGCTCTAGAGCCCGAGAACCAGGTCAGCAGAGCTGCTGTAGAGCCCGAGAACCAGGATCTGGAGCCAGAGAACAAGGTCAGCAAAGTCGCTCTAGAGCCTGAGAACCAGGTCAGCAGAGCTGCTGTAGAGCCAGAGAACGAGGTCAGCAGAGCTGATCTATGGCCAGAGAACTGGGCCAGAGAACCAGGTCAGCGAACCACATCAGCAGAGGTGTTGTAGAGACAGAGAACCAGGTCAGCAAGCTGCTGTAGAGCCAGAGAACCAGGTCAGCAGAGCTGCTGTAGAGCCTTAGAACCAGGTCATTAGAGCTGCTATAGAGCCAGAGAAGCAGGTCACCAGAGCTGCTGTAGAGCCAGAGAAGCAGGTCAGCAGAGCCGCTCTAGAGCTAGAGAACCAGGTCAGCAGAGCCATTGTAGAGCCAGAGAACCAGGTCAGCAGAGCCGTTGTAGAGCCTGAGACCCAGGTCAGCAGAGCTGCTGTAGAGCCAGAGAACCAGGTCAGCAGAGCCGCTCTATAGCCAGAGACCCAGGTCAGCAGAGCTGCTGTAGAGCCATAGAACCAGGTCAGCAGAGCCGCTCTAGAGCTAGAGAACCCGGCCAGCAGAGCCACTCTAGAAACAGAGAACAAGGTCAGCAGAGCTGCTCTAGAGCCAGAGAACCAGGTCAGCAGAGCTGCTGTAGAGCCACAGAACCAGGTCAGTAGAGCCGTTGAAGAGCCAGAGAACCAGGTCAGCAGAGCTGCTGTAGAGCCAGAGAACCAGGTCAGCAGAGTGCTGTAGAGCCAGAGAACCAGGTCAGCAGAGCTGCTGTAGAGCCAGAGAACCAGGTCAGCAGAGCGGCTGTAGAGCCTGAGAACCAGGTCAGCAGAGCCGTTGTAGAGCCAGAGAACCAGGTCAGCAAAGCTGCTCTAGAGCCAGAGAACCAGGTCAGCAGAGCTGCTCTAGAGCCAGAGAACGAGGTCAGCAGAGCTGCTCTATGGCCAGAGAACTGGGCCAGAGAACCAGGTCAGCGAACCACATCAGCAGAGGTGTTGTAGAGACAGAGAACCAGGTCAGCAAGCTGCTGTAGAGCCAGAGAACCAGGTCAGCAGAGCTGCTGTAGAGCCTTAGAACCAGGTCATTAGAGCTGCTGTAGAGCCAGAGAAGCAGGTCAGCAGAGCTGCTGTAGAGCCAGAGAAGCAGGTCAGCAAGCTGCTGTAGAGCCATAGAACCAGGTCAGCAGAGCTGCTGTAGAGCCAGAGAACCAGGTCAGCAGAGCCATTGTAGAGCCAGAGAACCAGGTCAGCAGAGCCGTTGTAGAGCCTGAGACCCAGGTCAGCAGAGCTGCTGTAGAGCCAGAGAACAAGGTCAGCAGAGCCGCTCTAGAGCCAGAGACCCAGGTCAGCAGAGCTGCTGTAGAGCCATAGAACCAGGTCAGCAGAGCTGCTGTAGAGCCATAGAACCAGGTCAGCAGACATGCTCTAGAGCCAGAAACCAGTTCAGCAGAGCCGCTCTAGAGCCTGAGAACCGGGTCAGTAGAGCCGGTCTAGAGCCAGAGAACCCGGCCAGCAGAGCCGCTCTAGAAACAGAGAACCAGGTCAGCAGAGCCGCTCTAGTGCCAGAGAACCAGCTCAGCAGAGCCGCTCTAGAGCCTGAGAATCATCAGGTCAGCAGAGCCGCTCTAGAGCCAGAGAACCAGGTGAGCAGAGCTGCTGTAGAGCCAGAGAACCATGTCAGCAGACCTGCTGTAGAGCCAGAGAACAAGGTCAGCAGAGCCGTTCTAGAGCCAGAGAACCAGGTCACAGAGTTGCTCTAGAGCCAGAGAACCAGGTCAGCAGAGCGGCTGTAGAGCCTGAGAACCAGGTCAGCAGAGCCGTTGTAGAGCCAGAGAACCAGGTTAGCAGAGCTGCTCTAGAGCCAGAGAACCAGGTCAGCAGAGCGGCTGTAGAGCCTGAGAACCAGGTCAGCAGATCCGTTGTAGAGCCAGAGAACCAGGTCAGCAAAGCTGCTCTAGATCCAGAGACCCAGGTCAGCAGATGTTCTCTAGAGCCAGACAACCAGGTCAGCAGAGCTGCTCTAGAGCCTGAGAACCAGGTCAGCAGAGCCGTTGTAGAGCCAGAGAACCAGGTCAGCAGAGCTGCTCTAGAGCCTGAGAACCAGGTTAGCAGAGCTGCTCTAGAGCCAGAGAACCAGGTAAGCAGAGTCGCTCTAGAGCCCAAGAACCAGGTCAGCAGAGCTGATCTGGAGCCAGAGAACAAGGTCAGCAAAGTTGCTCTAGAGCCTGAGACCCAGGTCAGCAGAGCTGCTGTAGAGCCAGAGAACGAGGTCAGCAGAGCTGCTCTATGGCCAGAGAACTGGGCCAGAGAACCAGGTCAGCGAACCACGTCAGCAGAGGTGTTGTAGAGACAGAGAACCAGGTCAGCAAGCTGCTGTAGAGCCAGAGAACCAGGTCAGCAGAGCTGCTGTAGAGCCTTAGAACCAGGTCATTAGAGCTGCTGTAGAGCCAGCATACCAGGTCAGCAGAGCTGCTGTAGAGCCAGAGAACCAGTTCAGCAGAGCCATTCTGGAGCCAGAGAACTAGGTCAGCAGTGCTCTAGAGCCAGAGAACCAGGTCAGCAGAGCTGCTGTAGAGCCAGAGAACCAGGTCAGCAGAGCTGCTGTAGAGCCAGAGAACCAGGTCCGCAGAGCTGCTTTAGAGCCAGAGAACTAGGTCAGCAGAGCCGCTCTAGAGCCAGAGAACCAGGTCAGCAGAGCAGCTGTAGAGCCTGAGAACCAGGTCAGCAGAGCTGTTGTAGAGCCAGGGAACCAGGTCAGCAGAGCTGTTGTAGAGCCAGAGAACCAGGTCAGCAGAGCCGCTCTAGAGCCAGAGAACCAGGTCAGCAGAGCTGGTCTAGAGCCAGAGAACCATGTCAGCAGAGCGGCTGTAGAGCCTGAGAACCAGGTCAGCAGAGCCGCTGTAGAGCCAGAGAACCAGGTCAGCAAAGCTGCTCTAGAGCCAGAGAACCAGGTCCGCAGAGCTGCTCTGGAGCCAGAGAACAAGGTCAGCGGAGTCGCTCTAGAGCCCGAGAACCAGGTCAGCAGAGCTGCTGTAGAGCCCGAGAACCAGGTCAGCAGAGCTGATCTGGAGCCAGAGAACAAGGTCAGCAAAGTCACTCTAGAGCCTGAGAACCAGGTCAGCAGAGCTGCTGTAGAGCCTGAGAACGAGGTCAGCAGAGCTGCTCTACGGCCAGAGAACTGGGCCAGAGAACCAGGTCAGCGAACCACGTCAGCAGAGGTGTTGTAGAGACAGAGAACCAGGTCAGCAAGCTGCTGTAGAGCCAGAGAACCAGGTCAGCAGAGCTGCTGTAGAGCCTTAGAACCAGGTCATTAGAGCTGCTGTAGAGCCAGAGAAGCAGGTCAGCAGAGCTGCTGTAGAGCCAGAGAAGCAGGTCAGCAAGCTGCTGTAGAGCCATAGAACCAGGTCAGCAGAGCTGCTGTAGAGCCAGAGAACCAGGTCAGCAGAGCCATTGTAGAGCCAGAGAACCAGGTCAGCAGAGCCGTTGTAGAGCCTGAGACCCAGGTCAGCAGAGCTGCTGTAGAGCCAGAGAACCAGGTCAGCAGAGCCGCTCTAGAGCCAGAGACCCAGGTCAGCAGAGCTGCTGTAGAGCCATAGAACCAGGTCAGCAGAGCTGCTGTAGAGCCATAGAACCAGGTCAGCAGACATGCTCTAGAGCCAGAAACCAGTTCAGCAGAGCCGCTCTAGAGCTTGAGAACCGGGTCAGTAGAGCCGGTCTAGAGCCAGAGAACCTGGCCAGCAGAGCCGCTCTAGAAACAGAGAACTAGGTCAGCAGAGCCGCTCTAGTGCCAGAGAACCAGCTCTGCAGACCCGCTCTAGAGCCAGAGAATCAGACCAACAGAGCCACTCTAGAGCCAGAGAACCAGGTCAGCAGGCTGCTGTAGAGCCTGAGTACCAGGTCAGCAGAGCCGTTGTAGAGCCAGAGAACCAGGTCAGCAGATCTGCTGTAGAGCCAGAAAACCAGGTCAGCAGAGCCGCTCTAGAGACTGAGAACCAGGTCAGCAGAGCTGCTCTAGAGCCAGAGAACCAGGTCAGCAGAGCTGCTGTAGAGCCAAAGAACCAGGTCAGCAGAGCTGCTCTAGAGCCAGAGAACCAGGTCAGCAGAACTGCTCTAGAGCCAGAGAACCAGGTCAGCAGAACTGCTCTAGAGCCAGAGAACCAGGTCAGCAGAGCCGCTCTAGAGCCTGAGAATCATCAGGTCAGCAGAGCTGCTCTAGAGCCAGAGAACCAGGTCAGCAGAACTGCTGTAGATCCAGAGAACCAGGTCAGCAGAGCTGCTGTAGAGCCAGAGAACAAGGTCAGCAGAGTCGCTCTAGAGCCTGAGAACCAGGTCAGCAGAGCTGCTGTAGAGCCAGAGAACGAGGTCAGCAGAGCTGCTCTATGTCCAGAGAACTGGGCCAGAGAACCAGGTCAGCAGAGGTGTTGTAGAGCCAGAGAACCAGGTCAGCAAGCCATTGTAGAGCCAGAGAACCAGGTCAGCAGAGCCGCTCTAGAGCCCGAGAACAAGGTCAGCAGAGCTGCTCTAGAGCCAGAGAACCAGGTCAGCAGAGCTGCTGTAGAGCCACAGAACCAGGTCAGTAGAGCCGTTGTAGGGCCAGAGAACCAGGTCAGCAGAGCTGCTGTAGAGCCAGAGAACCAGGTCAGCAGAGCCGCTGTAGAGCCAGAGAACCAGGTCAGCAGAGCTGCTGTAGAGCCAGAGAACCAAGTCAGCAGAGCAGTTGTAGAGCCAGAGAACCAGGTCAGCAGAGCTGCTGTAGAGCCAGAGAACCAGGTCAGCAGAGCTGCTGTAGAGCCAGCGTACCAGGTCAGCAGAGCTGCTGTAGAGCCAGAGAACCAGGTCAGCAGAGCCGTTCTGGAGCCAGAGAACTAGGTCAGCAGTGCTCTAGAGCCAGAGAACCAGGTCAGCAGAGCCGCTCTAGAGCCAGAGAACCAGGTCAGCAGAGCAGCTGTAGAGCCTGAGAACCAGGTCAGCAGAGCCGTTGTAGAGCCAGAGAACCAGGTCAGCAGAGCTGTTGTAGAGCCAGAGAACCAGGTCAGCAGAGCCTCTCTAGAGCCAGAGAACCAGGTCAGCAGAGCTGGTCTAGAGCCAGAGAACCAGGTCAGCAGAGCGGCAGTAGAGCCTGAGAACCAGGTCAGCAGAGCTGCTCTAGAGCCAGAGAACCAGTTCCGCAGAGCTGCTCTGGAGCCAGAGAACAAGGCCAGCAGAGTTGCTCTAGAGCCCGAGAACCAGGTCAGCAGAGCTGCTGTAGAGCCCGAGAACCAGGTCAGCAGAGCTGATCTGGAGCCAGAGAACAAGGTCAGCAAAGTTGCTCTAGAGCCAGAGAACCAGGTCAGCAGAGCTGTTGTAGAGCCAGAGAACCAGGTCAGCAGAGCCGCTCTAGAGCCAGAGAACCAGGTCAGCAGAGCTGGTCTAGAGCCAGAGAACCAGGTCAGCAGAGCTGCTGTAGAGCCTGAGAACCAGGTCAGCAGAGCCGTTGTAGAGCCAGAGAACCAGGTCAGCAAAGCTGCTCTAGAGGCAGAGAACCAGGTCAGCAGAGCTGCTCTAGAGCCAGAGAACCAGGTCCGCAGAGCTGCTCTGGAGCCAGAGAACAAGGTCAGCAGAGTCGCTCTAGAGCCCGAGAACCAGGTCAGCAGAGCTGCTGTAGAGCCCGACAACCAGGTCAGCAGAGCTGATCTGGAGCCAGAGAACAAGGTCAGCAGAGCTGCTCTATGGCCAGAGAACTGGGCCAGAGAACCAGGTCAGTGAACCACGTCAGCAGAGGTGTTGTAGAGACAGAGAACCAGGTCCGCAAGCTGCTGTAGAGCCAGAGAACCAGGTAGGTAGAGCTGCTGTAGAGCCTTAGAACCAGGTCATTAGAGCTGCTGTAGAGCCAGAGAAGCAGGTCAGCAGAACTGCTGTAGAGCCAGAGAAGCAGGTCAGCAAGCTGCTGTAGAGCCATAGAACCAGGTCAGCAGAGCTGCTGTAGAGCCAGAGACCCACGTCAGCAGAGCTGCTGTAGAGCCAGAGACCCACGTCAGCAGAGCTGCTGTAGAGCCAGAGAACCAGGTCAGCAGAGCCGCTCTAGAGCCAGAGAACCAGGTCAGCAGAGCTGGTCTAGAGCCAGAGAACCAGGTCAGCAGAGCGGCTGTAGAGCCTGAGAACCAGGTCAGCAGAGCCGTTGTAGAGCCAGAGAACCAGGTCAGCAAAGCTGCTCTAGAGGCAGAGAACCAGGTAAGCAGAGCTGCTGTAGAGCCATAGAACCAGGTCAGCAGACATGCTCTAGAGCCAGAAACCAGTTCAGCAGAGCCGCTCTAGAGCCTGAGAACCGGGTCAGTAGAGCCGGTCTAGAGCCGGTCTAGAGCCAGAGAACCCGGCCAGCAGAACCGCTCTAGAAACAGAGAACCAGGTCAGCAGAGCCGCTCTAGAGCCAGAGAACCAGCTCAGCAGAGCCGCTGTAGAGCCTGAGTACCAGGTCAGCAGAGCCGTTGTAGAGCCAGAGAACCAGGTCAGCAGATCTGCTGTAGAGCCAGAGAACCAGGTCAGCAGAACTGCTCTAGAGCCAGAGAACCAGGTCAGCAGAGCTGCTGTAGAGCCAGAGAACCAGGTCAGCAGAGCCGCTCTAGAGCCTGAGAATCATCAGGTCAGCAGAGCTGCGCTAGAGCCAGAGAACCAGGTCAGCAGAACTGCTGTAGATCCAGAGAACCAGGTCAGCAGAGCTGCTGTAGAGCCAGAGAACAAGGTCAGCAGAGTCGCTCTAGAGCCTGAGAACCAGGTCAGCAGAACTGCTGTAGATCCAGAGAACCAGGTCAGCAGAGCTGCAGTAGAGCCAGAGAACGAGGTCAGCAGAGCTGCTCTATGTCCAGAGAACTGGGCCAGAGAACCAGGTCAGCAGAGCCGCTCTAGAGCCAGAGAACAAGGTCAGCAGAGCTGCTCTAGAGCCAGAGAACCAGGTCAGCAGAGCTGCTCTAGAGGCACAGAACCAGGTCAGTAGAGCCATTGTAGGGCCAGAGAACCAGGTCAGCAGAGCTGCTGTAGAGCCAGAGAACCAGGTCAGCAGAGCCGCTATAGAACCAGAGAACCAGGTCAGCAGAGCAGCTGTAGAGCCAGAGAACCAGGTCAGCAGACCCGTTGTAGAGCCAGAGAACCAGGTCAGCAGAGCTGCTGTAGAGCCAGCGTACCAGGTCAGCAGAGCTGCTGTAGAGCCAGAGAACCAGGTCAGCAGAGCCGTTCTGGAGCCAGAGAACTAGGTCAGCAGTGCTCTAGAGCCAGAGAACCAGGTCAGCAGAGCTGCTGTAGAGCCAGAGACCCAGGTCAGCAGAGCTGCTGTAGAGCCAGAGAACCAGGTCCGCAGAGCTGCTTTAGAGCCAGAGAACTAGGTCAGCAGAGCCGCTCTAGAGCCAGAGAACTAGGTCAGCAGAGCAGCTGTAGAGCCTGAGAACCAGGTCAGCAGAGCCGTTGTAGAGGCAGAGAACCAGGTCAGCAGAGCTGTTGTAGAGCCAGAGAACCAGGTCAGCAGAGCCGCTCTAGAGCCAGATAACCAGGTCAGCAGAGCTGGTCTAGAGCCAGAGAACCAGGTCAGCAGAGCAGCTGTAGAGCCTGAGAACCAGGTCAGCAGAGCCGTTGTAGAGCCAGAAAACCAGGTCAGCAAAGCTGCTGTAGAGCCAGAGAACCAGGTCAGCAGAGCTGCTCTAGAGCCAGAGAACCAGGTCCGCAGAGCTGCTCTGAAGCCAGAGAACAAGGTCAGCAGATTCGCTCTAGAGCCTGAGAACCAGGTCAGCAGAGCTGAGCCCGAGAACCAGGTCAGCAGAGCTGATCTGGAGCCAGAGAACAAGGTCAGCAAAGTCGCTCTAGAGCCTGAGAACCAGGTCAGCAGAGCTGCTGTAGAGCCAGAGAACGAGGTCAGCAGAGCTGCTCTATGGCCAGAGAACTGGGCCAGAGAACCAGGTCAGCGAACCACGTCAGCAGAGGTGTTGTAGAGACAGAGAAGCAGGTCATCAAGCTGCTGTAGAGCCAGAGAACCAGGTCAGCAGAGCTGCTGTAGAGCCTTAGAACCAAGTCATTAGAGCTGCTGTAGAGCCAGCGAAGCAGGTCAGCAGAGCAGCTGTAGAGCCAGAGAAGCAGGCCAGCAAGCTGCTGTAGAGCCATAGAACCAGGTCAGCAGAGCTGCTGTAGAGCCAGAGAACCAGGTCAGCAGAGCCATTGTAGAGCCAGAGAACCAGGTCAGCAGAGCCGTTGTAGAGCCTGAGACCCAGGTCAGCAGAGCTGATGTAGAGCCAGAGAACCATGTCAGCAGAGCCGCTCTAGAGCCAGAGACCCAGGTCAGCAGAGCTGCTGTAGAGCCATTGAAGCTGGTCAGCAGAGCTGCTGTAGAGCCATAGAACCAGGTCAGCAGACATGCTCTAGAGCCAGAAACCAGTTCAGCAGAGCCGCTCTAGAGCCTGAGAACCGGGTCAGTAGAGCCGGTCTAGAGCCAGAGAACCCGGCCAGCAGAGCCGCTCTAGTGCCAGAGAACCAGCTCAGCAGAGCCGCTCTAGAGCCAGAGAATCAGACCAACAGAGCCACTCTAGAGCCAGAGAACCAGGTCAGCAGGCTGCTGTAGAGCCTGAGTACCAGGTCAGCAGAGCCGTTGTAGAGCCAGAGAACCAGGTCAGCAGATCTGCTGTAGAGCCAGAAAACCAGGTCAGTAGAGCCGCTCTAGAGACTGAGAACCAGGTCAGCAGAGCTGCTGTAGAGCCAGAGAAGCAGGTCAGCAGAGCTGCTGTAGAGCCAAAGAACCAGGTCAGCAGAGCTGCTCTAGAGCCAGAGAACCAGGTCAGCAGAACTGCTCTAGAGCCAGAGAACCAGGTCAGCAGAGCTGCTGTAGAGCCAGAGAGCCAGGTCAGCAGAGCCGCTCTAGAGCCTAAGAATCATCAGGTCAGCAGAGCTGCTCTAGAGCCAGAGAACCAGGTCAGCAGAGCTGCTGTAGAGCCAGAGAACAAGGTCAGCAGAGTCGCTCTAGAGCCTGAGAACCAGGTCAGCAGAGCTGCTGTAGAGCCAGAGAACGAGGTCAGCAGAGCTGCTGTAGAGCCAGAGAACCAGGTCAGGAAAGACGCTCTAGAGCCAGAGACCCAGGTCAGCAGAGCTGCTGTAGAGCCATAGAACCAGGTCAGCAGAGCTGCTGTAGAGCCATAGAACCAGGTCAGCAGACATGCTCTAGAGCCAGAAACCAGTTCAGCAGAGCCGCTCTAGAGCCTGAGAACCGGGTCAGTAGAGCCGCTCTAGAGCCAGAGAACCAGGTCAGCAGAGCTGCTCGAGAGCCAGAGAACCAGGTCAGCAGAGCCGCTCTAGAGCTAGAGAACCCGGCCAGCAGAGCCACTCAAGAGCCAGAGAACAAGGTCAGCAGAGCTGCTCTAGAGCCAGAGAACCAGGTCAGCAGAGCTGCTGTAGAGCCACAGAACCAGGTCAGTAGAGCCGTTGAAGAGCCAGAGAACGAGGTCAGCAGAGCTGCTGTAGAGCCAGAGAACTAGGTCAGCAGAGCTGCTGTAGAGCCAGAGAACCACATCAGCAGAGCTGCTGTAGAGCCAGAGAACCAGGTCAGCAGAGCCGTTGTAGAGCCAGAGAACCAGGTCAGCAGAGCTGCTGTAGAGCCAGAGAACCAGGTCCGCAGAGCTGCTTTAGAGCCAGAGAACTAGGTCAGCAGAGCCGCTCTTAAGCCAGAGAACCAGGTCAGCAGAGCAGCGGTAGAGCCTGAGAACCAGGTCAGCAGAGCCGTTGTAGAGCCAGAGAACCAGGTCAGCAGAGCTGTTGTAGAGCCAGAGAACCAGGTCAGCAGAGCCGCTCTAGAGCCAGAGAACCAGGTCAGCAGAGCTGGTTTAGAGCCAGAGAACCAGGTCAGCAGAGCAGCTGTAGAGCCTGAGAACCAGGTCAGCAGAGCCGTTGTAGAGCCAGAGAACCAGGTCAGCAAAGCTGCTCTAGAGCCAGAGAACCAGGTCAGCAGAGCTGCTCTAGAGCCAGAGAACCAGGTCCACAGAGCTGCTCTGGAGCCAGAGAACAAGGTCAGCAGAGTCGCTCTAGAGCCCGAGAACCAGGTCAGCAGAGCTGCTGTAGAGCCCGAGAACCAGGTCAGCAGAGCTGATCTGGAGCCAGAGAACAAGGTCAGCAAAGTCGCTCTAGAGCCTGAGAACCAGGTCAGCAGAGCTGCTGTAGAGCCAGAGAACGAGGTCAGCAGAGCGGCTGTAGAGCCTGAGAACCAGGTCAGCAGAGCCGTTGTAGAGCCAGAGAACCAGGTCAGCAAAGCTGCTCTAGAGCCAGAGAACCAGGTCAGCAGAGCTGCTCTAGAGCCAGAGAACCAGGTCCGCAGAGCTGCTCTGGAGCCAGAGAACAAGGTCAGCAGAGCTGATCTGGAGCCAGAGAACAAGGTCAGCAAAGTCGCTCTAGAGCCTGAGCACCAGGTCAGCAGAGCTGCTGTAGAGCCAGAGAACGAGGTCAGCAGAGCTGCTCTATGGCCAGAGAAATGGGCCAGAGAACCAGGTCAGCGAACCACATCAGCAGAGGTGTTGTAGAGACAGAGAACCAGGTCAGCAGAGCTGCTGTAGAGCCAGAGAACCAGGTCAGCAGAGCGGCTGTAGAGCCTGAGAACCAGGTCAGCAGAGCCGTTGTAGAGCCAGAGAACCAGGTCAGCAAAGCTGCTCTAGAGCCAGAGAACCAGGTCAGCAGAGCTGATCTGGAGCCAGAGAACAAGGTCAGCAAAGTCGCTCTAGAGCCTGAGAACCAGGTCAGCAGAGCTGCTGTAGAGCCAGAGAACGAGGTCAGCAGAGCTGCTCTATGGCCAGAGAACTGGGCCAGAGAACCAGGTCAGCGAACCACATCAGCAGAGGTGTTGTAGAGACAGAGAACCAGGTCAGCAAGCTGCTGTAGAGCCAGAGAACCAGGTCAGCAGAGCTGCTGTAGAGCCTTAGAACCAGGTCATTAGAGCTGCTGTAGAGCCAGAGAAGCAGGTCAGCAGAGCTGCTGTAGAGCCAGAGAAGCAGGTCAGCAAGCTGCTGTAGAGCCATAGAACCAGGTCAGCAGAGCTGCTGTAGAGCCAGAGAACCAGGTCAGCAGAGCCATTGTAGAGCCAGAGAACCAGGTCAGCAGAGCCGTTGTAGAGCCTGAGACCCAGGTCAGCAGAGCTGCTGTAGAGCCAGAGAACCAGGTCAGCAGAGCCGCTCTAGAGCCAGAGACCCAGGTCAGCAGAGCTGCTGTAGAGCCATAGAACCAGGTCAGCAGAGCTGCTGTAGAGCCATAGAACCAGGTCAGCAGACATGCTCTAGAGCCAGAAACCAGTTCAGCAGAGCCGCTCTAGAGCCTGAGAACCGGGTCAGTAGAGCCGGTCTAGAGCCAGAGAACCCGGCCAGCAGAGCCGCTCTAGAAACAGAGAACCAGGTCAGCAGAGCCGCTCTAGTGCCAGAGAACCAGCTCAGCAGAGCCGCTCTAGAGCCTGAGAATCATCAGGTCAGCAGAGCCGCTCTAGAGCCAGAGAACCAGGTGAGCAGAGCTGCTGTAGAGCCAGAGAACCATGTCAGCAGACCTGCTGTAGAGCCAGAGAACAAGGTCAGCAGAGCCATTCTAGAGCCAGAGAACCAGGTCACAGAGTTGCTCTAGAGCCAGAGAACCAGGTCAGCAGAGCGGCTGTAGAGCCTGAGAACCAGGTCAGCAGAGCCGTTGTAGAGCCAGAGAACCAGGTTAGCAGAGCTGCTCTAGAGCCAGAGAACCAGGTCAGCAGAGCGGCTGTAGAGCCTGAGAACCAGGTCAGCAGATCCGTTGTAGAGCCAGAGAACCAGGTCAGCAAAGCTGCTCTAGATCCAGAGACCCAGGTCAGCAGATGTTCTCTAGAGCCAGACAACCAGGTCAGCAGAGCTGCTCTAGAGCCTGAGAACCAGGTCAGCAGAGCCGTTGTAGAGCCAGAGAACCAGGTCAGCAGAGCTGCTCTAGAGCCTGAGAACCAGGTTAGCAGAGCTGCTCTAGAGCCAGAGAACCAGGTAAGCAGAGTCGCTCTAGAGCCCAAGAACCAGGTCAGCAGAGCCGTTGTAGAGCCAGAGAACCAGGTCAGCAGAGCTGCTCTAGAGCCTGAGAACCAGGTTAGCAGAGCTGATCTGGAGCCAGAGAACAAGGTCAGCAAAGTTGCTCTAGAGCCTGAGACCCAGGTCAGCAGAGCTGCTGTAGAGCCAGAGAACCAGGTCAGCAAGCTGCTGTAGAGCGAGAGAACCAGGTCAGCAGAGCTGCTGTAGAGCCTTAGAACCAGGTCATTAGAGCTGCTGTAGAGCCAGAGAAGCAGGTCAGCAGAGCTGCTGTAGAGCCAGAGAAGCAGGTCAGCAAGCTGCTGTAGAGCCAAAGAACCATGTCAGCAGAGCTGCTGTAGAGCCAGAGAACCAGGTAAGCAGAGCCATTGTAGAGCCAGACAACCAGGTCAGCAGAGCCGTTGTAGAGCCTGAGACCCAGGTCAGCAGAGCTGCTGTAGAGCCAGAGAACCAGGTCAGGAGAGCCGCTCTAGAGCCAGAGACCCAGGTCAGCAGAGCTGCTGTAGAGCCATAGAACCAGGTCAGCAGACATGCTCTAGAGCCAGAAACCAGTTCAGCAGAGCTGCTCTAGAGCCTGAGAACCGGGTCAGTAGAGCCGCTCTAGAGCCAGAGAACCAGGTCAGCAGAGCTGCTCGAGAGCCAGAGAACCAGGTCAGCAGAGCCGCTCTAGAGCTAGAGAACCCGGCCAGCAGAGCCACTCTAGAAACAGAGAACAAGGTCAGCAGAGCTGCTCTAGAGCCAGAGAACCAGGTCAGCAGAGCTGCTGTAGAGCCTAAGAACCAGGTCAGCAGAGGCGCTGTAGAGCCAGAGAACCAGGTCAGCAGAGCTGCTGTAGAGCCAGAGAACCAGGTCAGCGGAGCTGCTGTAGAGCCAGAGAACCAGGTCAGCAGAGCCGTTGTAGAGCAGGAGAACCAGGTCAGCAGAGCTGCTGTAGAGCCAGCATACCAGGTCAGCAGAGCTGCTGTAGAGCCAGAGAACCAGTTCAGCAGAGCCATTCTGGAGCCAGAGAACTAGGTCAGCAGTGCTCTAGAGCCAGAGAACCAGGTCAGCAGAGCTGCTGTAGAGCCAGAGAACCAGGTCAGCAGAGATGCTGTAGAGCCAGAGAACCAGGTCCGCAGAGCTGCTTTAGAGCCAGAGAACTAGGTCAGCAGAGCCGCTCTAGAGCCAGAGAACCAGGTCAGCAGAGCAGCTGTAGAGCCTGAGAACCAGGTTAGCAGAGCTGTTGTAGAGCCAGAGAACCAGGTCAGCAGAGCTGTTGTAGAGCCAGAGAACCAGGTCAGCAGAGCCGCTCTAGAGCCAGAGAACCAGGTCAGCAGAGCTGGTCTAGAGCCAGAGAACCATGTCAGCAGAGCGGCTGTAGAGCCTGAGAACCAGGTCAGCAGAGCCGTTGTAGAGCCAGAGAACCAGGTCAGCAAAGCTGCTCTAGAGCCAGAGAACCAGGTCCGCAGAGCTGCTCTGGAGCCAGAGAACAAGGTCAGCGGAGTCGCTCTAGAGCCCGAGAACCAGGTCAGCAGAGCTGCTGTAGAGCCCGAGAACCAGGTCAGCAGAGCTGATCTGGAGCCAGAGAACAAGGTCAGCAAAGTCGCTCTAGAGCCTGAGAACCAGGTCAGCAGAGCTGCTGTAGAGCCTGAGAACGAGGTCAGCAGAGCTGCTCTACAGCCAGAGAACTGGGCCAGAGAACCAGGTCAGCGAACCACGTCAGCAGAGGTGTTGTAGAGCCAGAGAACCAGGTCAGCAAGCTGCTATAGAGCCAGAGAACCAGGTCAGCAGAGCTGCTGTAGAGCCAGAGAACCAGGTCAGCAGAGCTGCTATAGAGACAGAGAACCAGGTCAGCAGAGCCGTTGTAGAGCCAGAGAACCAGGTCAGCAGAGCTGCTGTAGAGCCAGAGAACCAGGTCCGCAGAGGTGCTTTAGAGCCAGAGAACTAGGTCAGCAGAGCCGCTCTTAAGCCAGAGAACCAGGTCAGCAGAGCAGCGGTAGAGCCTGAGAACCAGGTCAGCAGAGCCGTTGTAGAGCCAGAGAACCAGGTCAGCAGAGCTGTTGTAGAGCCAGAGAACCAGGTCAGCAGAGCCGCTCTAGAGCCAGAGAACCAGGTCAGCAGAGCTGGTCTAGAGCCAGAGAACCAGGTCAGCAGAGCAGCTGTAGAGCCTGAGAACCAGGTCAGCAGAGCCGTTGTAGAGCCAGAGAACCAGGTCAGCAAAGCTGCTCTAGAGCCAGAGAACCAGGTCAGCAGAGCTGCTCTAGAGCCAGAGAACCAGGTCCACAGAGCTGCTCTGGAGCCAGAGAACAAGGTCAGCAGAGTCGCTCTAGAGCCCGAGAACCAGGTCAGCAGAGCTGCTGTAGAGCCCGAGAACCAGGTCAGCAGAGCTGATCTGGAGCCAGAGAACAAGGTCAGCAAAGTCGCTCTAGAGCCTGAGAACCAGGTCAGCAGAGCTGCTGTAGAGCCAGAGAACGAGGTCAGCAGAGCTGATCTATGGGCAGAGAACTGGGCCAGAGAACCAGGTCAGCGAACCACATCAGCAGAGGTGTTGTAGAGACAGAGAACCAGGTCAGCAAGCTGCTGTAGAGCCAGAGAACCAGGTCAGCAGAGCTGCTGTAGAGCCTTAGAACCAGGTCATTAGAGCTGCTATAGAGCCAGAGAAGCAGGTCACCAGAGCTGCTGTAGAGCCAGAGAAGCAGGTCAGCAGAGCCGCTCTAGAGCTAGAGAACCAGGTCAGCAGAGCCATTGTAGAGCCAGAGATCCAGGTCAGCAGAGCCGTTGTAGAGCCTGACACCCAGGTCAGCAGAGCTGCTGTAGAGCCAGAGAACCAGGTCAGCAGAGCCGCTCTAGAGCCAGAGACCCAGGTCAGCAGAGCTGCTGTAGAGCCATAGAACCAGGTCAGCAGAGCCGCTCTAGAGCTAGAGAACCCGGCCAGCAGAGCCACTCTAGAAACAGAGAACAAGGTCAGCAGAGCTGCTCTAGAGCCAGAGAACCAGGTCAGCAGAGCTGCTGTAGAGCCACAGAACCAGGTCAGTAGAGCCGTTGAAGAGCCAGAGAACCAGGTCAGCAGAGCTGCTGTAGAGCCAGAGAACCAGGTCAGCAGAGTGCTGTAGAGCCAGAGAACCAGGTCAGCAGAGCTGCTGTAGAGCCAGAGAACCAGGTCAGCAGAGCCGTTGTAGAGCCAGAGAACCAGGTCAGCAGAGCTGCTGTAGAGCCAGAGAACCAGGTCAGCAGAGCGGCTGTAGAGCCTGAGAACCAGGTCAGCAGAGCCGTTGTAGAGCCAGAGAACCAGGTCAGCAAAGCTGCTCTAGAGCCAGAGAACCAGGTCAGCAAAGCTGCTCTAGAGCCTGAGAACCAGGTCAGCAGAGCTGCTGTAGAGCCAGAGAACGAGGTCAGCAGAGCTGCTCTATGGCCAGAGAACTGGGCCAGAGAACCAGGTCAGCGAACCACATCAGCAGAGGTGTTGTAGAGACAGAGAACCAGGTCAGCAAGCTGCTGTAGAGCCAGAGAACCAGGTCAGCAGAGCTGCTGTAGAGCCTTAGAACCAGGTCATTAGAGCTGCTGTAGAGCCAGAGAAGCAGGTCAGCAGAGCTGCTGGAGAGCCAGAGAAGCAGGTCAGCAAGCTGCTGTAGAGCCATAGAACCAGGTCAGCAGAGCTGCTGTAGAGCCAGAGAACCAGGTCAGCAGAGCCATTGTAGAGCCAGAGAACCAGGTCAGCAGAGCCGTTGTAGAGCCTGAGACCCAGGTCAGCAGAGCTGCTGTAGAGCCAGAGAACCAGGTCAGCAGAGCCGCTCTAGAGCCAGAGACCCAGGTCAGCAGAGCTGCTGTAGAGCCATAGAACCAGGTCAGCAGACATGCTCTAGAGCCAGAAACCAGTTCAGCAGAGCCGCTCTAGAGCCTGAGAACCGGGTCAGTAGAGCCGGTCTAGAGCCAGAGAACCCGGCCAGCAGAGCCGCTCTAGAAACAGAGAACCAGGTCAGCAGAGCTGCTGTAGAGCCAGAGAACCAGGTCAGCAGAGCTGCTCTAGAGCCAGAGAACCATGTCAGCAGACCTGTTGTAGAGCCAGAGAACCAGGTCAGCAGAGCCGTTCTAGAGCCAGAGAACCAGGTCACAGAGTTGCTCTAGAGCCAGAGAACCAGGTCAGCAGAGCGGCTGTAGAGCCTGAGAACCAGGTCAGCAGAGCCGTTGTAGAGCCAGAGAACCAGGTTAGCAGAGCTGCTCTAGAGCCAGAGAACCAGGTTAGCAGAGCTGCTCTAGAGCCAGAGAACCAGGTCAGCAGAGCGGCTGTAGAGCCTGAGAACCAGGTCAGCAGATCCGTTGTAGAGCCAGAGAACCAGGTCAGCAAAGCTGCTCTAGATCCAGAGACCCAGGTCAGCAGATGTTCTCTAGAGCCAGACAACCAGGTCAGCAGAGCTGCTCTAGAGCCTGAGAACCAGGTCAGCAGAGCCGTTGTAGAGCCAGAGAACCAGGTCAGCAGAGCTGCTCTAGAGCCTGAGAACCAGGTTAGCAGAGCTGCTCTAGAGCCAGAGAACCAGGTAAGCAGAGTCGCTCTAGAGCCCAAGAACCAGGTCAGCAGAGCTGCTGTAGAGCCCGAGAACCAGGTCAGCAGAGCTGATCTGGAGCCAGAGAACAAGGTCAGCAAAGTTGCTTTAGAGCCTGAGACCCAGGTCAGCAGAGCTGCTGTAGAGCCAGAGAACGAGGTCAGCAGAGCTGCTCTATGGCCAGAGAACTGGGCCAGAGAACCAGGTCAGCGAACCACGTCAGCAGAGGTGTTGTAGAGACAGAGAACCAGGTCAGCAAGCTGCTGTAGAGCCAGAGAACCAGGTCAGCAGAGCTGCTGTAGAGCCTTAGAACCAGGTCATTAGAGCTGCTGTAGAGCCAGAGAAGCAGGTCAGCAGAGCTGCTGTAGAGCCAGAGAAGCAGGTCAGCAAGCTGCTGTAGAGCCAAAGAACCAGGTCAGCAGAGCTGCTGTAGAGCCAAAGAACCAGGTCAGCAGAGCTGCTGTAGAGCCAGAGAACCAGGTAAGCAGAGCCATTGTAGAGCCAGACAACCAGGTCAGCAGAGCCGTTGTAGAGCCTGAGACCCAGGTCAGCAGAGCTGCTGTAGAGCCAGAGAACCAGGTCAGGAGAGCCGCTCTAGAGCCAGAGACCCAGGTCAGCAGAGCTGCTGTAGAGCCATAGAACCAGGTCAGCAGACATGCTCTAGAGCCAGAAACCAGTTCAGCAGAGCCGCTCTAGAGCCTGAGAACCGGGTCAGTAGAGCCGCTCTAGAGCCAGAGAACCAGGTCAGCAGAGCTGCTCGAGAGCCAGAGAACCAGGTCAGCAGAGCCGCTCTAGAGCTAGAGAACCCGGCCAGCAGAGCCACTATAGAAACAGAGAACAAGGTCAGCAGAGCTGCTCTAGAGCCAGAGAACCAGGTCAGCAGAGCTGCTGTAGAGCCTAAGAACCAGGTCAGCAGAGGCGCTGTAGAGCCAGAGAACCAGGTCAGCAGAGCTGCTGTAGAGCCAGAGAACCAGGTCAGCAGAGCTGCTGTAGAGCCAGAGAACCAGGTCAGCAGAGCCGTTGTAGAGCAGGAGAACCAGGTCAGCAGAGCTGCTGTAGAGCCAGCATACCAGGTCAGCAGAGCTGCTGTAGAGCCAGAGAACCAGTTCAGCAGAGCCATTCTGGAGCCAGAGAACTAGGTCAGCAGTGCTCTAGAGCCAGAGAACCAGGTCAGCAGAGCTGCTGTAGAGCCAGAGAACCAGGTCAGCAGAGCTGCTGTAGAGCCAGAGAACCAGGTCCGCAGAGCTGCTTTAGAGCCAGAGAACTAGGTCAGCAGAGCCGCTCTAGAGCCAGAGAACCAGGTCAGCAGAGCAGCTGTAGAGCCTGAGAACCAGGTCAGCAGAGCTGTTGTAGAGCCAGAGAACCAGGTCAGCAGAGCTGTTGTAGAGCCAGAGAACCAGGTCAGCAGAGCCGCTCTAGAGCCAGAGAACCAGGTCAGCAGAGCTGGTCTAGAGCCAGAGAACCATGTCAGCAGAGCGGCTGTAGAGCCTGAGAACCAGGTCAGCAGAGCCGTTGTAGAGCCAGAGAACCAGGTCAGCAAAGCTGCTCTAGAGCCAGAGAACCAGGTCCGCAGAGCTGCTCTGGAGCCAGAGAACAAGGTCAGCGGAGTCGCTCTAGAGCCCGAGAACCAGGTCAGCAGAGCTGCTGTAGAGCCCGAGAACCAGGTCAGCAGAGCTGATCTGGAGCCAGAGAACAAGGTCAGCAAAGTCGCTCTAGAGCCTGAGAACCAGGTCAGCAGAGCTGCTGTAGAGCCTGAGAACGAGGTCAGCAGAGCTGCTCTACGGCCAGAGAACTGGGCCAGAGAACCAGGTCAGCGAACCACGTCAGCAGAGGTGTTGTAGAGACAGAGAACCAGGTCAGCAAGCTGCTGTAGAGCCAGAGAACCAGGTCAGCAGAGCTGCTGTAGAGCCTTAGAACCAGGTCATTAGAGCTGCTGTAGAGCCAGAGAAGCGGGTCAGCAGAGCTGCTGTAGAGCCAGAGAAGCAGGTCAGCAGAGCTGCTGTAGAGCCAGAGAACCAGGTCAGCAGAGCCATTGTAGAGCCAGAGAACCAGGTCAGCAGAGCCGTTGTAGAGCCTGAGACCCAGGTCAGCAGAGCTGCTGTAGAGCCAGAGAACCAGGTCAGCAGAGCCACTCTAGAGCCAGAGACCCAGGTCAGCAGAGCTGCTGTAGAGCCATAGAACCAGGTCAGCAGAGCTGCTGTAGAGCCATAGAACCAGGTCAGCAGACATGCTCTAGAGCCAGAAACCAGTTCAGCAGAGCCGCTCTAGAGCTTGAGAACCGGGTCAGTAGAGCCGGTCTAGAGCCAGAGAACCTGGCCAGCAGAGCCGCTCTAGAAACAGAGAACTAGGTCAGCAGAGCCGCTCTAGTGCCAGAGAACCAGCTCTGCAGACCCGCTCTGGAGCCAGAGAATCAGAACAACAGAGCCACTCTAGAGCCAGAGAACCAGGTCAGCAGGCTGCTGTAGAGCCTGAGTACCAGGTCAGCAGAGCCGTTGTAGAGCCAGAGAACCAGGTCAGCAGATCTGCTGTAGAGCCAGAAAACCAGGTCAGCAGAGCCGCTCTAGAGACTGAGAACCAGGTCAGCAGAGCTGCTGTAGAGCCAGAGAACCAGGTCAGCAGAGCTGCTGTAGAGCCAGAGAAGCAGGTCAGCAGAGCTGCTCTAGAGCCAGAGAACCAGGTCAGCAGAACTGCTCTAGAGCCAGAGAACCAGGTCAGCAGAGCCGCTCTAGAGCCTGAGAATCATCAGGTCAGCAGAGCTGCTCTAGAGCCAGGTCAGCAGAACTGCTGTAGATCCAGAGAACCAGGTCAGCAGAGCTGCTGTAGAGCCAGAGAACAAGGTCAGCAGAGTCGCTCTACAGCCTGAGAACCAGGTCAGCAGAGCTGCTGTAGAGCCAGAGAACGAGGTCAGCAGAGCTGCTCTATGTCCAGAGAACTGGGCCAGAGAACCAGGTCAGCAGAGGTGTTGTAGAGCCAGTGAACCAGGTCAGCAAGCCATTGTAGAGCCAGAGAACCAGGTCAGCAGAGCCGCTCTAGAGCCCGAGAACAAGGTCAGCAGAGCTGCTCTAGAGCCAGAGAACCAGGTCAGCAGAGCTGCTGTAGAGCCACAGAACAAGGTCAGTAGAGCCGTTGTAGGGCCAGAGAACCAGGTCAGCAGAGCTGCTGTAGAGCCAGAGAACCAGGTCAGCAGAGCCGTTGTAGAGCCAGAGAACCAGGTCAGCAGAGCTGCTGTAGAGCCAGAGAACCAAGTCAGCAGAGCAGTTGTAGAGCCAGAGAACCAGGTCAGCAGAGCTGCTGTAGAGCCAGAGAACCAGGTCAGCAGAGCTGCTGTAGAGCCAGCGTACCAGGTCAGCAGAGCTGCTGTAGAGCCAGAGAACCAGGTCAGCAGAGCCGTTCTGGAGCCAGAGAACTAGGTCAGCAGTGCTCTAGAGCCAGAGAACTAGGTCAGCAGAGCCGCTCTAGAGCCAGAGAACCAGGTCAGCAGAGCAGCTGTAGAGCCTGAGAACCAGGTCAGCAGAGCCGTTGTAGAGCCAGAGAACCAGGTCAGCAGAGCTGTTGTAGAGCCAGAGAACCAGGTCAGCAGAGCCTCTCTAGAGCCAGAGAACCAGGTCAGCAGAGCTGGTCTAGAGCCAGAGAACCAGGTCAGCAGAGCGGCAGTAGAGCCTGAGAACCAGGTCAGCAGAGCTGCTCTAGAGCCAGAGAACCAGTTCCGCAGAGCTGCTCTGGAGCCAGAGAACAAGGCCAGCAGAGTTGCTCTAGAGCCCGAGAACCAGGTCAGCAGAGCTGCTGTAGAGCCCGAGAACCAGGTCAGCAGAGCTGATCTGGAGCCAGAGAACAAGGTCAGCAAAGTTGCTCTAGAGCCAGAGAACCAGGTCAGCAGAGCTGTTGTAGAGCCAGAGAACCAGGTCAGCAGAGCCGCTCTAGAGCCAGAGAACCAGGTCAGCAGAGCTGGTCTAGAGCCAGAGAACCAGGTCAGCAGAGCGGCTGTAGAGCCTGAGAACCAGGTCAGCAGAGCCGTTGTAGAGCCAGAGAACCAGGTCAGCAAAGCTGCTCTAGAGGCAGAGAACCAGGTCAGCAGAGCTGCTCTAGAGCCAGAGAACCAGGTCCGCAGAGCTGCTCTGGAGCCAGAGAACAAGGTCAGCAGAGTCGCTCTAGAGCCCGAGAACCAGGTCAGCAGAGCTGCTGTAGAGCCCGAGAACCAGGTCAGCAGAGCTGATCTGGAGCCAGAGAACAAGGTCAGCAGAGCTGCTCTATGGCCAGAGAACTGGGCCAGAGAACCAGGTCAGTGAACCACGTCAGCAGAGGTGTTGTAGAGACAGAGAACCAGGTCCGCAAGCTGCTGTAGAGCCAGAGAACCAGGTAGGTAGAGCTGCTGTAGAGCCTTAGAACCAGGTCATTAGAGCTGCTGTAGAGCCAGAGAAGCAGGTCAGCAGAGCTGCTGTAGAGCCAGAGAAGCAGGTCAGCAAGCTGCTGTAGAGCCATAGAACCAGGTCAGCAGAGCTGCTGTAGAGCCAGAGACCCACGTCAGCAGAGCTGCTGTAGAGCCAGAGAACCAGGTCAGCAGAGCCGCTCTAGAGCCAGAGAACCAGGTCAGCAGAGCTGGTCTAGAGCCAGAGAACCAGGTCAGCAGAGCGGCTGTAGAGCCTGAGAACCAGGTCAGCAGAGCCGTTGTAGAGCCAGAGAACCAGGTCAGCAAAGCTGCTCTAGAGGCAGAGAACCAGGTAAGCAGAGCTGCTGTAGAGCCATAGAACCAGGTCAGCAGACATGCTCTAGAGCCAGAAACCAGTTCAGCAGAGCCGCTCTAGAGCCTGAAAACCGGGTCAGTAGAGCCGGTCTAGAGCCAGAGAACCCGGCCAGCAGAACCGCTCTAGAAACAGAGAACCAGGTCAGCAGAGCCGCTCTAGAGCCAGAGAACCAGCTCAGCAGAGCCGCTGTAGAGCCTGAGTACCAGGTCAGCAGAGCCGTTGTAGAGCCAGAGAACCAGGTCAGCAGATCTGCTGTAGAGCCAGAAAACCAGGTCAGCAGAGCCGCTCTAGAGACTGAGAACCAGGTCAGCAGAGCTGCTGTAGAGCCAGAGAAGCAGGTCAGCAGAGCTGCTGTAGAGGCAAAGAACCAGGTCAGCAGAACTGCTCTAGAGCCAGAGAACCAGGTCAGCAGAACTGCTCTAGAGCCAGAGAACCAGGTCAGCAGAGCTGCTGTAGAGCCAGAGAACCAGGTCAGCAGAGCCGCTCTAGAGCCTGAGAATCATCAGGTCAGCAGAGCTGCGCTAGAGCCAGAGAACCAGGTCAGCAGAACTGCTGTAGATCCAGAGAACCAGGTCAGCAGAGCTGCTGTAGAGCCAGAGAACCAGGTCAGCAGAGTCGCTCTAGAGCCTGAGAACCAGGTCAGCAGAACTGCTGTAGATCCAGAGAACCAGGTCAGCAGAGCTGCAGTAGAGCCAGAGAACGAGGTCAGCAGAGCTGCTCTATGTCCAGAGAACTGGGCCAGAGAACCAGGTCAGCAGAGCCGCTCTAGAGCCAGAGAACAAGGTCAGCAGAGCTGCTCTAGAGCCAGAGAACCAGGTCAGCAGAGCTGCTCTAGAGGCACAGAACCAGGTCAGTAGAGCCATTGTAGGGCCAGAGAACCAGGTCAGCAGAGCTGCTGTAGAGCCAGAGAACCAGGTCAGCAGAGCCGCTATAGAACCAGAGAACCAGGTCAGCAGAGCTGCTGTAGAGCCAGCGTACCAGGTCAGCAGAGCTGCTGTAGAGCCAGAGAACCAGGTCAGCAGAGCTGTTGTAGAGCCAGAGAACCAGGTCAGCAGAGCTGCTGTAGAGCCAGCGTACCAGGTCAGCAGAGCTGCTGTAGAGCCAGAGAACCAGGTCAGCAGAGCCGTTCTGGAGCCAGAGAACTAGGTCAGCAGTGCTCTAGAGCCAGAGAACCAGGTCAGCAGAGCTGCTGTAGAGCCAGAGACCCAGGTCAGCAGAGCTGCTGTAGAGCCAGAGAACCAGGTCCGCAGAGCTGCTTTAGAGCCAGAGAACTAGGTCAGCAGAGCCGCTCTAGAGCCAGAGAACCAGGTCAGCAGAGCAGCTGTAGAGCCTGAGAACCATGTCAGCAGAGCCGTTGTAGAGCCAGAGAACCAGGTCAGCAGAGCTGTTGTAGAGCCAGAGAACCAAGTCAGCAGAGCCGCTCTAGAGCCAGAGAACTAGGTCAGCAGAGCTGGTCTAGAGCCAGAGAACCAGGTCAGAAGAGCGGCAGTAGAGCCTGAGAACCAGGTCAGCAGAGCCGTTGTAGAGCCAGAGAACCAGGTCAGAAAAGCTGCTCTAGAGCCAGAGAACCAGGTCAGCAGAGCTGCTCTAGAGCCAGAGAACCAGGTCCGCAGAGCTGCTCTGGAGCCAGAGAACAAGGTCAGCAGAGTCGCTCTAGAGCCCGAGAACCAGGTCAGCAGAGCTGCTGTAGAGGCCGAGAACCAGGTCAGCAGAGGTGATCTGGAGCCAGAGAACAAGGTCAGCAAAGTTGCTCTAGAGCCTGAGAACCAGGTCAGCAGAGCTGCTGTAGAGCCAGAGAACGAGGTCAGCAGAGCTGCTCTATGGCCAGAGAACTGGGCCAGAGAACCAGGTCAGCGAACCACGTCAGCAGAGGTGTTGTAGAGATAGAGAACCAGGTCAGCAAGCTGCTGTAGAGCCAGAGAACCAGGTCAGCAGAGCTGCTGTAGAGCCTTAGAACCAGGTCATTAGAGCTGCTGTAGAGCCAGAGAACCAGGTCAGCAGAGCCGTTGTAGAGCCTGAGACCCAGGTCAGCAGAGCTGCTGTAGAGCCAGAGAACCAGGTCAGCAGAACCGCTCTAGAGCCAGAGACCCAGGTCAGCAGAGCTGCTGTAGAGGCCGAGAACCAGGTCAGCAGAGCTGATCTGGAGCCAGAGAACAAGGTCAGCAAAGTTGCTCTAGAGCCTGAGAACCAGGTCAGCAGAGCTGCTGTAGAGCCAGAGAATGAGGTCAGCAGAGCTGCTCTATGGCCAGAGAACTGGGCCAGAGAACCAGGTCAGCGAACCACGTCAGCAGAGGTGTTGTAGAGACAGAGAACCAGGTCAGCAAGCTGCTGTAGAGCCAGAGAACCAGGTAGGCAGAGCTGCTGTAGAGCCTTAGAACCAGGTCAGCAGAGCTGCTGTAGTACCGAGAACCAGGTCAGCAGAGCTGATCTGGAGCCAGAGAACAAGGTCAGCAAAGTTGCTCTAGAGCCTGAGAACCAGGTCAGCAGAGCTGCTGTAGAGCCAGAGAACGATGTCAGCAGAGCTGCTTTATGGCCAGAGAACTGGGCCAGAGAACCAGGTCAGCGAACCACGTCAACAGAGGTGTTGTAGAGACAGAGAACCAGGTCAGCAAGCTGCTGTAGAGCCAGAGAACCAGGTAGGCAGAGCTGCTGTAGAGCCTTAGAACCAGGTCATTAGAGCTGCTGTAGAGCCAGAGAAGCAGGTCAGCAGAGCTGCTGTAGAGCCAGAGAAGCAGGTCAGCAAGCTGCTGTAGAGCCATAGAACCAGGTCAGCAGAGCTGCTGTAGAGCCAGAGAACCAGGTCAGCAGAGACGCTCTAGAGCCAGAGACCCAGGTCAGCAGAGCTGCTGTAGAGCCATAGAACCAGGTCAGCAGAGCTGCTGTAGAGCCATAGAACCAGGTCAGCAGACATGCTCTAGAGCCAGAAACCAGTTCAGCAGAGCCACTCTAGAGCCTGAGAACCGGGTCAGTAGAGCCGGTCTAGAGACAGAGAACCCGGCCAGCAGAACCGCTCTAGAAACAGAGAACCAGGTCAGCAGAGCCGCTCTAGAGCCAGAGAACCAGGTCAGCAGAGCGTCAGTAGAGCCTGAGAACCAGGTCAGCAGAGCCGTTGTAGAGCCAGAGAACCAGGTCAGCAAAGCTGCTCTAGAGCCAGAGAACCAGGTCAGCAGAGCTGCTCTAGAGCCAGAGATCCAGGTCTGCAGAGCTGCTCTGGAGCCAGAGAACAAGGTCAGCAGAGTCGCTCTAGAGCCCGAGAACCAGGTCAGCAGAGCTGCTGTAGAGGCCGAGAACCAGGTCGGCAGAGCTGATCTGGAGCCAGAGAACAAGGTCAGCAAAGTTGCTCTAGAGCCTGAGAACCAGGTCAGCAGAGCTGCTGTAGAGCCGGAGAACGAGGTCAGCAGAGCTGCTCTATGGCCAGAGAACTGGGCCAGAGAACCAGGTCAGCGAACCACGTCAGCAGAGGTGTTGTAGAGACAGAGAACCAGGTCAGCAAGCTGCTGTAGAGCCAGAGAACCAGGTCAGCAGAGCTGCTGTAGAGCCTTAGAACCAGGTCATTAGAGCTGCTGTAGATCCAGAGAACCAGGTCAGCAGGCCGTTGTAGAGCCTGAGACCCAGGTCAGCAGAGCTGCTGTAGAGTCAGAGAACCAGGTCAGCAGAGCCGCTCTAGAGCCAGAGACCCAGGTCAGCAGAGCTGCGGTAGAGCCATAGAACCAGGTCAGCAGAGCTGCTGTAGAGCCATAGAACCAGGTCAGCAGACATGCTCTAGAGCCAGAAACCAGTTCAGCAGAGCCGCTCTAGAGCCAGAGAACCAGGTCAGCAGAGCTGCTCGAGAGCCAGAGAACCCGGCCAGCAGAGCCGCTCTAGAAACAGAGAACCAGGTCAGCAAGCTGCTGTAGAGCCTGAGAACCAGGTCAGCAGAGCTGTTGTAGAGCCAGAGAACCAGGTCAGCAGAGCTGTTGTAGAGCCAGAGAACCAGGCCAGCAGAGCCGCTCTAGAGCCAGAGAACCAGGTCAGCAGATCCGCCCTAGAGCCAGAGGACCGGGACAGCAGAGCTGTTGTAAAGCCTGAGAAGCAGGTCAGCAGAGCTGCTGTAGAGCCAGAGAACCAGGTCAGCAGAGCTGCTCTAGTGCCAGAGAACCAGGTCAGCAAAGCTGCTCTAGAGCCGGAGAACCCGGTCAGCAGAGTTTCTCTAGAGCCAGAGAACCAGGTCAGCAGAACTGCTCTAGAGCCAGAGAACCAGGTCAGCAGAGCCGTTGTAGAGCCTGAAACCCAGGTCAGCAGAGCCGTTGTAGAGCCTGAGACCCAGGTCATCAGAGCTGCTGTAGAGCCAGAGAACCAGGTCAGCAGAGCTGCTCTAGAGCCAGAGAACCAGGTTAGCAGAGCTGCTGTAGAGCCATAGAACCAGGTCAGCAGAGCCCCTCTAGAGCCAGAGAACCGGGTCAGCAGAGCCGCTCTAGAGCCAGAGAACCAGGTCAGCAGAGCCGCTCTAGAGCCAGAGAACCATCTCAGCAGAGCCGCTCTAGAGCCAGAGAACCAGACCAGCAGAGCCACTCTAGAGCCAGAGAACCAGGTCAGCAAGCTGCTGTAGAGCCTGAGAACCAAGTCAGCAGAGCTGTTGTAGAGCCAGACAACCAGGTCAGCAGAGCTGCTGTAGAGCCAGAGAACCAGGTCAGTAGAGCTGCTGTAGAGCCAGAAAACCAGGTCAGCAGAGCCGCTCTAGAGCCTGAGAACCAGGTCAGCAGAGCTGCTGTAGAGCCAGAGAAGCAGGTCAGCAGAGCTGCTGTATAGCCAGAGAAGCAGGTCAGCAGAGCTGCTGTAGAGCCAGAGAACAAGGTCATCAGAGCTGCTGTAGAGCCAGAGAACCAGGTCAGCAGAGCTGTTGTAGACCCAGTTCAGAACAGGTGCTGCAGGGACTGGAGAGGAACAAACGTAATCAGACACAGGAGAGGTGCAATGATGCAGCGTAATATGGCACATTCTGTCGCAATATTTTGCTATTTTGTCATTTTACAACACAGTAGTACTGTCTGGGCAAAAGTTTCTCCTCATTAGCAGCACTCTAACACCCGAATACAGCCGTCAGCAACGGAATGGGGACAGTTAATCTTTGCAAAGCGTCTGTCCCCCCAGGGGGACCATGGCTGATGCTTTTTAAAGCCTCTTTTTATCCATCTGAGCTAGAATCAATGTTTGCAACTAATACAGAAGATCTGAATCATGCGGCAAGTGTGGAAAATATGTAAATACTCCGAGAACGCGGCGGCCACAATATTGCGTTATTCCAGTGGCCCTGCCTATGAGCAAAGACATGTAGTGTAATGGCCTTGATTTACTGACTGTGTTGTAAATCCATGGAACTGTCCCCCAGAAGAATATTCGGGCAAAAAATAACCTCGAAGTACTGATTCTGTGGTACTGATAAAGTAAGGGTAAAAGTGGAGGCCATTCAAGGGCACTGAAGTCAGGAAGGAATGGGCAGTTCTGGACAGCATTGTCATTCTCCAGGTAGGAATTCCCATGCAGGGCAGCGCCAAGTAGCTGGGATGAAACAAGCATTTGCAATGCAATAGGTCTCTCATTTACGCTCGTTGAAGCTATTGGCATTGTAAATGACAATGTCTTTTATTTATGTTTTAAAAACCAAAACATAAATAAAAGGCATTGTCATTTACAATGCCAATAGCTCAAACTTGCGTAAATGCGAGACCTATTGCATTGCAAATGCTTGTTTTCTAAAGCCGCCATGGTATTGCGGAAAACCTGTTACTGATTTTATTACTGGGTTGTAAGAGTCTGGATGTTTATTTATTTCTATTTTACGTGTGTGGTTTGTTGTCTTTGCTTGCACATTTTTATGGATTTGCTGCTGTATTATGCTTTTATGGTTTTTATGCAAAGAACCGAATAAAGTTGTTTTGAAGTTTATCAGTAAACTTTTAAGTGCAAACAGTACTTCATTTAAGCAAGTTAGAGACTGAGGGGGACTAGTGTGAGTTGCAGACATATATATTACAAACATGTTGTGGCTTAAATCAAGCCCTGTTGCCAAAATATGTGAGAAGAACTAAAGCATATCCTTATAATTTATTATTCACCTGTGGATTTCTGGGCACATGCTGACGTTAAACAGTTGTCATGTAGTGCTACCAACAACTTCTATATAACCAAATTTAAAAGGTGCAGGTATTTATTTCCAGAATTTCTGTGAAAATTCTGAGGCATTATACATTGTTGAAGAATATATAATGTGTGAGTGACTCACTCACAAACAAGTTGCAGTATAACTGTATGTGTTGTCCTAATGGTGTTAAATGTGTACAGTTCATTTACAGGTATTTACATTTTGTGTTACAAAAACTTACATCCTACAACTTTTCCTTTCAAATTCCCTGTACTCCAGCAGGATTAGCACATAATTCACTTTTCTTTCTCTGACTGCAAAGTGAGAGGAGTTTGTAAACACCAATCCCCATGTTAAAATACATAAGCACAAATTTGTCAGAAGTCATAGCTTGACATTTGACCTCAGTCTTTGAAGCACAGCAAATGTGACAAGATAAATGCACAATCTAAAGACACCTTTATTTATTAATTGGACTTTCGAGACCCACAAAAATCAGCCCACAACCCACCAGTATAGTTTGGGAAGCAGTGCCTAGCACACATTCCTGAAAAGAGCAGAATGGCACTACAGAGGTAATAGAAGATTTAGTCTAGATGTACCTTGCTAAATATTAAGTAATTCCAGCATTAAAAACAGATAGCAAACTGTTACATTCATTGTTGATGTTGTCAGTGATGTAATTTAACATTTCATGAGTGATGTAATATGTGAGGTTATAAGCAGCGGATTGAGGGGGCAAAGTTATAGTTAGTTCACTGACCAATAACTGGTGAATCTCAGAGGTATAAATGTTAGTTTTTAACCCATTTCAACACCTAAATGTGACATCACTTTAACCTTTGTTTTATTTCAGTGATTTTTTTTTTTGGTGAAAGAGGCGATCATATTACCATACCTTACTGTACCTAAATACCTTTCATTATTAAAAACATACAGTAAACTTTCACATTTATTGTTTCATTTTGTCAGTGATGTCATTAATGATGGACCTTTTGAGATATCATGAGTAGTGTAATTTTACATGTCAGAACATGTGATGTCATAAGCAGTGCATGGCAGGGACGCGCATTACAGTTAGGTAACTGAACTATAAATAGTGAATTTCAGTGGTATAGATGTTAGTTTTTAACCCGTTTCAACATCTAAATGTAGCATCAATTTAACCTTTGTTTTTTTCAGTGAATTTCATTTTTTTTATTTTATTGAAAGGGAAGATCATATTACCATATCTAATTATAATGCCTCTAACGTTTGTTTCTTTCAGTGAAATTCTGGGGTTTTGGACATGCACAGTAGGGGGTTGATCCAGATAACTCTCTGCTGGTGGTCAACCCAGAGCAACCTGCCCTCCTCCTGCCTGCTGTCCATTCTCCGTCTGTGAGCCCCTGCCACCTCCCTCCAGCCCACAGTGGTTCGCTTTCTGCCCTCACCCAGGCCGGCATTATAGTTAGGTATTGTAATAATATCTTACTTTACATTTTTGTTTTTTAAAAAGCTTCGAAATTCACTGAAAGAACCAAAGATTAAAGTGACATTATAGTTAGGTTAAAATGTCAGTTTAAGTGTCACATTTTAAACTAAAAAAACACTGAAATTCACCAGGTCTAGTTAAGAGAAGTAACTATAACTCATGCCCCAACAGCATCCGACAAGATCTTCCTGGGCACAGATTCTGGACTTAGCCCGCTCGGAGCTTTCCCACCATCAATGATGAATGCAACAAACTTCCCACCGGAGCCGAGGCTCTCACCGAGGACCCACGATTTGCTAGGCCGCCGTTGTTTCAGACCCGACCTGCAGCCAGATCCACCATCCACCCATCGATGAGGAGTTTTCATCGGAAAATCTTCTAAGTCAGAAGGTAAACTTTCCACCGGGACTAACCTGGTCCCTGTATCTAACTGGCAGTAGTGTGTGGTTGGACCACAAGTGGATAAACCACGCGTGCCTCTACCACGCAACCTAAATGAAAAAAACACGCATTCTTTTACCACGCATGCCTTTACCACGTAATTTTGTGGTAAAGGCATGAATGGTAAAGGGTATGCGTGGCTAAGGTTGCAACCCCTCCTCCCCCATCCCTAAGCTAAAAAAAAAAACCCTGCCCTCTTCCCCGCCCTGAGGTCCCAATACCCCTACCCCTACCCCCTCCCAACCCGCACGCTGTCCCTAACCCTAAAACACTACCTAGGCCCCCTCCCACCCCATTGCTCTGCCCCTTCAACTACCCCAACCCCTTCCACTGCCCTTAGACAAAACCCTATTTTAAAAAACTACCCCGAACCCCCCCCCCACCAGCCCTAAAAACTACCCTGCCCTCCCCCAAGGCCCTAAAAACTACCCCGACTACCCATTCCCCTCCCCCTGCCCTGAGGCCTAATACCCTAACCTCTAATTAAAAAAACTACCCAACCCCCCATGCCTAAAAACTACCCTGACCCCCCAGCCCTAAAAACTACCCTGACCCCCCCAGCCCTGAAAACTACCCCCTAGCCCTGAAAACTACCCCCACACCCCCAGCCCTGAAAACTAGCCCTGAACCCCCCAGCCCTGAAAACTTCCCCAACCCCCAGCCCTGAAAACTTTCCCCGACCCCCAGCCCTGAAAACTAGCCCCGAACACACCCAAGCACTGAAAACTACCCCGACTCCCCGGTCCTGAAAACTAGCCCCAAACCCCCCCAGCCCTTAAAACTACCTCTAAACCCACCAGCCCTGAAAACTACCCCAACCCACCCACCAGCCCACAATACTACCCCGACCCTAGGTGTGCTGGATGATGTGTATTTTACACCGGTCTGATGTGACTACACAGGTGTATTGGTTAACACATCACATATGGGAAGCAGTGATTTTAATCCAACAATGATACACTATGATCTCCTTCATTTTGTTCTTGTATTTGCAGATGGATCAATCGAAAAAGATAAATTATCTTTACGCTGAGACAAGGAGCAGCTAACTGCCCTTACATAAATAGCAGTATAGGGATTCCCCTTTTGCATTTTCCAGGGAGGACCCATTTCAGCCCTGAAGAAAGTCCAGCACCCATTTGGGGCAACATAGGACTGAAACATGTTGGCACTAGGGTCATAGGACCATAATACTCTTATTGACCCCTTTTACTTACATTTTTAATATCCCTGACAGTTCCAAGAATAAAGGGAAACTGGGATCTGCCAGCGGATTTTTAATCTTTAACTCCCCCTGGACATATATCATCAAGAGCTCCCTGGAATATGGTCGAGCCCACCCTGACTTTTAGGCATCAGGGTGACCCGATGATGAAGCATGACACCACTAGGGTGTGTGAGGGTAATTAAAACAAAAGGAATTGTTTCCTTCCCCACTCCCTAGTGGGTAACAAGTCATAACTTCACATAGGGACTTCCCATCCTTTTCTCACCAGGGTTTGCCTGTGATAAATCGTGGACTTTTGTTCACGTACTCGAGGAGTACTTTTTGTGGTTTAGTGTTAGAACACGGGAGGGTGTACTCCCTTCTGAGAGTTCCTCTCGGCCCTTACGGCATAGGGGAAGGGCTCTTTCCCTATTTGCCATATTTTGAGTCACAGTTTGAGCAGCGTACAGCTGTGGGGCTTTTCTTGGAAAAATTCCAATACAAAAAAAATATTTTAATCTTTTTTTTAAAAACACTGTTGCGCCATTTGTGATCACCCAAGATCACTTACCCACTGCACCTTGTACTATCGTCGCCATTTTTCTCTGTAGTTTTCTCTGCGTTGTATACCCCTACCTATTTTTATACAAATTGCATACTACATATACCATCCATGATGGCCGAAGCCCTGGGCATAGGATACCCAGACGAAATAGCATCTGCCATTTTGGCTGCCCCTTCACTACTACCAGACACCAACATAAATCAAAGCCTCAACCAAGCCCAGAATTGGGATGAGTTGAAGGAATTGAAATGTACCCAGATGAAGATTTTGCTACACGGAGCAATTATGACCGAATATTTGCGAGGAAATGCGGCACCCACTGGTCTCCTGGTCACTAATGCCCCCAGAATCTTCCTGGAGGATCCGTTATTAAAAAAAGAATGGTCACTAATCGCGTGGCGGTGTACACGCGATTAGTTGATCCTGATTATAAATACAGCCAAACGACTGTCTGAGGCACTTCTGATCAAAATAAAAACTAGCGAAGACGCATTGATGACCGAAATTAAGATCACCCTCTTTAAGAAAAAACTTGAGGAAGTTAATAAAGAGATTGGGGAACACAAAGACTACTTGATGCAGAGCAAGATCAACAAACTACAGAAAGATCTTAAAAAATGTCCTCATGAAAAAGTGTACCCCTACATCAAAGATGATTATAAAGGTCAAGAAAATTCTGACTCAGGATCGTCTTATATGGGCGAATCTGGCAACTCAGATTCCGAACAGGATGAGTGGTCTAGCGACGGCTCCAATAAAAGCTGGAGAGGCAGACCAAGAAGACCCCAGAGAGGAAATTTCAACCAGGGTTATTTACCACCACAAATGTACCCATGGCCAGGCCCTTTCGGCCCAGTACCGTTCCAAGGACCCCCCCTGTACTAAACAGGACCCTTCTTCCAACCCAACTACAATCAGAACCATTTTTTAGGACAGGTTGGGAGGAGAGGAAGACGGGGAAGAAGGGGCAACAACAACAAAAAAGTCCAATGGGAAGATGAAAGAACATCTGTGAGTACCCGGAGCCAGACCAGGGGCCAACAACCCAGCACGAGTGCAACATGGGACTAGTTGTGAACCTCACTGAGTGCACTTAGAGTGCTGAAGAACTATCAATCCTTAACAAAGGGTTAGGATTCGCCCCCACAGCATTTTTGGACAAATTCCAATTACGCTGCGAATTGAGCGAGTTTTTCCGCAAGATTCGCATCAAAACCTTCTTCATGGACAAAGACAAACCTGAGGACGATGACAACCATACCACACTGCGCCTTAAATCAAACTTTTTCCCGCCAGCTTCTTTGATGCCCCCGGAGGTTATTGCCTTTGAAGAGGGCGTCTCGAAAGAAGTGGAGCAACTTCAACCTAAAAAAGGTATTTACAGCAATCTTAGCAACAAGGAAAGAATGGCCTTGAAAACTTTAAGTACAAGAACGGAAATTGTAATCAAACCGGCAGACAAAGGGGGTGCGACGGTCATCCAAAGCACTAATGCCTACAGAACTGCATGTATGAACCTCCTGGCGGACGGAAAGTACTATAAGAAAATCAACAGAGACCCAACGGTACGACTGAAGAAGACTATCAGAACACTGACCACAGATGCACTAAACTGTAACTGGATTACGAAGAAAGAATATGATTTTCTCAACCCAGATGACCCTAGGGTGCCATTGTTTTACACGATTCCAAAGATACACAAAGGCAAACTTCCACCCCCTGGCAGGCCCATTGTGTCGGGCATCGGGTCTCTTCTTGAACCCCTGTCCAAGTACACCGATTGGTTTCTGCGATCCCTTGTCACACGCATTAAATCGTATGTACAAGACACTAAACATTTGCTCAACCTCTTGACAGACGTGGCATACGACCCGGTAGAAAACACCATGGTGTGTCTAGACGTGGAAGCGCTGTACACCAGCATTCCACAAGAAGAAAGCATCCGCGTGATAGAGGACCTCCTAAGACGGGAGGAGTGGCACTGGGAAGCACCTGTCAGCTGGGTCATCACTCTTATGCGCCTAGCCTTAACGGAGAACTTCTTCATTTTTGAAGATCAGATGTATTTTCAAGTCCATGGAACTTCAATGGGCAGCACTTTTGCGCCGAGCATAGCGTGCTTGTATGTGGGCCAGTTTGAAGACCAACACATCTGGCCCACCAACCCTTACTCTGATAACATCTGTAAGTGGTTTCGATACATCGATGACATCCTTGTTATCTGGAAGGGGGACAAATCCAACTTGAATAACTTTCTAGGGTGGATGAACCAGCTTAATCCACATCTACATTTCACTATGACCACAAACAGTGAGGCAGTTTCCTTCCTGGATGTGAAGCTCTTGGCGAGGGATGGCACACTGGTTAGTTCTCTTTACACCAAGACCACGGACAGAAATACTCTTCTGCATTTCGACAGTGCTCATCCACGTGCCCTGAGAGAGAACCTACCTGTTGGTCAGTTCCTCAGGATACGCAGGAATTGCGCTGATTTAAAAGACTACAAAAGGAAGCAGAAATACTGACTACCAAGTTACAACAAAAGGCCTACCCGAAGAAGATCATTGAAAAAGCTAAGAAAAGATCACGGAACACCCCACGGGTGGCACTGTTGGAGTCCCATCAGAGACAACAGAGAGATACACTAATATGTGTCACAACGTACAACTCCTCTTCGAATGACATTAAAAGGATCATTAATAAAAAATGGTCCGTGTTAACATCTAATAAACTGACATTCGAGAAGCCCATGTTTTCGTTCAGGAGAAATAAAAGTTTAAGAGACACATTGATACACACAAACACACAGAGACCAAAGACTAACAACCAACTCACACTTTGGAACAACTCGCCAGTTATGGGTCATTACCCATGCGGGTCTTGCGTGGCCTGCCCCTTTACTGAACACACCAAAGAAATTGATCTGGGTATGCCACACACTTGGGAACAACGGTCGCATACTAATTGTAATAGCGACAACGTAGTGTACCTGATCAAGTGTCCATGCCAGTTGATGTACGTGGACATGACTAGTAGGAAGATAAAAGTGCATATAAGTGAGCACAGGAGCTCGATAAGGCGAGCAATCGCGGCCACAAAACTCACTGCCCACTATCTGGAGAAAAAACACAGTGATACAGACATTAAATGGACAGTCATTGAGAAGATGAAGGGGACTGGTAACCTGACCAACAGGCTGTTAGAACACGAACAACGGTGGGTTTACCGTCTGAAGACCCATGAAAGTGGATTAAATGATTCCATACCTTGGAATCAACTTAAAAAGATTATTACAGTACCACATCATGACAGGCATGAATATTCATACTCCAGCTCTGGTCTGTGATGCAGGGCCTCACTATGAACATCCTATATAGTGGTCGGTTCAAACATGATACATTTTTAGCAGTATCCTTACCTACACAGAGGCACACACCATTTGATTATGTAGCCCTGAACATCACACAATTTTGGTGTTTAATTTGAATAGTAGGGTTGTTTATCCCTTTCACTCATGTGTAATTAAACGTGCCCGTGAAGTTCCTCTGGCTTCGTGCCCCGACACTTTTACATACACGGACCACGTTATCTTGGTACCTCTGCGCATGACGTGATGGGGGTGTTAATAAAGTGGACTATGGTTGAACCCGATTTGGGATTACATAGCACACAAACAGGAGAGCACAGGGCTTATTTTCATGGTTGAAAATGAAAATGTCTGGAATTTCGCGGCGTCTCATCCATGAGTACCTCTGGTTGTTTAAAAACACGCATTCGTGGTTTGACAGCCACACTGACTTTTGACAATAAAGTTGCCCAGTTTTGAACCGTGCACAGGTTTTATAATATATAAACATGATGCTATAGTAATGTCGTTATCACCAGATACAGATTGAATTTTCTCACAGGGTATATTAAAAATGTTTTCCCTTCTTGAGCATAACCAGGCTCTTCGGAATGTTACACTCATTCGTTTATCGGGGAACGATGTACGTTGAGGACTATGATTCCCAGCATTCATTCCCATTAGATGACGCAATACACATGCGCCTCTCGTCACCAGCGAGACGGGACACACCCAAAGGGCGGGTCTTTTGCTGGCATTTCCGCATTTTCATGGTCCTTTTAAACGCCTTTCTCCGCTCACTCGGAGCAAAAGCCTGAGGACCCGCACCGAGTAGGTTGCCAAGCGGGGCAGGACCATTGATGCCGTAAGTAGTATGGGTTACAACCCTACCGACTACAGGTACGTGCTAAATTCGCTCTAATACGGGGCGCTATCTCCTGACATTAACTTCGCTATATGCTGTGTTTGTCCGTGTTTTTTTCCTTATTGCTGGGCATTGTTAACCACCGCAATGCAGTGTTTGACTACAGGGCTACCCCATGAAGTCGTGAGGTCCTCTGAGACGCCTGTCATTTCCCGAAATGGGGTAAGGGGTGCAGTATGAATGAAGAGAATGTATGGTCAACCACGGCGACTGATAGCAGCTTTTTGCTGTAGGGTGTAAGTGACACGGGTTGGTTTCACATTGATTGAACACGCACAGGATGCGGATAGCGACAGGATGCTAAATATGTCACCACCACACTATATTTTGCCACCTAGTCGAGTGTGGTAAAGTTATACAGTATTGATTTCACACATCAAATAGGTGTGCTGGATGATGTGTATTTTACACCGGTCTGATGTGACTACACGTGTGTATTGGTTAACACATCACATATGGGAAGCAGTGATTTTAATCCAACAATGATACACTATGATCTCCTTCATTTTGTTCTTGTATTTGCAGATGGATCAATCGAAAAGATAAATTATCTTTACGCTGAGACAAGGAGCAGCTAACTGCCCTTACATAAATAGCAGTATAGGGATTCCCCTTTTGCATTTTCCAGGGAGGACCCATTTCAGCCCTGAAGAAAGTCCAGCACCCATTTGGGGCAACATAGGACTGAAACATGTTGGCACTAGGGTCATAGGACCATAATACTCTTATTGACCCCTTTTTCTTACATTTTTAATATCCCTGACAGTTCCAAGAATAAAGGGAAACTGGGATCTGCCAGCAGATTTTGAATCTTTAACTCCCCCTGTACATATATCATCAAGAGCTCCCTGGAATATGGTCGAGCCCACCCTGACTTTTAGGCGTCAGGGTGACCCGATGATGAAGCATGACACCACTAGGGTGTGTGAGGGTAATTAAAACAAAAGGAATTGTTTCCTTCCCCACTCCCTAGTGGGTAACAAGTCATAACTTCACATAGGGACTTTCCCATCCTTTTCTCACCAGGGTTTGCCTGTGATAAATCGTGGACTTTTGTTCACGTACTCGAGGAGTACTATTTGTGGTTTAGTGTTACCCCGACCCACCCCCAGCCCACAAAACTACCCCGACCCAACCCTAGCCCACAAAACAACCCCGACTCACCCCAGCCCACAAAACAACCCCCAAACCACCCCAGCCCACAAAACAAGCCAAGACCCACCCCCAGATCACAAAACTACCCTGACCCAAACCCCAGCCCAGAAAACTACCTCGACTCAACCCCAGCCCACAAAACTACCACTGACCCACCCCCAGCCCACAAAACTACTCCCGACCCACCCCCAGCCCACAAAACAACCCCGACCCACCCCCAGCCAACAAAACAAACCCCGACTCACCCCCAGCCCAGAAAACTACTTCGACTCAACCCCAGCCCACAAAACTACCACTGACCCACCCCCAGCCCACAAAACTACTCCCGACCCACTCCCCAGCCAACAAAACAACCCCGACCCACCCCCAGCCAACAAAACAAACCCCGACCCACCCCCAGCCCATAAAACTACCCCGACCCCACCCAGACTACTAAACTACAACAAAACAACCCCCTACCCACCCCCCAGACCAGAACTACACCCAGCCCCACTTACCTCACCACTTCCTGCGAGGTCTTCCTGCTTCCGTCCGCAGCAGGCAGCATCTAGACCGCACATTGCCTTAACCACGCATATGCGTAGTTAGGGCATATGCGTGGTTAAGGCATGCGTTGTAGAGCTTGCGGAGTCAGTACACTAGTGGTTTAGACTGCGGTGTTCCAACTGTTTCCCGTGCGGTTGGCCTAACTTTTGATTTGGATGTGGTCTATTGCAACCAGGTAACCGCAACTGGTGCTTTACGCTTTTAGGCGTTATTTTGACTTCAAACATCTAAAAATCATATCTCCAGTGCCCTACATCAGATTTTTTTCACTTTGGTGTCCATTTGCTCACTAGCCTTCACTCTATTTTCTTTAATTGAAGAAGAATTTTTAGTGTGTTGTGTTTTCTATTTTTTAACTGTTTTGGTAGTGATAAATGCATTACACATTTCTCCTAAGTTAGGCCTGTCTGCTCTATGCTACACCTACCAAAGGTTTGAGCTCGTTTAAATTACGAACTGGACCTGGTGCAGAAGAACAAGTTACTTACCTTTGGTAGCACTCTTTCTGGTAGAAACTCTATTTGACCTCAGATTCCTCACCTTTTGAATATTCCCCAGGTATCAGACTGGATCCGAAAACTTTTGATCAGTACCTCTGTGTGTTAATAGGTGGCACCGTCTGACTCCGCACCGACGTCGTTTCACTCCAGTAATGATGTGCCAGCCCTACATAGGTGCCACTGCCATGCACTGACATCGGTGGTTTTCAAGGCTGTCTCCGCCACCAGATTCAGAACCCCAACAGCAAATTGGCTTTGACCAGTGTGAAGATTCCTAGACTTGGGATCTTATGAATGGGTAGAGCCCAAATAATTGAATGGGGAGGATGAAAGGGCCGGCAAGGGATCTGTGGTTAGATAGGGTCTCTATCAGAAAGTGTTACCAGAGGTAAGTAATTGTTTGTCTGATAGACTCTAACCCTAGATTCCTCAGCTTTTGAATAGATACCAGAGCAGTACCTACTAGAGCATTAATCTGTTAATTGGCTTAAACTAAAAAGTATTGTAGGACCGAGTGGGCGAAATGCCCCTCTCAGTGAACCTGGCTTGCCAGACAGTAGTGCTTCATGAACATATGGAGTGATGCCCACTTAGCTGCCTGGCAGATGTCAGGGACAGGAACACCACATGCCAACACAGCTCTTTAGCCAATATATAGCAGATCTTGATGCATGGTTTGATCCAACAGGAGATGGTCCTCTTCTGCATGGCCTTGCCTCTTTTTTACCCCAGAGAACCTCACAAAGACCTGATTATCCTCCTAGTGTCCTTTGGTACGATCAATGTAAAAGCTCAGAGCCCTTTTAGGGTCCAAGCGATGGAGTCTCTAATTCTTAGAGGGGTGAGGCGGAGCATAGCATGCCGGCAGGGTATTGGTTAAACTGATGTGGAAAGAGTCACAACTTTTGGTAAGAAGGATGCTTGCATCCGCAGAACCAGTTTGTCTGGGAAGAAGGTGGTGTATGGCTGGTTAAAACAGAGTGAATAAAGCTCACTCTCTAGGCGCACTGAGGTGATGGCAACATAGAACACCGTCTTGAGGGAGAGGCCTTGTGAGAGACAGCTGTGAAGCAGCTCAAAGTGAGTGCACATCAAATCTGTGAAGACCAAGTTTAGGTCCCACTGAGGCATGACAAAAGGAAAGGGAGGAAACAAGTGTTGTAGACCTTTCAAAAAACGCATCACAACTGGTGACTTAAATAATGAAGGCTGGTCAGGCAACCGCAAAAAGGTCGAAAGAGCCGAAAGATACCCCTAGCTGTTCCCAAAGCAAAGTCTTGCCAAGCAAGAGACAAAACAAATAGAATGTCAGACAACTCGCCCTGGAGGGGTCAATCTGGAGTGTGCTTCAGCAACCCACAAATTTGTCCCAATGACAGGCTTGTCGAAGGTGTTCAGCTGTCGCTGCTCAATCCCCATGCATTAAGGTAGAGGTTGGTAAGGCCCAGGTGCAGAACCCTACCCTCTTGTTGCAACAGCAGGTCCTCCCACAGGGGCAGCTTGATCAGTGAACAGATGCTGAAGCCCAGGAGTTCTGCATGCCGTAGTCTCTGTGCTCAATACGAGCCAATAGGGTGACTTGGTGAAGGAAGCTGGCTTTTTATGTAGTGATGCCAATGGAAGGGACATGCCATTTAGTAATCAAGACACATGCACTGGGCATAAAATATGGAATGCGGAGTAGCCTCTGTGTTCTTAGCACTGCTTTTGCCATTTCGGAGGCCAGGGATGCATAGGCAGTGCCAGGGGTATTAAGTTGCAAGTCAGGGGTCGTATCTGCGATGTCCATGACTGAGACCCCAAAGAGGTGACTTGAGGTCAAAGTGGGCAGGGCCACCTAAAGTGTGTCCCTCTGTAATGGACTAACCACTTCCTAACACAGATTTATGGAAAATGTGTGCTTTACAAATACACAAGTAATGATATGGAAGGTGTGTGTTTCACACAGGACGATAGTGGATCCTAAGGGCAGGAGGGAATCCATTTTGTGTGTGTGGCCATTCAAAATGGGGGAGTCAGGCAAACATTACATATCACTAAAGCTGACAACGTCTCCATACAAAATTATGAGGCTCTTTTCATCAGATGCAATCCGACACCCTCTTCCTCCTGTAACTTCCTGCTCCTTTACAGACCTCCACCTAGCAATGCAACATTCCCAGACACATTTCTAGACACGGTTTCAAACCTGATAACATTACACTCCAACCTAAGCATTCTGGGTGACCTCAACATTTGGTTTGACAAACCCAATATGCCCCATCCAAAAACAATCATTACTGGCCTAGAAGCACTGAGCCTGCATCAGATCGCCCACAAACCCACACACATCGCTGGACACATCCTAGATGTCATTTTTGCAAATACAGAACTAGTTACCTTTCAAACAATTACTCCAGTCACATGGTCAGACCACCATTTACTTGCCTTCCAACATAAAACACAAAGCAACGCACTTAAAACCACGTTACGTGCATCCACCTATCGACCGTGGAACAAACTCAATTTGGAACATATAGAAACACAACCAACATCCAGTACAGCTCTAGACCCAATACATTCTGTTAAAAAACTCTGAGTGGCTACAGGAAGCTTTTGATATCTTGATAAAACTAAAAACTACCCAACAGAACAAAACTAAACAGGCACCTTGGAGAAATACAGAGATAAAACAACAAATTAGAAAGCCGCAACTTGCCTGGCTCAAAACAAACACCAATCAAGACAAACTTCACCTACAGAAACTTAACAGATTATACAAGTCAACTATCAAAAAAGCTAAGAAAAGGTACTATTCAGACAGAATTCAAAATGCAAAATGTGCAAATAAAGAATTCTATGAAATTCTCACTGAATTTCGTAAACCAAATTGCCTAGAAGGAGCTCATCCCGTTACTCAAGATTACACAGGCAAACTGGCAAATCATTACACGGCCAAAGCAGACATGTTGGACTCATGTTTAGAACAAAGACACAGCACCAGCACTGACCCTTTTCCAAAACGACAATCCAAGAGTACTCTAAGCCAGCCTCTCTATTCCTTCCAACAAATTTCACACAATGAATTTATGGACCTGGTCAAAGCAAGCAGGCCTGTCGGCAGCCCTTTTGACCCGTGTCCACCACAAACCTTCAAGACAATTCTTCTAACAACTTCTGCTGCCACACTAGTAAGAAGAACCATCAACAATTCCTTATCTACAGGAATATTTACAGAAAAACTCAAAACGTCATACATACGCCCATTACTGAAGAAAACAAACCTGGATCCGCTGAACCCCGACAACTACAGACCGATTACAAAAGAACCTTTCCTAGGCAAACTGATAGAAAGAGCAGCATTCGCCCAGATGTCACAATTCATTGAAGATAATGCCAAACTTTCAGACTTCCAAACGGGATTCCGTCCAGGAAGAGGCACAGAATCTGCCCTTGTTGCCATCTGGGATGATCTTAAGAACACATTTGACCGGAATGGGTTTGCTGCACTACTTCTCTTGGACCTCTCGGCTGCGTGTGGCGATTGGAAAAAATTATGACCCACTCACCGACTGGCCTGATGATCTGGGAACACCGCCTAAAGTATTGAAGGAAGTAAGAAACCTCAGATTTACCATGGACTCCAAGCTATCAATGAATGCCCAAGTGGATAAATAGAAGATCAACCTTTGTTACTTTAAAAACTCTGCACCGAATCATCCCCCGATGAGGTTTGGGATCAATGTGAGAGTGAAGGTAGAGGATATATTGATAGAGGTGAAAGTGTAAAATCTTGCATTCTCCAGGAAGCGCTCATGTGGACCTCGTGGGCATTCTCTCGGGGGTGCTCGGGTCAGGGTGTGATAAATCATCTAACAGGGCCTCCCAGGCTCTAGTCACCTCCATCTTCCCTATCCCCCTCCTAGCTTCTCTCAACAATAGTCATCCTTCGGATCCTGCCCACTTCAGCAGCTCTCCCCTTCATATGTGCAGTATAGGGCCTCCCAATGCCTTCCAATTTCTCGCTATCTCACGCTTAGCAAGGATGAACGCTAGATCTTGGAATTTGCTTGTGACTTTAGTCTTGGATGTGTGGGGAAACCATCCTAGTAGGCAGTGGGCCGGAGTATGTGGAACCTCTCTCTCTATAGTCTCCTCTACTACATGTAAGACCCCGTCCCAAAACTCATGCAGTCTCGAGCAGGTCCAAAACATATGAAGTATATGTGCCCTCTCCTCCCCGCAGTGAGGACAGGTCGCCCCGGCTACCTGAAAGTATCGACTTATGTGCTCTGGAGTCAGGTAAGATCTATGTAGGACATAATAATTGATGAGTTTAAAGCACACGTTTCTAGAAACCTTGGGTACTCCAGCTTATATGTTATCCCAGTCTTTTGCCGACATCTGGATGGCTAGATCCGCTTCCCACTGAGATCGTAGTTTCTCCAGCGGGCGTTGCTGATCCGCATGTAGTGTCCTGTACAGACAAGACACTGCCTTTACAGTACCTGTAGAAAGGACCATATAGTAACAACTCTGCTGTGATGGGGTTTCGATAGCTCCCGTACGCCAATGTTTGTGTATTGCTGCAATGAGTGCTCTGTGTAGCAAGAAATCGCCAGGTGGTAGGTCAAACTCTCTGCGGAATTCCTTGAAGGGGAGCAACTCAGCATCTCTATAAAGATCCCCCATCTTCATCACTCCAGCCTCAACCCAGATAGCTAGGTCTCGCCAATTACCCCCATGGGTAAGTGCTCTCAGCATGTCTAGAGGTATTTCAGGGGAATATGGAATTTTAACCCGCATTTTTGGTAATCCTCGACACCAGCATTTGGCTTGCACCTTGAATTCGTGTGAATCTTTTCCAGTCGGTCTGCTCACTCCAAGGAACACTCGCAGGAGATCGAACAGCGGTGGTGCGAACGAGCGTGGGACTCCATCTGGCTTCCGTCTCTGTGCTGTGACTCTAACCAGCCACTGTAACTGGGCCGCTATATAATAGGACTCAAAGTCGGGAACCGCCAGCCTGCCCACGGACACCGGTCGCTGTATCATTGTCAGCACCACTCTGCGTCGTCCCGACCCCTAGATAAATGCCCAGATCAAAGTGTCTAACTCTCTGAAAAATGCTGTGGGAATCCAAAGTGGAAACGAGATAAAATAATATAAGAGCCGAGGGAGCACCACCATTTTAAGGAGTGCAATCCTACCAGCTACTGAGAGCAATAGGGTCCGCCAGAAAGCTATAGATATCCTCAGCGCTCGAAGAGCTCACCCGACAGTTCCCTTGAAGAGGTCAGTCCAGTCGTGATATATTCAGACTCCTAGATAGGGTAAGAACCTCAGCTCCCATTGTAGTTGCGCCAAGCCAGTCGGAGGACGTCCAGTCTGCACCACAATAAAGAGCCTGGACTTCTGCCAACTTACTTTCAAGCCAGAGAAGGAGCTAAACTCTTCTGGCGGGGAGCGGGCTCCTTTCAGATCTTCCTCCCAATCTCTCAGAAAAAATAGCAGATCATCAGCATAGAGTGCAATGTGATGATTAGTGCAGCCCACACTTAGTCCCCTGTAAAATTGCCCAGATCTGGCAGCAACCACCAATGACTCTATGGCAATAGCGAATAATGGGGGGGAGAGCGGGCATCCTTGCCTGGTGCCTCGCTCCACTGGCCACTCTCTCGAAATAACACTTCCTGTGCGCACTCTGGCCGTGGGTCTAGTATATAATAGGCAGGTCCAATCAATTAAGTCCCCTACCAGCCCCATGCGTGCCATAACTTCATATAGATATCCCCACTCCAGGCTATCAAATGCTTTTTCTATGTCTACAGCAAAGAATGCTGCATCACCTAGGTCACCGTTGTCCGTCTCCATAATTGTCAATAATTGTTGAATATTCCCTGCTGTGCTACGGCCCGGGATAAACCCAGCTTGATCTGCATGTACCAGTGTAGTCATGAAGGGCAACAATCGGGTGGCTAAGATCCTGCTCAGTATTTTGTAGTCTATGTTAAGCATCAATAGTGGACGGTATGTTGACCTGTCATGGGCAAGTTTATTTTGGTTTCAAAATAGGGACTATCACCGCCTCCCTAGTAGTATTTGGTAGGGTGCCGGCCTCTTTAGACGCCGTATAGAGGCTTACCAGATGAGGCGTCAGCTCAGTAGAATGCGCAGCATAAAACTCCACGGGAGCTCGTCTGTGCCTGGAGTTTTGTTTCACGCCATATGTTTGATGGTAGTTGCGATCTACTGCGGTGTGATGTCCCCTCCGAGGTCCTTTGCCTACTCCTCCGTGAGTCGCGGGAGTGCCGCCAGGTGTGCCCGCGTCTCTTCTAGGTCTCGCGTGGGGGAGCTAGTATATAGTGCCGAGTAGTAGTCAGCAAATATGTCATTGATCCCCTCCTGTGAATGCATCCTGGTACCCTCCCCGTCCTCTAACTCCATAATCGGCGAGACATGTTTATCTGGGTTAGCCAGCCTTGCCAATAGGGAAACAGAGGTCAGATTGGAGCTCAGGACGGTCCGGACGGCGGGTCTCCACATCTCGTAGGAGCTCCTCAGCAACCTCTACATCTCAGCAGCGAGTGTCTAACTCCTTTAGATTCGGCTATACAATATCCTTGAGTCACTGTCTTAAAGGCATCCCACTGTACTTGTGGGGTAGTTGCGGTATCAGCGTTGTCAGTGAAATATTGAATTATTTTAGTCCTAATTGATTTACGGAAGACCTGATATGGGTTTAGCCCACCGCAGCTGCAACAAAACAAGATTATGATAGTGCGGGAGAGGTATCCCACCATAGAAACAAAACTATGTATATTAGGGGTAGAGAGAAAAAGATCTAGTCGAACGTGCACTTCATGGAATCTCGAAAAGAAGGAATAGTCTCTTTCCTGCGGGTGGAGTCGTCTCCAGGAGTCTACTAGGCCCCACTGCAGTTGTCAATCTTTGAACATTTTAGCTGTGCGGACAGTCTGGGAGTCGCGTAAGGGAGGGTGTGAGTGATCTAGTAAAACGTCAGACACAGTTAAAGTCTCCCCCAACTAAAGTCGCAGAAGTTAAGAATGGTGCTAATCGTTGTGACAAATTCGCAAAGAACCCACTCTGATCTACATTTGGGGCATACACATTCACTATAGTCATTTCTCGGCCCTCTAGTCGCCCCCGCACTGCCACAAATCTACCTTCAGTGTCCATTATTGTGTCTGTAAGCTGGAAAGGAACTCCAGCTCAAATCCATGACAAACCCTCTGGCATAACCCGAATATACAGTGTAATAAGTCTGGCCTATCCAGCGTTGTCGCAGCACCTGTCCCTTCTCGTCAGTGAGGTGTCTCCTGCAATAGTGCTATGTGTACCCCCCTCCTGTGCAGATAAGAAAACACTTTATAGCATTTTGCCATGGAGTGCATGGCCTGAATGTTCTATGTTAAGCATTTGTAAGCTAAGTGACCAGCTATATTAGTTCTCGGAGAAAAAAGGGACTCCAACCAGCCCCTATTATGAGCTTCTGCCCTGCCCTCTTGGTATATTCAGTGTAAGCACATAAGTGTAAATTGTGCGACTAAGTAATCCCCAGCCTAAAAACAAATTCCAAAATCCTCAACTCCCCCACCCCAGGACGAGCAGAGTAACGCCACCCATCCAAACAGCATAAGCAATCAACAACAGATGTGGATGTTCATCCACGGTGCTCGGTAGCGTGAGAGGGTTGGTTTGTGAGTCCCCCAGCTAGTCAAGCCCCCATCCAGCTTATTTAAGTAGTGGTGAAAAAGCAATGCTTAATATGGTTTACCAAATGTGTCGCAGTTGTCCTGTAAGAGAGACAATATGGCATGCAGAGTTACACCTCCCCCCAGCCCATTGCCAGTTCAGCAAGTGTCTCATATGATGTCATCTACTGTTCTCAGAGTTACTTTCGGCATCTCCAGGCTCGAGCTCTCTGAGGCATTGGATTGAGGATCCGACTGAGATTCTGGGACGGGAGAGCTCCGTTCTGGTACCTCCGGGTGCGCCTGCTTCCCACTCAGCTGGGCCACGACTTCCACCACCTTTTGTCGCCCTAGTTGCGCGTCAGCTTGAGAGGGGACGGTCGAGCTCCGTGGTATGTGCTGTGGGCTGCAGCACACGCCGCAGTACAAAATATACACATTCCAAACATCCCTGCATTATGTGGCAGGCACCATGAGGTTGTTTAGGGGGGAACCATAGGTGCCCCCCAGGGCCCATAGCGGAGGGCCAGGGGGGAAGGGGCCCTCAAAGTCACTGTCACGCACCATTGTAGGGAATAGGAGTTCGACCGCCGCACTGACAAGATCCTTGATCCTGTCGGACACTGCGGTCTTTACCCCAGCCAGCTGAGAACTGACTGCCTGCATTCTAATGCGGCGGTCAGATCCAATGGGCTGCATGGCGGTGGGACCGCCACCGACGGCCTGACGGTGGCAGTCCCACTGCCATGGTAATCAGGCCCAAAGTTTTAATCTCCATAACCCCAAAAACTCTAATATAGATGAAACTGACTTTTTTAATATAATCTGATACCAATGTAATGCATTCTTGTGTCCTAGTGTCAATTTAGTACAATGTAAAACTATAAAAATCAATAAAAAAACTATAAGTCAGAAATATAATGCAGCATTCTGTTAAACATTCACACATGGTACAACTGCACTGTAGTAATATTGTGGATCTCTGCAAATTACGCAACTTTCCCTCACACATATATTTGAAACATTTGTAATTTACCCCTGCTTGCCATGTGGCTGCTGTGTGCCTCAGTGGTCCCAAAAGAATCTATGGCTTTTTGGAGTATAAAAGCGTCCTAATGTCTTAATGAGACAACCCTTCCACAGTTTTAGGTGTCCCGTGCCGAAAGCACTTTTGCTGTCCCTGCAATATATATTGTTTACCTTGCGGGAGTTGTAGCCTGTCCATCGCTTACTGTTGGACCGGATGCAAAAACAACAAGGTGATGGATGGTATTATCGAATTAATCTCAGCCACTGTAAATCATTTGTGCTCTATCTGGGTTAACCGCCATGAAAGGGCTGGCGGAAAGGGACATCTTAATCCCTACGGTGGTGATTGCGGGTCCCTACATGAGTCATGTTTTAATACTCAGGGTCTTATTACAATGTGGTGGGGACCGTTGCGGATTCGGGCCCGACCTCTGGTTGGCGGTCCCAACACCGCAATTAGGATGCGAGCGCACATGGGGGACAATTATGATGTCGGGCCTCATCGTCAGTTTCAATTCCGCCCTTGAGATTACGATGATGACGGTTTCCGACATGGTTTCTATGCCGGTCTGTCCGACATGGAAACCATGTCGTAAATCATCTTTGGGAGCCCTCAGCAGGGCACCCTTGGGTGCACGGCCTCCGCTTGGAGGCGGAGAGGGCGCCTATGGTGCCCCACTGTTGATCCCTGCACCTTGTGGCTGGCGTGGACCCTCTTATGGGCACCCAAACTTTCCTACAGCCTTTCCATGGCGGTAGGACCACTGTGAAAAGGCTATGGGACATGAACTAATTTAATTAAGTATAAAAAAGCAAATACAATAATAGTGAGTTTTTCAATTTCAATTTTAGAACTACATTATTATGAAAACGATAATAAGGGCAGTAATGGACTTTATTTTAGAGTCCACTGAAGGATAGAAATAAAAGAAACCATGTTTTTTCATTTTAAAATGTATTTACCAAAATTTAAAAAGCTTGACAATTGTAATAACATAAATGAATTGTAAATTATTAATTTGAAAAATGATATAATTGCGATAAACAAGATTTTAAAAAAACGTTTCCCTTGTTGTTACTTTTCTTTCATTGATGATTATTGTCCTTTTTTCAGTCGGTACACAATGTCAGACTTTCTCTTTCTCAGTGATGGCGATGAAATGGACCTTGTCCTTACATATACATATTGATCAGCCCTAGACAGTGCAAAAAAAACCCACAATTCTTTAATTTTACAATGTTTTCTTTAATGTTTTCAATCTTTTACAGGAAGAGTAGTTCAATTTTTTTTTAAATATATGAAGTAAACGTTTTATTACTCAATCCCGAATTGTGAAAACCATGAATAATTATATTATTGTGAACTCATGATGATGAATATCTCCTACGTATCATAGTAACAATGTTCACTATACTGAAAGCATAATGGAGTTAAACATCAGCCTTTAAAAGTCAAAAGATTAGTAATAACTACATAGGATTTATAATTGCTGAGCAAGGTTGCCTCTTTTGTTTACATTTATTGTAAATATATCCATCTGAAACAATCGTATAGTTCCTGTTATAAAAGTGAAACACATAAAAATATAAAAGAGAAACACATTAAAAATTGAAATTTCTTTGCTTTATTACGTTGAACAATAGCCTTAGCTTAGATAACTTTATGTTTAGGCAGTTTTTAAAAAATGCCTGAAGAAAACACAAACTTTTCTACATGGTTAGCCACATTTTTTCAGCAAGGTATCTGATGCAAATTTGACTGAAAAGTACTGGGTTTCTACTAACCAGGTCCCCAGGACCTCTGGGCCGGATTATGAGTCTGGCATTAGCAAGACCGCCAGACTCACGCAGGTGGTCCAACGTCTGCCGTATTATGACTAGCAAAGTCGTACAGGCGTTGGACCACTGGCTGCACCAAGGAACGGTCCTTCCCTGGCGGTAGTGCAGGAGCTTTGTAGGAAAAATGAGAGGGACCCCTTGACACCAAAAGAATAGGGTTCAATACAACTGTATTAAAAAGAGAGTTTCCTTTGGACTATACTTCAAGACTCGTTATAGATTTCTATGTATGTATACACATGCTCACCTCAATCATAACAGTTCAAGCTCACACCAATCACATAAGGGAAATATAACCATACCCCCCAAGGTCAACAACCTGAAAAAAGTTTTTGTTAAAAAATTATAGATCTATTTATTTGTAATCATATCATAAAATGCATAAATCATTTGATGTGTAGACATTCAATATGTAACACCCCTGACACAAAATCTAAAATTAATTCAAAATATTATACACATTATAAAAACACCAAGATTAAAAAGAGTACATACAAAAGACAATACAATATGTTTCTAAAAAGGGGCGTCGACGCGTTTCGATGGTAAACCTTATAGCACCATCTTTATCAAGACTGTATTTATGACTCTCAAACAAACTGGTTTTAACCGGACCATTTAAAAGCACCTCTTAATGATTGTGGGAGGATACAAGGGCGTCATATTATCAGGAATTAGAGTGTAGATCTGGGGCTAATACCTCCGTCTTCCTCCGTTATTCCCTGACTTGAGTTGCAGGGCTTATCTGTTAATTGCTGTGTTCAAACCCCGATATAGGTTTGTTGTAAATACAGTCTTGATAAAGATGGTGCTATAAGGTTTACCATCGAAACGCGTCGACGCCTTTTTTAGAAACATAATCCGTGAAGAGGCTGGAATCACAGAGTACTTATCAGCACTACAGTATCGGGTTCCAGTCCTAACGATTGTGAGATCACGGATGTGTGTCTTTTTAATGACATATTGTATTGTCTTTTGTATGTACTCTCTTTTTAATCTTGGTGTTTTTATAATGTGTATAATATTTTGAATTAATTTTAGATTTTGTGTCAGGAAGCTACATATTGAATGTCTACACATCAAATGATTTATGTATTTTATGATATGATTACAAATAAATAGATCTATAATTTTTTAACAAAACTTTTTCAGGTTGTTGACCTTGGGGATATGGTTATATTTCCCTTATGTGATTGGTGTGAGCTTGAACTGTTATGATTGAGGTGAGCATGTGTATACATAGATAGAAATCTATAACGAGTCTTGAAGTATAGTCCAAAGGAAACTCTCTTTTTAATACAGTGGTAGTGCAGGAGCGCCACAATGCAATGTGCTGAGCAGGGACTGGCGAATTCCCACTTAGCATATTACAAGTTCTTACATCGCCAGCCACTTCATGGCTACAGGGCCCCGATGGCCACACTGCCATGGGGATACATTTAGGGGGGCACAAAATGTGTCCCCCTGTCTGTACCACCAGAAAGTTTCAGCACGGCATGGACGTGGACGTACATGCTGTGCTGGAACTTTTTTGCTGTTCCCATTGCGGTGCCCGTTTTCCAGGCACCGCCACTGGAATAACAAAGAACTGCCGACTGTATTACGATTTGCAGATTTGCAACTTGCAATACGGTTGGCGGTGCTTGCACGGCTTTGGCGCAGCAGATGCGGTGTTGCGCCGCTGCCCCAAAGTTGTAATCAGGCCCGTTAATTTCCAAAGTATGAGGTAAATGTCTAATGGTTCTACAGTTGGCAATGCAATTAGAATATTCGTAATTCCGTAGTAAATGGTACACCACAGTAACTAGGGCATGGTTACTAAAGAGGGTTCCTTTACAGTTGCAGCATGTAGTGTGCTACTCTAAGATTAATATTCACCACCACAAACTGATATTGCAGGCTACGTTAAATGGTGCACTCCAAAACAAAAACCCTGCCTTCCATATCCCTTAACGCTGCATGGTAATATTTGCAAGACACCCCTACCTCGGGCTCACACCAAAGAGTTCCGGGGGATCACCAACTCTTTATAGGGTACACTGGAGCAAAAAGGGGCGTGCTGTCCAACAGAGGACCTTATCCTGCTGGGTCATCCTCTGTATCAAGATCTGTTATGCCTTAGCGAAGAAACAACCTCCTGAAGGTCTTAGGGCCCATTCCACCAGGGCGAAGGCAGCCACTACGGATCTCTAGCATGGTGTTCCCATTTCCAGTATCTGCCAAGCGGCCACTTGGCCATCCTTGCACATGTCCGGCAGACACTAGTGCCTGGATTCTCAGTTTCAGAGGGAGGGCTTGTTTGGCCCCTCGGTTTTGCTGGATTTCCTGGTTTAAACTTTCCGCTGTTCCACCTCCGTGGAAGGTATTGCTTGGGTATCTGTTTAAAGGTAAGGAATCTGCAGCTAGATTATGACTCCCAAATATGGCATTACCGAAGTTAGGTAACTTGTCCTTTATGATAGAGACATCGAGCCGCAGATTCCTTACCTTTAAAGGACAAGTTACCTAACTTCGGTAATGCCATATTTGGGAGTCATAATCTAGCTGCAGATTCCTTACTGACCCACCCTTCCTCCTCCGCACTGTTGTTTTTTTTTAAGTGTCAAGGGCTGTTCCCTTCAGGGCCCTTCTTGTATTTTGTAACACTCCACGGTCAGTCAATCCATGGCCCCGCGCTTATGGCGTGGAAAGTCGTGAAAATTGCTCACGTCAGCGTACCGGAGTGGTGGCTATATAGACGATGCAGACGTCACTATGATGGTGGGCACGACACCCGACACATCACGTGGAGTAAACCAGCAACGCCTACTGGCACGCAATGGTACCACTATCAAAAATCTTCCAGATCCAGCCTGATGGCTGGAAGTTCAAAGTTAATGAATCTGTGGGTAGATCATGTCTCTAGGAGATGAGGCGTTACCGAAGGTAAGTAACTTGTCCTTTAAGTAGGCAGTTTTCAAACTGCACTTCTTCAGTTCATTTTTCATATATTATACTTTTTAATTTGACTTTGATCTATCATTAATGCTATTGATGCACTAGAAAAAGATGTGTTACAGCAGTATCTGTATCAACAATCTCAGCTTTTGTACATAACCATTTGATCTATCACACACCATGTAGATTTAGGATGATGTCCTTTTTTTTAACAGACTACTCTGACATATTTTTTTTTTAAAAATTAAGGTGGTTGCAACATGGTTTATTTTTCATTGCTCTTACGTAAGTCTTGAATCTGTGAGGTTGGGTCAACACGAACTATAATTCAACAACTGTGTGTTTAAGAATAATGGAGGATGGCGTATCCTGTTGGTACACCTTGTCAAAACCTCTTTTTGTCATGTCATGATGAGGAAAGTGACCTTGTCCCTGCATATTTTTAATAATGCACCCAAAACAATACATAGTCACACCATAATAATTTATCAAATGTTTACAAAAAAAGTTTCACTCATGTACAAAATTGTGTTATACATATCAAAAATAAATATTAAATATCATTTAGAATAAAAAAATATTAAATGTGAGCACCACAAACAACGATATTACAGTAAACAAGTTTTGAAAATAGTTTCAATGTACCTGAATAACCCAGTTCACTTCACTGAGATGATGTTTTTGCTTCTCTGACAGTACTGCTTAAATAAACAGTATTAAATGCAATTGCTACATTTAAAACCTTCATGCTGTAATAACGATGTTGCATATGTATTCGATATGTATCCATCGGCAGCATTCATCACATAGTTGGAAAAGGAAAGACAGTAAAAAAATGTGTTATTCACTTTGCATTGTATGCAGGTCAATAGGTTTTAGCTTTGCTAACTTAAATAAGTTTTTGGAGTTTGTGAAAAAATCTGTAGGAAACTGCCCCGATTTGAAAAGGTCACCCACAGTTTTTGACTTATTTCTGAAGCAACTCTCACTGAAAATCACTTGGTTCATGCTAACAAGGTGCCCAGTGCTAGTGTTCTTTCCTAAAAACGTGGTAAATGCATACTTGTTTCACATTTCACACAGACGTTTGCACCTCTGCAAGTCCCCAGTAAGTGGTAAACCTGGTAATGAGAGCATTGGTAGTAAGGCGGGTCCCTTCTAACTACAGCTTGCATTGTGCCACTCTAATGGTAGCCTGGAATCAACTCACACAGACTCCCAATCAAGGCTGCGTAAAATGATGTAACCAAAATAAACATTAAAAAAGACATGGCATACACCCTGTCTACTATGTCCACAAATGCTGCACAGAAATCTTTTTAATTCAGCCATACAACATGCCTTATATGGGATAAGGCATGGTTTATTAAATTCCATCTCAGAACATATTAGCATTTGCAGATCTGTCCCTGTATTATACAGTTAAATTACTAACAGTACAAGTGAACAGAGAAGTCATTGCAAGTACTGGCACTAGTAACTTTCTCAGGTCTATGATGGCTTTACTGAAACCTATCATGTTTGATATTAAACAGCTTGTATTGATAAATTCATGCCGACCCCAGTATTGGATCTAATAATATTTAGTACCCAGAGTGCATGTTAAAGGTGCCGCCTGAAAACCTTGTGATTAACAGTGTGCTGACTGGTCAGTCTTGATCAGCCTGTCACCACAAACAAGTTTCTGCCCCACCGCTGATGAGAGCCTGCGCTCTCTCAGGGCAGACACTAAGCCTGCGCAGGCCGGAGATAATTGCTACCTCTTCCAGACAGGATGGGCACCCGATCAGCTTATGAAGGCTGGAGGCTTGGACGGCTCTATCGGCCTTTGGTATGCAACCCAGGATTCCACAGACTGGGGAATTGCCACCTCCTGCCCAGGGCACATTTGCTCCTCTGAGAGGCAGAAAAATTGGCCACTCAGGAGGTGTGTCACCTCTCCGATCAGTACTGCTGCTCCTACGTCAGGATGTTCCCTGGCAGAGCTGGCCATCCCAGAACGGCTCGACTGCCAGAATCGTATTCATGCGGTCGCACGGCCTGTGCTGCAGCGGTGGATAGATCCGCCACCGCCAAGCCACCATGAGTCTAGCTGTCCTCGGAACTCCAGACACGTAATCGGCCCCTAAGACAGTTACCAAATTTAGGAAAAGTTAATGTGAGGAACACTGTACATCTGGTAACGAGTTTTACTATGCTGTTTGGAAAAGGTTGAGTGTAAAATGTCATCTTGCCAAATACGCTTCTCCTGCATTTCCAGGTATCTTTATCCTGACATTTACAATGTTTCTTAATAATAGAAATGTGTGTATTAACCATTAAGTTTTCCTCATTTACGTCTGAAGTTTTTTGGTTGCAGACACCGCAGAATTCGTCGACAGAATCTAAATGTAATATTGAGGTAGCTTAGCACCTCTTAACAGTAAACGTAAAAAAAGTTAAACTTATCTCGGGGCATCTGGTAAAAGCAATTTTAGTCGCACATATGTTTTAAAACAAGGAAATCACTGATAGGAGTTTATACAAAAATTTGCATCCATACCCACATATTCGAAATGAACTGTTGGTGCAACTGGGTATGTTGATATGCATACAAATTAATACATGTACAGAGATAAGCATGCTTGCTGTTACATTAAAGGATTTACTGCTGCAAGTATCTACAACCTTGCTCTAACTAAGGGGCTGATTAGGATGGCGGTGAAACAGCCACCGACAGCCCGTCGGTGGAGGTCTCACCGCCATCCTAGGCAAGTTTTCCACCCGCCACATTAGGATGGCGGCCGGTGTGTTGGCAGTCGGAAAGACCGACCGACACGCATCCGACAGGCTCCTTGAGCCCGCCGGTGGGAATTGTATTCCCTACAATGGTAACCTGCCATGAAAAGGCAGGCCGAAAGGGACTTTGGGGGCCTGTAGCGGGCCCCCTTTCCCCCAGACCTGGTTCCCCCCTACATATCCTTGCACCATGTGGCAGGCACATAGTGCTGTGACACAGTAAGAACTGTTCAAAAATCTTTCTAATGGCAAGACAACTAACAGTTTTTAACATACTCCAAAATCATTTCCATATCTTTCAATATTTAAAACTATGTACAAAATTTATGCTGAGGACTTTTCAAACGAAGGTATCAGAAAACAATAATAGCTACCAATATAATCAAAACATTCCGCTGACACAGGCATGACATTTCCAAAATTGAGACATGACATGTTAAACTCCAACCTGATGACTCCATTAGATCCAGTGCAATCTTGAATCTAAAATCCTCCATAAATGTAGATTTTTTGGAAATACGTAAACACAAGGAGATGATGAACGGAGCGCTGAAACTTTTCAGACACTCACCCCCAGTCACAGATCTGGGTTGAATCCATCATCGTTCTTTAGCTCACATCGCCACCCCAGTTCAGACACAGCTATATGCAAATCAGTCTTGACCCTGTGCCTCATGGAACAGTCTAGCCCGAACTGCCAAGCCATGTCTTCCCTGGACCGCAGAACAAGCATCCTGGGACCGGTTTGGGCTAACAGCCCTCATCAGCCAGGCTAGCTTGAATCCAGTGGCAAAGTGAGCAAGGGACCCACGTCTGGGCATGCCCTGCCAACTTAGGGCGCACAAAGCAAACAAAGGAGATGATGGACGGAGCGCTGAAACTTTTCAGACACTCACCCCAGTCACAGATCTGGGTTGAATCCATCATCGTTCTTTAGCTCACTTCGCCACCACAGTTCAGACACAGCTATATGCAAATCAGTCTTGACCCTGTGCCTCATGGGAACAGTCCAGCCCGAACTGCTAAGCCATGTCTTCCCTGGACCCGAAACAAGCATCCTGGGACCGGTTTTGGGCTAACAGCCCTCATCAGCCAGGCTAGCTTGAATCCAGTGGCAAAGTGAGCAAGGGACCCACGTCTGGTCATACCCTGCCAACTTAGGGCGAACAAAGCAAACACAAGGAGATGATGGACGGAGCGCTGAAACTTTTCAGACACTCACCCCCAGTCACAGATCTGGGTTGGACCGGTCCCAGAATGCTTGTTTCCGGTCCAGGGAAGACATGGCTTGGCAGTTCGGGCTGGACTGTGTCCATGAGGCACAGAGTCAAGACTGATTTGCATATAGCTATGTCTGAACTGGGGTGGCGAAGTGAGCTAAAGAAGGATGATGGATTCAACCCAGATCTATGACTGGGGTTGAGTGTCTGAAAAGTTTCAGTGCTTCGTCCATCATCTCCTTGTGTTTGCTTTGTTTGCCCTAAGTTGACAGGGTATGCCAAGATGTGGGTGCCTTGCTCACTTTGCCACTGGATTCAAGCTAGCCTGGCTGATGAGGGGGTGTTACCCCGAAACCGGTCCCAGGATGCTTGTTTCTGGTCCAAGGAAGACATGGCTTGGCAGTTCGGGCTGGACTGTTCACATGAGGCACAGGGTCAAGACTGATTTGCATATAGCTGTCTGAACTGGGGTGGCAAAGTGAGCTAAAGAATGATGATGGATTTAACCCAGATCTGTGACTGGGGGTGAGTGTCTGAAAAGTTTCAGCGCTCCGTCCATCATCTCCTTGTGTTTGCTTTATTTGCCCTAAGTTGGCAGGGTATTCCCAGACGTGGGTCCCTTGCTCACTTTGCCACTGGATTCAAGCTAGCCTGGCTGATGAGGGGTGTTACCCCGAAACCGGTCCCAGGATGCTTGTTTCCGGTCCAGAGAAGACATGGCTTGGCAGTTCGGGCTGGACTGTTCCCATGAGGCACAGGGTCACGACTGATTTGCATATAGCTATGTCTGAACTGGGGTGGCGAAGTGAGCTAAAGTATGATGATGGATTCAACCCAGATCTGTGACTGGGGGTGAGTGTCTGAAATGTTTCAGCGCTCCGTCCATCATCTCCTTGTGTTTGATTTTTTGGAAATGTCTGTAACTGGCTGTTGACTTATGTAGGAATCTGCAAACTGAGAACACAGTTTAGATTTTTACTTTCCTCAATTAATAGTAGAGTAAAATATATATGTTATCAAAATGACCAAGTTGAAGTGTAATGGGCATAAAAACAATTGGTCTCAATATGATATCGGTCGGAGAGCCATCCGACAGCTCATTATAGGCTTTCCGCCCCACATTAGAGGTCTCTGTCTTACCGCATAGTACCATACTATCGGTCAGAGGGAAACCCCCGGGGGAATACTGCTCTGCTTCCGACGGGCTCTAGGGCCTCGTTCGAGCGGCGTTCGGAAATGTAATCCCTAATAGGCAGCGGAGTCAGCCTCGTCTCACCTGTCGGATTACAATTTCCCTTTTTGCTTGCCCTTTCACAATGGTCAGCCCACCATGAAAAGGCTGCTATGGGGCCTGGGGGGCACATGTGGTGCCCCTCTAAAATCCATGCACCATGTAGCAGGCATCGCATGGTGCCTGCCAGACGGTGCAGTGATGTTTAAACTATGTAATTAGGGAATTTCCCCTCCCCTGTAATTGTTTATGGTCAGAGCCCTCTTTACTATTTACTACTATTCCAGAGGCAAAAAATCAAATATTTAACTTCAATAATTTCTCCTTTGAGAATATCATACATTATTCACTTTGATAAAACAAATTAAGGTGCATATTATCTGTATGTATCATTACCAGCATGCAAAAAACACCACAATTGTAGCTGTCTTGTTGCTTTTGGTTAGATTGTACCACCAATTCCCGTAGATCATAGTCGGGACGCTTCACAGCCTGTAGGAAAGCCCTTTTGAGACATATGAATGGATATGTTAAATATTACAGATTGTCCATGAGAAGTAATCAATCAGAATATTACACTGTTGTCACAAATAATGATCAATTTGTAAAAGAAAATTTAATTTGTGATTTATTTTTGTTGCAATCTTAGAACTACATAATAGATAATGGAAACTGTTTTTGGGAAAGGGTACCTCCAATTTCTCAGGAAGTCTTTGTAGGTCTGAAGATTTGCTGTCAGTGAATCATAAACTATAATTTTCTTTGTAAAAGTTTTCAATATCTGAGGAAATTATATAAAAGCAGTTGGTAAATCACCATCAGCAAGACATAGGAAGTAAATGAATGTTTGTTGTACTTTAAAACCACTTTTTCTATCATTATAGTTCTTGAAAAAAAATGTTGTGTTGAATTATACCTAACTTAAAAATAAACACGAAAACAAAATGTCAATAACACGCAGGTACCCTGACACAGCTTTAGAATAGTCCTTCGGACTCATCCTGCAATTATTATGTAATGTTGCCTTACTTGGATTTTTAATATAGAGTTTTACAATTTTTTGCTAGAGGTGTCAGCTTGTGCTACATCCCAAAACACAATAGTGAAAAAAATTAGCCAATTTATATATGAAATAATCAATTTAGGCCTCTCCTACTATTACAACCACTCACATATTTTTCATCAATAACCTTCAAACCTCTGTCTGTTAAAGAAAAGGAAAAAAGTATTTTCACGGTGTTAGATGCATGGTCTTTTAAGTCTGTGGATACATAAGTGATAAACATAATTTTAAACAAGTTTGCAAGACACCTCCATAAACTTCAAAACTGTCAGTCACCCGAAACAAATTACTTTCACCGGGTGCAGGAAGCAACAGGGGCTGCCATCAGGAGGCCTTGCACCCATGGGGGCCCTGCTGTGGGAATCTGCCATCGTAATCCCTCAGGCGGAAAGAGCTGCCCTTGGGATTACAGGCCCCTTTCCGAATGGCAGAAGGGCTCTCCGAGCCCGTCGTAAGCCATTCAGAAATCCGGGTCAGATTCCTTTCCAACCGAACCGATTGTAATGGGTCGGTCGGCAATGAATCCGAACCGGTGATTATGATGCCCTTGGAAGGGCTCCGACCCTCGCTCGGAGCCGTTTCCAAGGGCATCGTAATCGGGCCCTAAGCCTGAAGGCTGCTATCCACAGCTACCACTTAGAGAGCTTTCTAATGTTGTCTAAAACCACTGAAATCCCCATAAGGATTGTCTGGATTAGTGGAAGGTAATACACTTACACAAGTGAGCACCATATACTAAGCCAGCCTCTCACAATTGTTATTTGTAAAAAAATGAAATAAGAAAAGAACATAATGTTCGATTCAAAGACAATTTTTGATTGCATGTAATACACTATTTTTTTCTATTTTTAAAATGGCAAAGTACTAAGATATATAATTATAAAAGTAGAGATAGTAAAACCAAGCTGCTTGTGAGAACACCCTTACATCATGAGTGTCAATATTTATTAAACAATTTCAAAACAAAAATATTAATAAAATAAGTAGCAACCTCACCCCCCAACGCACACAAGTTTGATTTTCTGCAAAATCCTCAATCTCCTCTGAAAGTATTTTGAACGGAAGAGATGCTGGAGATTCCTGATTGGTCATGCTTCCTGCAAAATAATTTTTTATGGTTTACTAAAATTCAGTTTGGAAAAACAGACACTACTCATCCAACCCACCCCCAAACCCTGCTCAAACAAAAATAAGTATTCAAAAATCCCTTATTTAAAATACTGTACTTTTCAAACCATATATTTTTGAGAAACTCAGTTTCACGTTCTCTTGCTTAACCTAGTACCTTTTCACCAAGTATGGTGCTATTTGCCCAGGTTGATGGTATATAATTCCAATACACATCCAACTTTGTCCCATTGCAAATAAAAACCATACCCTTCGATGGTTTGCCGCTCGACTTATAAGGCCTCAACATGTCAAGATTGTGTGTTGTACGTACAGGCAGATTGCTGGCATTAAGCAATTTAACACGCTTTCCTTGAATTTCAGCAATAGTGTACGGTCCTGTAAATTTATGTTCCAAAATGCCTCCTTTTCTTGTACTTCGCCTGGAATTTTTCAGAAGCACTAACTGTCCTTCTGTAAAGGTGCACGGCTTATATTTCTTAGAAACTCTCTTTTTAATTTTTCTTTTTGCTTTTCCTGTGCAATCTCAATATTGTTTTGTCTGCTTCTGCAACTCTGCTCTTTTTTTTCTTTTCAATGATAATGCCCGCATATTCTGTTTCAGTTGGTACTATGAACTCAAACTATTAAAGTAAACATAAAACTCAATCACTAATTTTCATTATAATCACTACGATTAAACGTATGTGAAAGATTTTAAATATAAAATAATGTCAGACGGGTCTGCATAATGAAAAATATACATTTATAAATTGAATCTAACCCTCTATTTATATAAAAATTATAACAAATTAAAATATCAAGATTTAGTGCAAATAAATCTTATGCAAAAGAAAAGTAACAGAGCAAAATAAGATTTAATAGTAGTCAAAACTTAAAGAGTATCCTGCAAGTGAATCTATGTATAATTACACAATAGAAATATGTGGATTTAAACATAAATAGGGGTAATGACTCTGAAACAAATAGAACATTTTAACAATTCTTCTAATTCAAAACACAATCATAATTTCATACCAGATCCTCTGCAACCTCACTTGGAAATCTGGCTTCACGGACTCTTGTTTGACCGGCAACATAGCGGAAGTGTGACCGCCCGACAAGGAGTCGGCGGTCCAGCTGCCATCATCCGCCTTTCACACCAGTCACAAAGTGTACATTTTCAATTACGGCTTGTGCTGCGGGCTGCACCATGCGCCGCAATAGAAAATGTACACTTTAAAAACATCACTGCACCGTGTGTGCCACACGGTGCAGGGATGTTTACCCAGGCCCCATAGCGGACAGCCAAGGGGGCCACCCAAGGGGCGGCCAAAGTCACTTTACGCCTGCCTTTTCATGGCATGCGAACCTCCATGAAAGGGCAGGTGGAATTGGCCATTGTAATCCCTATGGCGGTGCCTGAGCAGGCACCACACCTATTGTAGGGATTACGGACCCTCCAATGGTCCAACTGGCTCAGGGACTGTCCCTCCGCCAGCTGCCTCCGACCGCACGCATTGTAATGCGTCGGTCGGACCACAGCAACAGATGATGGACGGACTGCATCCGATGAGCCATGGGATGCGGTCAGACCGCCATCAGAATAACCCCCCTAAGTACTTGCAAACTTAAAAATATTTAAATGGAAATATTTTATAAATAAATTACCGATCAACATGTGTATAAAAAACAGATTCAGAATTAGCTTTACCTTTTAATGCTAGCATTAGTACGCTCATCTAAACTATTTGTCTGTGGATGATATGCTGCACTTACAGAACGTTCTATTTCTAAGAGTTTTGATAACTCAGAATTAACCTGAAAAATAAATATTTATATTTTATATTCGGAAGTTTGAGCGAAAAGTAATTATGTAGTACACAGATGTGTAACACACCTTTAAAGCACAATCCGAATAACAGGGCAGATTCATAATACCTTTCAAATAAAGATCGTTTTAAATGATCCAAGTTTCAAAAGCAAATAGACACCTACAGTATAAAATGACCGTGCCTGTTGGCCTTTAATGAATTTGGAGTATAATCTGTTTGTTCAATTTATAAGCAACCAAATTAGGGGTCAAATGTAAAAGTTTTCAAAGAATGGGTAATAAAAATGCTACTTGACGTGCATCACATGGAGTGAATTTTGCCTAACACTGATAAGTGGGTGGCAATTAGTGGGGACCTGCTCTCTAACAGAGTAACAAAGGATTCTGACCCCAAGGGTGCAATCATCCACTGAATGAAAGGGTGCAGAGCAATTTTTCAAATAGCACTGTCATTAAATATGACACATTGGTAATTCCTCTTGTTTATTAATTAATCATGACATTTCTAAATATATATCTGTGACTTTGCCAAATCCCATTTTCCTTGGCTTAGAAGATGATGAATTTCTAGATTTACAAACAATTGTTTTGATAAAAAGATCTCATGGTGCAGAGGTGTGGTGCAGCGGCCAGGGCAGCTGACTCCGGAGCACGGGGTTCACGGTTCGATCCCCGGCGGCAGCTCAGCTCAGCACAATGTGACTCTGGGCAGTAGCTCACTTAATTTCCACTCCGGCCCCCAGCGCCTTGAGACCCGTAAGGGTGAGTAGCTGCGCTATATAAAAACGGACTTACTTACAGTTACTTTAATGTAGTAAGTGAATAAATAAAAGCGAAACATTAAGGTTTTCTCAATATTATAATTGAGATTGACCTTTATCGTGCTTTTTTTGCATTCTTAAACCGTACAAAAGAACACATTTTTTTTCCAACCTTTATGCAATAAATTTGTATTTACAAAAAGTCAATATACCTTCTCAAATGTTAATGATTAAAAAAAAAATACTATATATATTTAACACAACAATTAGTTATTATCATAATTGCATTATCAATATGTAAGGCCTATATTGTACACTCACTTCATTCACAAACCCCTAGCCTTGGTCTGATAGAACCCTTTTCGGACTTCCATGGCGTAAGTACATTTGCAACAGTCTGGAAGCAACCTCAGCTGCACTCTTTGATTTTAGGGGAAATGCCACAACCCATTTTGAAAAATAGTCGGTTGCAGTCAGAATATATTTGTATCCTGTTGGAGTGGTTGGTAAAGGTCCCATCAAATCCACTCCTAAAAGGTCCCAAACTTCTTCCACCTGTAATATACACATTAAAAATAAATGTTATCAAAAGATATGCAAATTATTCATTTCTTTACAAATGTAGTATTTTATGCAAGTGTCAAACATTTTTATTTATCATTTAAAATAATAACTACAGAACTGTAAGTTCATAAAGCAAAACATAAGACATATAGTACATACTTTAATTGGTTTTAAATCAGAGGAAATCTGGAGTGCAGGCAAATATCACACTCCTTGATCTAAAAATTTTAAAAAAAGATCTCTGAAAGAAAATTTTCAAATGGGGTCACCCAAATAACAAATTTACATCAACTTTTTAACTTTGTATCTCTAGTGTAGACGGTGTTCATGGAAATATCATACCCTCCAACACTAGTGACTGACTCACTTCCTTGGAAAAAATTACATTATTTAAAGCCCACCTGCCAAATCATTAAAATTGTAAAGAACATATCCTTACCAAACAGCGTCTTTATATTGGTGCACACAATGGCACAATTGATAGTTGCATTAAAAATCAGTCACCTACACCTAAAGATTAAAGAAGCACTCTAAATTGAATATGCATTTGAATTTCTCAATATTTCTAACAGTAATGGATGGGCAAACAGACCCATGTGCGAGAGAATAAGGAGAGATTTTAAATTTGAGATTTTTAATAGAACAATAGGTTAATAAAAATGTCTTATAAAACATAATTTCAAGTGAGATTTTTATTTCAATACAAATAGTTTTGAAAGACTAGAAAATTTCGAACTCACCCATTGTTCAATAACAACCGTCATATTTGGCCAATAAAATCGGGTGGTAATACTTTTTTTTGTTTTGTTGATTCCTGAATGGCCACCATCAAGAGATGAATGAAATTCAAAAAATATTGTTTTTGCAGCTTCAGCACCAACGACAACTTTTGTGTTCTTTCCTTTACCAGGGTAGAAAAAGTTCCCATCTATTGTCAAAACCAAAAGGACAAAGCATAAAAGTGTTTCAGTTAGTATGCATGTCAAATAGAATGCCATTTAAATTTATAATATGTATCTCTAAATAAACTCAAATATATGTCAGTAAATTATATATGTATAAAAGAAAGTACATTCATATAATCCAGATTATAAGCAGTATTCAGTTGTTATGCAATTTAATAAAAGCAATTTATGCAATATATCTGCCTCTAAAAAATTATATATTGAAAATGAATTTAAATAAGGAGGTATAGAGGCGAATTACGATGCAGTCGTAAAAGGCTCCCACCATTGGTCAGAGCCTTTACAGCCACATCGTAAAGGGCAGGTCAGTTTACTTTACGACTGCCTCATTACGATGGAGGCGGTCGTAAAGAAAACCTGCTGTTATTCCGGCTGGATTCCGACGGGCTCTGAGAGTCCGTCGGACAGTCGGAATCCGGCCTGTAATGTCAATTGTGGGCATTTCCACTCTTGAGATTACTCTGTCGGGTTTCGGCATCCTTTGTGTGCCGGCTTTTCCAAAACAGAAAGGCTGTCGGAATTCGACTGTGGGTGCCCCCAGCAGGGCCCACCTTGGGAGCACGACCTCCTGTTGGAGGCTGAGGTGGCACCTATAGTGCCCCCCTGTTGATCCCTGCACCCCGTGGCAGGCACCTTGAGGTGCCTGCCACGGGCTGTAAGGTATCAACTGCATCTCCCTTTTCTCAACCGGCCGTAACAAAAGCTCCCTTTAAGAAAAGGACAATGCGACTGACCGGACAGTGGGCCTGATTAGGGTGGTGGGTGAACGGGGATGGGGACCGCTCGACATAGTGTTGGGGGTCCCACAGGCCAAATTACAATGCGACCGCCACCGTGGCAGTCACATTAGTCACCTTTTCCATTGCAGCGGGTGCTGCTAACTGCAGCACCCGCCGCAATGGAAAACAGGGATGTGTAACATATCCTTGTACTAATTTTTAGAAGATGGAAGGTGCACCAGGAATGGAGTCAAAACCATACAAGTGAGTCCATCAAATTCCTTTATTATTCATAGTAGTAAAAATGGGCATCAGCCAACGCGTTTCGTTCCTATAAAGGAACTTCATCAGGGCTTTGTATAACAAGTAGAATATCCAACAACTTTTTCCTTAGTATAGCACAAAGTCAGCCGGTAGCAATTCAAAACGGAACCCCACAATAAGGGTCCAAATATATCAAAACCAGCCTTGTAGTCATTTTTACTACTATGAATAATAAAGGAATTTGATGGACTCACTTTGGTTTTGACTCCATTTCTGGTGCACCTTCCATCTTCTAAAAATTGGTTTTCTCTGGATTCCAGTGGAGCTCAACTGCGGCTGGTTCCGGAAGTGGATGTACAGGACTCTTAATTTTTACAGACAGGGATTGATGTGCTGAACCTTAGGTCAGCCGTTGTGAAGTGTTTTTTGTGCATCTATATCCTTGTACTACATGACAGGCACCATGTGGTGCCTGTCACTTGGTACAGGGATATGTTGGGGGCACCATAGGTGCCCCCCCACACCTAAAGAAAAGGCCCGGGATGAAGGGGGGCCCACTACGGGCCCCCAATGTCAAACGATGCCAGCCTTTTCATGGCAGGTGAACCACCATTTTAGGGATAGGGAGGCCCTCTGCTGCACTGACATCGAAATGAGGCCCATAATTTTTTTTATATATAAACCTAATGTACTATGCAATACTTGTTAGCACCAAAGTTGTACTTTTATATCAGCTACAGTATCAACAATTCATAAAATTATTTCAAGCAAGTATCGTAATTCTACTTAAAATTTCTAGAATCAAATTGTAATAACAAAGCCAATAATTAGAAATTTAAAGTACCGCCAATGGTGAATTTTTTAGACAGTTTACGCAATCCATGCTTCTGGATTTTACTGAAACCTTCAGGATACACATTACTGCTTACATAATCCAGAAGTTCTTGGTATTTTGTGGCATCCATTTCTCTTTAAAATAATGAAAAAGAGTGAAATAAGTGAGGAGAACATCATAGATGTAAGTACCCAAGTTTCCCTGCTCACATTGGTCTTTACTAGACATACCTTGTGCTTTAAAAGACTGGAAAAGACTTGGAGCCTGATTTTGAGTTTGGTGGTCATGAACCGGATGCCACGCAACTGGCCCAGGACCGCTAAACTGCACTGCCGCCCACCTGCCAGATTAAGAATAATTTTATGGTCTGACGGGCGGCGTGTCAGTCCCGCAGAGTGGCAGTGTAAAGGCTCATATGTGAGCCTTTAACTGCAAGGCAACGGGACAACTAGTGCACGTTCCTGCCCGTCATGGACTGTTAAGTCCATGCTGTACTGTAATGGGGTGCATGCACACATGGTGGCACAAAATGTGCCCCCCTGCATGGACCGCCGTGCACACAGCCTTTCCTTTACTCACTACCAGCATTTTCATATAGTAACAACCTCCATGAGACTGCTGGCGGTGATGAAAGTCATAATAAGCTTGGTGGTGCCTTAGAGCACCACAAAGCATATTGTGTCATCACGAACGCGTCCCAAGCGGTCTGACCACCCAAGCTGTGATCCAGACGTTGGATCGCGGGTACAGCGCTGGTTGGTCTTCCACCAGTGCGCCACCATGCTTTTTCTCGCAGTCCATGGACCGTCCAACTCAAAATCAGGCTCTTGGTCTCTGCCAGTGTGTGGAGTTGCCTAGATCGGGGATGCGTGCACCACATGGAGATAGCCAAAGAATAATCTAAATTCTGTGCTTAATTCAAGGCAAATCCAGAGAGGAATGAGATATGGGAATGGATTAATACACAGTGCTCCCAGGTAGAAAACTTTGAATTTAGGGCCCCCTCAGGCCTGTCTTGAGCACATCCCTTGGGCCTATTTGAAAATCTTGGCTAACATACCTGTATGCACTTACAAAGAATAGCCCATCATCGAAATACCGCTTCCTCACCATTTAGAAATGGTCAAGGACCAGGGTGGGCGGATACCTGGTTCTAAGGTGAAATGTGACAACAGTGGCCCTGTTGTACGTGGATGCAGCCCCATGCCACACAGACACCACATACATCGAATAGACAATAAACTCTACCAGACTGGCCAATAAATATGGATGGACATGGCTCTGAGAAACACTGCAGACTTACCAATTGACTTGAATTGAGCACGCATTCGTGTATACACTCTGCACACTGCCTCCGTGGGGTTCCTGGGTACTTACCTCAGGTGGTTCCTTGGGTCCCCAGCACTTCTACGTCTTAAGGGTCCAGTCTTGACTTGAGTCGGAGTTCGCATCCCTTTATTTTAGTATATGGTTTGGTCTCCCCCTGGCAACCACTGTGTATTTGTGCTACTTACCTGTTCAATTTGCAAAGTATTATGTGCATTGTGGTTATATCTCCGGGTAGGAGATATTGTTATGTGTTAGTGAGTGTCTTATAATAAAAACATATTTTTATAAATACACTGTGTGGTTCTTTTTCACTTAACCTATACCTATAAGATTAAGTTCTGGTAAAACAAGCTGCTTTACACTCCTTCTGGACTAAGCCTGGAGGCTGCTCTCCACAGCTACCACTTGGAGAGCTTTCTAAGTTTGTCTAAGACCACTAAAATCACCATAAGGGTTATCTGGATTAGTGCAGGGTGCTACACTTACATAAGTGAGCACCCACGTGGCAAAGTATGCTGATATCATCTGCTTGCAGGAGACATGGCTATGCGGCAACACCCCAGTAGTCGAAGGGTATGTTCAATTTCACAAACCAGCTAGGAAGTTGAAAAAATGTGGACGCCCATCGGGTGGGATCATGACTCTCACCTCAACCAGGCTAGTGAAAGAGGTTAAGTTAATTAGCACATTGTGTAAATGGTTGTTGGTTTGTAAGGCATCTTACCCATGTATTGAAGGAAATGGTGAACACTTGATTCTTATAAATGTATATATCCAATGGGGTTCCCTAAAAGAATATGATACAGAGATGGGGCTCTTCAAAAAGGATATAACTAAATTAAATGAAATGTATGGGAAAGACACAATGGTGATAATGGGTGACTTTAATCATAAATTAAACTATGGAAAATTAGATCACTGGTTTGAGGAAATCATGAGCTCCTATAATATAGGGTCAGCAGAATTTCCCATGTGTTTATCCACTAAGCAGGATGAAGCATTAGGGAAGTTTCTGGGTTCTATGGGATTAATATGTCTTAACGGTAGGATGGACCCTGATCGGCCAGCTACACAGACTTTTAGAGTAGGCAATCAACAGTGCCCTATAGATTATATTTTCATTCAAGCCTGGAACTATGGAATGGTAAAAAGTTCCGGGTAATTAAGCGCAGGGACAGTGATCATAATGCTCTGTACTGTGAATATTTAAGGGGGCCAACAAGTCCTTGTGAAAGAGTGATTGCCCAAAATGTGGAATATCCAAAGCGCTTGGCCACAAAATTGACGGAAGAATATGTTGAGAAATTGGTAAGCTTTCAACAAAATTTAAAGATGGATAGCGTAGAAGGCCGCCAGGTAGCTTGGTACGTGGATAAAATAGCTCAGGCAGTGCAATGTCTTAGAGTGCACCTAAAAGACAAGAAACAGGTTACGGTAAAGCCTCAGTATAATATTGGAAGGCCCAGGTGGTTTAACCTAGCATGTCAGAATAAAAAAGGGCCATTCGGAAAATAGGGCGACGACAGAGGATATGCTACGATTATGGGAATTTAGAGATCCTGCTTAAGCTGAAGAAAGAATATAAATCACTAGTAAGGAAGCAAAAGGGATTTTTAAAGAAAAATGTTGGGCAAACCTACTTGAGACAATAGAGAACAAAAATATAAAAGGGTTCTGGAGGTTGATACAGGTTGCCGCAGGGAGGACCTCGGAAAATATGAGCTGTGTTGTGGAAGAGGCGGCATCGGTAAATTATTTAGGTGACTTATATAAAGCCAGGAGGATCCCGGTAATAAGTAAGGAAAAACTAAGTTGGACAACATGTGTAGAAGCGCTAAAGCCAGCTTTCAATGTAGAGAAAGTAAAAGAAACAATCAAGAAGCTGAATTTATCGCGTGCAGCAGGCCCCGACAATCTTCCCGCCATCCTAATTAAAACTCAAATAGATTGGTGGGCTGGTTTCTTATCTCATATGTTTGTTGCCATCTTAGATACAGGTTGTATCCCTAAGTCTTGGAGAGGGGCCATAATCAGACCCTTACATAAAAAGGGTGAAAGGAAGGATCCAAGGAATTATAGACTAATCAATTTATTGGACATTGGAGAAAAGGTATTCTCAAGAATAATCCTTGGTAGACTAAAGGAGTGGGTGGAGCAGCGGTCGATAGTCCCAATTGAGCAGGGAGGTTTTAAGGAAGGACACTCCACCATCGATCACTGCTTTGCTCTGTGGGCTGTGGCGCGGAAGTCCATGGAGCAGCAGGGCAAGTTATACTGCTGCTTCGTGGACTTCCGCGCAGCCTTTGATCTGGTGGATAGGGAGTGTTTGTGGGAGGCCTTGAGAAATTATGAGGTCCCTGCAGATCTTTTGTTGGTAATTCAGGAGTTGCATAGCCAAAATTGGGCGCAGGTAATTAAAGATACTTCTGGTGGCCTAACACCTGCAATAGCGATAAATAACGGATTAAGGCAAGGCTGTGTCTTGGCTCCGCTTCTTTTGCAATATTCCTAGCAGATTTGCCCCTTATTTTGGGGTCTGCCAGAGGCGCAAGCCCAAAGGTAAATGGAAGGCATTTGTCCTGTTTGCTGTATGCCGACGATTTAGTCATATTGGACCAAACTGAGGTGGGTCTACAAAGGAAGCTGAATAAATTCAGTGAATACTGTATGGCAAAACGACTTACAGTAAACATGGACAAAACAAAAATATTGTGTTTCGGGAAGAGAAATCTGAAGTTTAATTGGTACCTGGGCCAAACAAAACTAGACATCGTAAATGAATATAAATATCTCGGGATATGGTTTACAAACTCCTTGAAGTGGGGTATGCACCTGGAGGCGCAGAAAGTAAAAGCACATTTAGCGGTATGTGGGCTGAAAAGATTTAATCACAGTTATGGGGATATGTCCCATAAACCTCTATTGACGGCCTATAAAGCAATGATTCCTCCGCAACTCCAATATGGCTCAGAAATCTTATGTATTGATGGTAAAAGCTCCTGGGATAAAGATGAAGGGAAATGCCTAAAATCTTTACTCTCTCCCCAGCTCGGCAATGATCCAGGCAATTAGACTGGAACTTGGCCTGACTGCGTGGAACTTTCAGGTGCAACTAAGTTTGCTTAGATTTTGGAATCGTTTGGGTCTTGGGGAGGTCACAAAGGTGTCTCAGTGGTGCATGAAAGAGATCCAATCTAGTGAGCGAAAGTGGGCTAAAGCCACAAGATGCAAACTTCAGACCATTTGTGATCACCTGAACGTGGAAATAGATCCGAAGACATTGCAAATCAACGTAACAAAGAGTGTACTTAGAATGCAGGGTAAGGAATTGTCACGAGCAGTAGACAGAGTATTTGAGTATGAAAGACTCTGTAAAATTTATGAGTAATAGCTGGGAGAAAGATATAAGCTATCCCTACCTAGACACATTACCGAATCGTTGGTTAAGAATGGATGTACTAAGGATTAGAATCGGTATTAAACCGGCCGTAATAAATAGTGCAATAAAATCTGGCCTAATTCAACAAGATGGCAATTGTATGTGTAATATAGGGATGAAATGTAATATTTTATATATTTTATTGGACTGCCGGAAATTTTTATATTTACGTAAATTAATACTTCGTCCGATCTTTTTAAAGTATGATGTTAGGGCGCGTTCACAAGCATGGGAGCTCTCGCGGATATGGAACATTTAGATATCGCGATAGCCATTGGGAAATTTATGCAGGGTGTCTATAGGTTCCCTGGTCCAATAGAGGCTTAAGAGAAGCGAGGTGCCTTGAAATCTAAAAATGAAATTAGTGGTTTTAAAATTGGTAGGAATTAAGTATTAAGTTTTAAGGATATTATGGGTTTTATTATTGCTTAAGAAAACGACTTTGTAATGTGTAGACTTTTTTAAAATGATAATGTATGTGTTATGGTTTAAAAACAGACGGTTTAAATAAACTTTATTTTATATTATTTTTGACTTACATAAGTGAGCACCATAAACTAAGCCAGCCCCCTGCAGCTACCTACTGAAAGGGCCAGACCCATAAGTTCTAGATCAGTTCTAGACTCACTGTCCGATGGTTCTTTTTAGCAGTTTGAAAGCGTGGAGGGGAGAAAGTTCGACATTATTTCCAAACCAGTTAAACAGGTGACTCTTTAGACTCATAGTAACCACAGACAATTCCGTAAGGTTAGTCAATTTATTATAAAGCCAGAAATAACTGAACATAAAGACACCTCAAGGTGAGAGTGTAAAAATACATTGGAATCAGCATAAAGCCAAATCTGCGCACCCAGCGTAATCTAAGCAGCATAAACAGGATGATTAGTTCAAGAAATAGATTGTTGATTACCCTGATGTGGGCGGAAAACAGAGAGGCACTTGATGTTCTGAAACTGGACTTAGAGGAGGGAGGTCCTGGACTCCCAGATATAGAAATATATTCTTAAGCGTCACATATCCAGCATGCTACTGATTGGGCTGCAGACGAAGATAACTGGGAGTAACACTTGATAAAATTGATGTTTGGAGAATTATCACTTTTGGAATTTCTTATGAGTGGTAGTCAAGTCAAAACAGCTTTATTCGGTATATAAATATATATCCATAAAAGCATTCTTCATAAAAAACAAACAAATAATCATAACATTTTTTCAATAGTCAAATTATTTCCCCAAAGTACATCCTCCTACGACCATATTTCCCCATAAAAAAAGTCATATTTAAATACAAATGTAGGTACAAACATGGCAATCAGTTAACTTTATATTACAGCACATAAGAACTACAAGGCTAAAAATGCATTTAAAATAGATCAAAGTTTTCGAAACAAAAAGTGTACAACCTATTCCAATTCATAAACCAGTGATTCCAAGTATAAAAGTTCCTTCCTTCGCTTAATGGCCAATTGAGTGAAGGCAATAACCGCATTACATATCGAAACATGTTCTAAATTACAAATAAAATAAAAAGCGGTTTTATAGGAGTACAATCTGTTAGAGATAAAAAGTGGGCGTAGAATTGATTTCCTTAAGTCCCTATAAAAGTTGCAAAACAGTACAAAGTGCAGAGTGCTTTGGGCGGATTTACCATCACACGGACACTTTGGCAGGTTTGCACTCCATTTACCCATCTTTGGGAATGCTATCTGGAAATGCAGAGTACACAGCCTTAATCTAGTTAAATAAAATCTGTGTTGGGTATTTCTAATGAAAATGAGGTATGGCTGGGTTCCCAACGATAAAGGTCCTTCACGATATGATCTAACACTTGATTTGGTACACAACACGGCTTCCCTTATTTTTTCCCTGGATATAAAAAGTCTCCTTTTAACTCCCCTTACTATAATTCTCTATGCTCATAGGGTCTCTATGGTCAAGTTTCACATCACACTCAATAAGAAGACCATTGATATATTGTAGCCATGGTATTTTCTTCCAATGGTCGAGTGCGAGACAATCACGTATAATTTCCTTAGTAAAGTGAGTTTCAGTCCTTTATCCAGATTCGATACCATAGTGTTAGAGCAGACATACTAATCATATCGCTTAAAAAGGTACATCTGTTTCCCTATGGGCGATAAAGGTAGCCGTGGAATTGGGAACTGATAACACTCTCCGTAAAAATTTATTTTCAAGAGTTTGCAGTGGGGAAGTATCTGCCATACCCCATAATGCTCCACCATAGCATACCCCTGCTATGCATTTCCTTCCATATAGTTTTAAAATCTCTCGCACTGGCTTATTGCCTATTCTTTGAGAAAATCTAAAAATAGCCTCACTTCTCCTTAAAAATTTCAATTTACATAAATTAATATGTGCATTCCAAGTACCTTTACAGTTAAAAAGTAACCCCAGATAAGAAAAAGTTGATGTCCTTTCAATTGGTACACCATCGACGTAATGGGTTCTACTTTTGACTTTACCTTTTCCACATGTCATAACCAAGGTCTTGGACAAATTTATTTCTAAGTCTTTACCGGTCATAAAATTAGAAAAGTTATCTATCAATAGTTGAAGGCCGTTGGCAGTCCTGGAAATCAGGACTGCATCGTCAGCATATAATAAAACTGGTGTTACACGTTTACCAACGATAGGAGCATCAGCCTTCAAACTCTGCAATAAGTGGTAGTCATATCTGGGGGAGTACCATACATTATGAGTCTGACTGGTAACATATGGGAAAGAATCACCAAGTGAATACTTAAAATACTGCTTTTTGCAAGGGGTTTGGCTAGCTGGTCACTGTAAGTGCTTAAACACATAGGACCATGACGATAGTTAGATTGTGGGAGGGTGGCTTCAGCACCCTAGGAGACTTACTCTGGAGAGGCCATTTTTACCTTTCAAGGAACTCAGGACGTGTTTGGTGTGGGCAGTAGGCATTTTTTAACAATATGCTAAACTGTCTGGGACAGTGAGGGAAATCTGGACTGGATTTCCCACTTGCCCCTGCTGCTACAAAGACCTGTAGGCTGCCATACACCTGGGATCTTGGTGACACACATGTGTAGAGCTATGATGCTGTATAAACCTAAGCCAGCTGTTAGGGCAAGACTTAGCTGGGAAGTAGATGTAGGGGAGTAGATAAGTAGCAAAGACTGGGACACAGCATGCGCTCAGGTAAGGGAGATATCAGGGAATGCAAGATTTAACCTAATACAATTTAACTTCCTGCATCGCACTTACCTGACGCCGATTACACTAAACAACATTTACCCAGGGTGATCGGCCTCGTCCACCAGGTGTAAGACTGGTGAAGCCACATTTTTCCATCTGAACTGGTCATGCCCATTGGTCACAGGTTTCTGGGGAGAGGTAAGTGCTAAAATGCCAGCGGTGATGGAAATACCGTTGAAAATTGCTCCACAGTCGGCTGTGCTGGGTGTGATTCCCAGAGTAAAGCACAGAAAGATGCACATAGGTTCTTGTAATTGACCCCAGTGCTGGCATGTAGACGCATAGCAATAAGATGGATGGGCACAAGAAGTCCCAGTGTAGCTTTGTGGATTACTGGTGTACTGGAAATGATGAAAAGGACACATATTAAATGAGCTAGGAAAGATTACAAGTTGGTCAAAGACTCAGAGATATGGGCGGAGTTGATGCTCGAATTTGCACATATCAGTTAATCAGAAGAGGAGATACTCGCACAGGAGTAACACTTAGTAACGAACCCTTGAAAAATATAGTGAAAGATTTATTGTAACTATGCATAGGATAAAGTATAGTCATTCTAATGGAGGCGAAGCAGCACTGTATTTTATATTTTCATTGAATAGGAAATCTGCTATGCACTTTATGGCTGAAGCATGTCAGTAAAGCAAATGTAACATTAAGGCTCTACATGTATGTATTATGAAGGTTAAAAAGCTCTGACTATCTGTAATTGCTATTTGTGGTTGTTATGCCCTGTGTGCAAAGAAAATTTAAATAAATACTTGTTTTTTTAAAAGGGGTAGAGCAGTAAGCGAGGACAAGCAGAAAGGAGGCCTGTTAGAAACTTGTAGGCTTTTTTAGGAGCGCGACCTGCACTTGGCACGGCCTCGTGGCCGAAGGGTGTGAGGGGTGTAGGGAGCAGGGACAGCATCATGGCAGCAGCGCGGGCTGCCCCTGGCGCGCCCCCGTGGACGAAGGGTGTGGGGAGCGGGGACAGTCTTGTGGGTGAAGGGTGTGAGGGGCGTTGGGAGCGGAGACAGCCTCGTGGCCACTCTCCTGCAGTTCCATCTTTTGTTTTTGCAGTTTTTACATAAATCGAACTCGACCCGAAGGTATTGGAATGTTTTACATGAGCACTAGTCGTGGCAGCAGCGCGGCCTGTGTCTGGCGCGGGCACGCCCTCGTGGACGAACGGTGTGAGGGGCGTTGGGAGACGGGACAGTCTTGTGGGCGAAGGGTGTGAGGGGCGTTGGGAGCGGGGACAGCCTTGTGGCCACTCTCCTGCAGTTGCATCTTTTTTTTTTGCAGTTTATACATAGACCCGAAGGTATTGGGATCAGAGACGTTTTAAGGCATGGGCAAAGTGGGCTATGGCCCAGGGCCCCAGCCTTTCAGGGGGCCCCCTGATAGAGCTAGTTCTGTTCTGCAGAGGCTTGCCCTGATGACCTTGAATACTTTTAAACAGATGGTTTTAAATACCGTTTTCCTTAAATGTGTATTTAATGTGTGTGATTTGTAAGAATACGTTGCAGACATTTTGCAGTAAAATGTGTTTATGTTTCATGCAACATCCATCAAAAATGTTTCTTTTAGATCAAAACAGGACCTCATATATGAGAAATGGGGGGGGGGGCACAGAGATTCTTTGCACTAATATTAGTGAGCTGCTGCTGTGCTACAATACTGAAAACATACGTCACTATTCTTTAATATTAGATGTAAACACATTTAGAATTTGCACCATTGTGCCTGAGCACTGTCAGTGACCTGGCCAAAGAGGCCCTGAAATGGATGAAATTTGATCATAAATTCAAAGCTGTTCTGAACAGGGGCCCCCAAAATACGATTGGCCCAGGGCCCCCAAAATCCTTAAGATGTCCCTGATTGGGATGTTTTACATGAACACTAGTCGTGGCAGCAGCGCGGCCTGTGCCTGTCGCGGGCGCGCCCTCATGGCCGAAGGGTGTGAGGGGCGTTGGGAGCGGGGACAACCTCGTGGGCGAAGTGTGTGAGTGGCGTTGGCTGTGAGGTGCGCTGGGAGCGGGGACAGCTTCGTGGCCACTCTCCTGCAGTTGCATCTTTTTTTTGCAGTTTTTACATAGATCGAACTCGACCCGAAGGAATTGGGACGTTTGACATGAGCACCAGTTACATTCCACATTTTGTAGTTTTTACATAGATCGAACTCGACCCAAAGGTATTGGGACGCTTTACATGAGCACCAGTCACATTCCACAAGTCCGCATAGAAGGTTATTAGTTAATTAGGCCAAGATTAAAAAACTCACCTTGCAATATTTTGCAGTTTTTAAAAAGATCGAACTCGACCCGAAGGTATTGGGACGTTTGACATGAGCACCAGTTACATTCCACAAGGCTGCATAGAAGGTTATTAGTTAATTAGGCCAAGATTAAAAAACTCACCTTGCAACAACAGGAAAAAAAGATGTGAACTCTTTTTACCCCGATGTGAACAATACCTAATACCGATATGAACAATATCTGCAAGGGTGTGACTGCTGATTAGGAAAGTTTCTAGAAGGTTTGGAGGGTAGCGTAAATTTTCAGAGCTGTGATTCGTAGCGCTTGATGTCAGTGGTTTGCAGAGCTGTGATTGGTAGCGCTTGATGTCAGCTTGATGACCGTGCTTTGCTGTTGTAGAGGGGAGTGCATAAAAATATGTGGAAGTATAATGTGCTTGCGCACCATCCGAACATACACCGAAACATGCTTGCGCGAAGCGAGGGAAAAGTGTAGGGGGTACACATACAGACGGGGAGCTGATACCGACAGAACACCGGCCGAGAGTAGCTTGGAGCAATGCTACTCACTCCATCAGCGTCAGGCCACGCCCCCCCCCAGCAAATTCGGACAGTTGATTAGAGGCTTTCCCATCCTATATAAGCTGAGGGGTCAGAATCAGAGCCAAAGATCTCATGTATCCTTTGACCAAAGGACATGCCTTCATAGCAGCATGACTCTTCCTCTAATATCTTTAGACCTCTTTTTTAGGTCTCGGCCTGCACCAGCGCTTGCGCTGGTCTGGCCGAGAGTTTTAGTAAGCGGGTTTTGGGAGTGCAAACCCACTGGCTTTCGGCTGGCGACCAGCTTGCGTTCACGATGTCGTGCACGCGCGCAGCTGCCTTCTGGGTTTCCTATCTCTTCCTCATTTCCTCGTCATGGCTCATTAACTCTCTGGACTCTGATGTTTCAATCGCAGCAGCAGCTCACATTACTAACTGACGGCCCTGGACTACAGTCACATGAAAACAACAGCGATTAGCATTGAAATGCAAGCTTTTTTTTGTCTAGTTAGAAATATTGCTTCGGTGGGTTGATTTCACCTTATATCGCTATTTGTTTTATATTGGGAGTCACAGCCTAATTACCAGTATTTTTGTCTCACTCTTTTTTTTTTATATTTATTCGCGCAAAAGCACAAAGCTATATTTAAGGTTACTTTTTCCGCGTCACTTCTTCACTCTATTTAAACTCCACACCCCCACTCTTATTGTCTCTCTCCTTCTCTCTCTCTCCCCTCTCTAATTCTCTCTCTACTTAATTAACTCTCCCTCTCTATCTTTTTAGCCTTTCATTCTCTCTCACCCCTTTATCTGTTTCTCTTTCAAACTCCTTCATTCACTCTCTCTCCCTTCTTTCTCTCTCTCTATCCTGCTCCACTCTTTATTCTATGTACACCCTTTCTCTCTCTTTCTCTCTCACCACCCTCTCTAATTGGGCATTATATCTTCACTCTATCTCTCACTCGGCAACACCACAGCATCACTCAGCATCACCACAGCATCACTCAGCGCAACCACAGCATCAATCAGAGCCAGCACAGCATCAATCAGAGCCAGCACAGCATCACTCAGCACCAACACAGCATCACTCAACGCCATCACAGCATCACTCAACGCCATCACAGCATCACTCAGTGCAACCACAGCATTACTCAGCACAACCGCAACATCACTCCGCGCCACCACAGCATCACTCAGCACCACCATAGCTTCACTCAGCGACACCACATCATCACTCAGGGCCAACACTGCATCACTCAGCACCACCACAGGATGACTCAGCACCACCACAGCATCACTCAGCGCCACCACAGCATCACTCAGCGCCACCACAGCATCACTCAGCGCCACCACAGCATCACTCAGCGCCACCACAGCATCACTCAGGGCCACCACAGCATCACTCAGGGCCACCAGAGCATCACTCAGGGCCACCAGAGCATCACTCAGGGCCACCAGAGCATCACTCAGCACCACCACAGCATCACTCAGGGTCACCACAGCATCACTCAGGGTCACCACAGCATCACTCAGGGCCACCACAGCATCACTAGGCGCCACAACAATATCACTCGGTGCCACCACAGCATCACTCGGCGCCACCACAGCATCACTCGGTGCCACCACAGCATCACTCGACGCCACCACAGCATCACTCGGCGGCACCACAGCATCACTCGGTGCCGCCACAGCATCACTCGGCACCGCCACAGCATCACTCGGCACCGCCACAGCATCACTCGGCGGCGCCACAGCATCACTCGGTGCCGCCACAGCATCGTTCAGGGCCACCACAGCATCGCTCAGCACCACCACAGCATCGCTCAGCACCACCACAGCATCACTCAGCACCACCACAGCATCACTCAGCACCACCACCGCATCACTCAGCACCACCACAGCATCATTCAGCGCCACCACAGCATCACTCAGGGCCACCACAGCATCACTCAGCACCACCACAGCATAACTCAGCGCCAAGACCATATCACTCAGCACTACCACAGCATCACTCAGCACCACAGCAGTATCACTCAGCAAGACCCGAGTATCATTCAGCATCACCTCAGCATCGTCTCCGCAACAGTCACCACCACCACCACTACCACCTCAGCATCACTCAGCACCACCTCAGCCTGCTCTCGGAATCTGGCATCTGTTGATTCTCCCTAGCGTCTGGTCGCTGCTAGTGTTATAATACAGGTACTAGTTCCCAACCTTCACCCTCCGATTGTTTATGCCCCTCAAAAAAAAAAGCTTTAACAAACAACCATTGCAATAGGCAGAAACAAGTTGCCAGCATTGCAAGAACAAAAGAAAACTGAGGACATTTTTTATTTTAAATACTTTTTTAATATGGTCGTTCAGTTTTACATAATGCCTTCTTGGTCATATATAAAGTAACAAAAATGCTTCTGACTACTTTTTATTATAACTTTTCAGCATGCTGCACATCAGCCACACTTCTCTACAGCACAGCTTGAAGACTTTGGCAAAGTCAATAGCTCTGGCTAAACACTTATAAGGCCCCAAAGGCGAGACCTATTGGCTATGCCAATGCTTGTTGTATTTATGCTGTGGTATTGGTTCCGCTGTGTGTGGGGGTGGGGGGGGCCTGAAGAGTCACCAGTGGAGCCGCTGATGGTGGGAGGAGTTGGCGTCTGAGCCAGCCACAGCTCCGAGCAGTACCCATCTGATGTGCGGAGCCAGAGATGTGGCTCCAAACGGCCCAGAGCAAGAGGCATGAACATAGGCATACAATATGGCCCCATGGGAACCAAAGGAATGCCAGAAGGGGCCAATGCAAAGATGCTGAAAATAGCATAGAGAAACACTGCTGGATCAGACCCCTGGCACTGGAAAATCTGGGCATGCCGGCATCGGTGCAGGGCCTGCTCGCTCGTGGCCTTACCCCCGTTGTGGCAGTGGGCTGGGGAGACAGCCAGGTGGCAGATCAGACAGCTCCACCACTACTACTGTCGGCTCAGAGGATGAGGATGCTGTGGGAGTCTGAGGGCCTCAGGAGTCTTACATTTTGAATGCTTCTTGTGTTTCCTTATTGTACCGGATGAGAGAGGAGTAGACCTGTTATGGGCTTGCCAGAGACAATAGCCTCTCTTTTTGTTGTGGGCCTGAGCCATGAAGTTTGGACCCCTGTGTCCTTGATCCCCTTCAGGTTCATCCTGAGGCAGGACTCGCAGGATTTGGAGTCATGGTCTGATCTTAAACACTGAAGACAGAGTGAGGGTCGATGATAGACATCTGCCAGCCTACAAGGCTTGAGGCCTGAATGCATCGGAGGAGACATAGCACTGCACTTTTTAAAATCGGTTTGAAGAATTCCACACAAACCCTCTCTCAGACAGACCGCTTTGGATCGGATTTGAAGACGCGGAATAGAAGGGCACTGACTTCTTGCACTGAGTGGATTCTATAAGGCTTGGGTAACTTCATCAGACATCACATCCGGTGTCAATGCGAAGACATTGCCACCTAATGGCGTCATGGAGCTTGAAGTTTACTAGATCCAGTCCGATGTCTGGGATTATTCAACCAGTGAGGGAACTGCAGGTAGAAGTATCCATCAGAAAGCACAGTACTCCATCTTCACATTTATACACTGCAGGTAGAAGTTCATCTTCACATTTATACACTGCAGGTAGAAGTTCATCTTCACATTTATACACTGCAGGTAGAAGTTCATCTTCACATTTATACACTGCAGGTAGAAGTTCATCTTCACATTTATACACTGCAGGTAGAAGTATCCATCAGAAAGTACAGTACTCCATCTTCACATTTATACGAAGACAACAATTAGATTTATATCTATTTCCTTACAGCTATAATTTTTGGGAGCTATTGAAAGCATTTTCTGCCTTGAACAGCAGACATGAAAAACTTAGTGACGGGTTAGAACTTCCATAGTTGTGCTAGGTGCTTCGTCCTCCAGGGCACATCATCAGGTCTTTCATCAGTGTAAAAAAAAAAAAAAAAGGTTTTAACCCCGCCCGTTGCACATAACTAGTCCATCCTTATTGAAACTCTCTGAACTCCTCCAAATATCATTCAGCCATAAATGTCACTTGTTTTTTTGTTGTAATCCAGTTCCATTTCATTACCAAAGACCTTCTCTTCCAATTTCTTGATGTCAACGTATTCATCGCCATCCTTTCCAGTTCTCTCTTGATCATCTGTGGTACCAACTGTATTTTTCTCCAACTTTTGCAGCAGCTGTCTGACACTTCATTCTGCTACAGCTCTGATTCCACTACGTGGCCAGCAGCTTTCACTCGCACAGGTGATGCTGCCACTGTATCCCTAGAGACAGTATCTGGTTTTCCTTTGAATTATCAAGTTTGGTTGCTCCACATGGACCTTCCTTCAGTAGTGCAGTTCTAATCTCCAACATGTATACGATTACAAGCCATTTTCAAAAAGGTCTAAAGCATTTGCTTTAGAAACTTTGAATTTCTTACCTTCAATGCTCAGTCCTACTCTCTTACATCTTTTGTGAACCAACCTGATAAGCCCAAGGGACACATGTAGATTCATGTTTCAGTATACATGCATTTCTGAGCATGCTGGCCAACATTCTCACCCTATGCCTTGATAAAAGGATAATAAAATAAAATAATTCTCTTATATATGCCCATATTAGATAAGGAAACTGTAAAATATTTCTTTTAAACATTACAGTGCCACAACCTTTATAAGCATTGTTAAAAACATTACACTGACCAATTAAAAGCATTAGGACCAGATTCAAAATAGATTGCCAGACCGAATCGGCATGTCCACCTGTCAAAGGTTTATTGTGAATACTATAGTATAACATGAATAAATACTTTGATAAATCAAGTTTAGCAAATGAAAATACTACTACAATTATTTTTCCAGATTACAAATCCTTTGTAAACTGGCAACAAAAGCCTGTAGCTCTCACAAGCATCACTAGTCACTCACATGCATTGTACCATGGAAGGAAGGGCCCAGGTAAAAGCAAAACCCCCTTTATGACTAATTCCCAAATTATATATACCTAAGCTAAGGATCTCATTTATATCTCGCTAGCACGTCAGAAATTATTCCAAGGAGTAAATTCAACATCTTAGCCCACATGTATAGCAAAGTCACTTATGTCTGTAAATCTATGGCTTTCACATCTGGTAAGATTTTCAAGAATCAGGTGGCTCAGCAAAATAGTGAATATTTTAAGACAAACAGAAGATTTACAATCATTCAAGGTTCAAAAATCATATGAGCTACAAACATAGAAAAAATTGAAAGATAGATCAGTATTCAAAACAATAAGAAATATTATGTAAATTACGGTATCTAATACCTTTGGGAATTTCCAGCCTCAATTAACTTGCACCTCAAACACTTTACACAAGGGGTGGATGAGAATAAGAGCAGCTTTTAAGAGGTGAAGTAGCAATGAGCAATCATTTTTAAAAAATCATTGCCAAAGCTAGTAGGTCTGTCGTTAACGTGCTAATGTGGGCAAGCGCAGGCGTGCTAAAGTGTGCAAGCGAAGGCATGCAAAACGTGTGCACTTGGGCATGCCTGTATTTGCATGCAATAGCACACTGAAGTCAGACTTATTGGTCTTGCCAATTCTAGATTCCTTTCCTGCCTTCCTTATCCTGGTTACTTCTACTCTCCCTTGATGTTTTTTTTTCTCCTTCTGGGATTAGTATTTCCTTTGGCGTGGTTTGCTTCTTTTTGTGTTGTGCCCCAGATGTTATAGTTATGTGCTTGCAGGTTTGCTGATTATTCCATGATGTTTTTCATAAATTACCATCCCTGTGGGTTTGTTTTCTACCCATTATCTCTCCAATCTACAAAACGTCTTCAGAGTAGATGGTCGTACATTCTTATATTCATCAACTTTCTTTTTGTGTTTTAGAAGAGTTACTTACAAAGCTTTTGCTATTTACAATATCACTTTGTAAAGTACTAAGGTAATATGTCTTGGACAATAACAGTAGTAGAGAAGTGTCGAAGCACACTAACTCTTGCTTGAAGGCTTCTGCACCAAGTAATCTATAAACTGGGGGAGTTGCTACCAGACAGAAGGCTTTTTCTATGGCCCTTTTGCACGGGAGGGAGGCTACTCTAGCTATTTGCATTACTGTAGCCTAGTGCTTACCTCACAACTCTGAGGCATTAGCTGCAGGACTTGGAGGCTAGAGATGTAGTTGGCATGTGTCTCAACAGTTTCTTTTAAAATCTAACGTTGGTCTTTTCAGACCCTCCTGGAAGATTGGAATAGCAGAAAACAAAGCCACTTTAGCGATAGTTGGGTACCCTAGCAACACTCCATCCGATCGACAATCTATCTTTTACAGATTCTTCATCTTTACATGTTCTTCACAAGTATCAGACTGGAGACCACAAATATCTTATCTGGTGATAAATGGCCCCACCACGGCCGCAGACATATCCACTCTGCCTCATCAGATGTGATGACGAGGATCCACAATGCCCCCACCCTGACTGCTGCTGTCAATTGCATCAATGTTTCTGTGCGCCCGAGTACAAAACCCGATAGGGCACACATATTTAAATGATCTACTTACATCTTTATTTTAAAGAAACAGCTACCAGTCATTCCTTCAGCACATGGAGACAAATGGGTGTTGAGGAACCTACAGGAAGTATCCACCAGGAAAATATTAGCAAAGGTAACAGCTTCTGATGGATAGCTCTTTCTTCATACATGAATGATCTTCTAGAAATGCCACCAACGGGCTAAGTCTGATGGTATAAACAAGATCTTTGCTTTAAGACATCTTGCAGAGAAGCTTTAGTGAAGTGAGCATTATTTCTACATTGAAAATTCAGACAGTAATGCCTTGTAAGGATATGCACTGCATGTGCTGGGTCTAGTCTAGCATACAGACTTGATTCTTAATTCCCATTGACCAACTGTGAAGAAAAAAACCCTCACATGTTCAGCAAGACCGTAACTAATGCGGCCATTTTTCACCCTGCATGAGTAAACAGGTCTGGGAATCAAGAGGCATTCAACGTGAGCAAAGCTAATCTTCCAACGCAAAGACCTAGTGACCCATGAACTTGCATTCACTGCCCAGAGGTGTTGACAGAAAAGCATTCTGCTTCAACTTAATCAATGAAGCTTGCATCGTGGACACCTCTAGTGTCAGATGAGTGGCAAGACCGTAGGTCTGAGAGAATCAGACAGTAGCTTTATGCTAATTGTTAACTGAAGATGTGGAGAAGAACTTCTCCCAAGCATTAGGTTCCAAGAAAGCATCTTTAAAGGGCTACAATATTGGTGCTGCCAGTGCCAAAAGCTCCAATACCCCTGAAGAGACAGGCTTTCACTTCAGCAGTGATGAGCCGTACTACTACGGGTTCAATAGCCTTTCTAATTAGCTCCAAAATAAATGTATTTATTTGGAAACCAGAAGGGTAATAGATCTCACTCTCTGGAGATGTATAATTCATTGGCATTTCGGTAGGTAGTCCAAAAGTAATCAGAAAACGCAACAAAGTGTCTGCCTTGCTGTTCTCATCTCAATCTGCTTTTGGTTGCGCTCATAACAAAGAGCCTCAAAGTAAAGAAACATGAGCGGGACAGGAGGGTGCTCAATAAAGTATCAATTCTGAAACTCTTCCATTCTTTTTCTTGCTGAACTCACAATAGCATCAGAGTCCGAGGAGATTGTTGCTGTGTACCCAAGTGCTCACATAGAAAAGACAGTGGCTGGAACCACTGGCTTCAGAGGTTTAGCTTTTATGGCCCTGTTGGCCTTGCAATCCTACGAAACCAAGACAGATGGCACCAAGTTTTGCAACAAGAACGGTTCACAAAGTGGGGGCTACTGGTGTCTGTTACGAAGCAAACTTTTCTACCATGATAGCTCAAGAAGGCATACAACAGGATGGTGGTGCTGTTCCAATAATATCAAGCTTGGCCTTCTGAAAAGTCTCTTTCCAGGGTGCATCTGCATTAGAAGGGAAGGCACCTCAATTTGAAGCATTTCTAAAATGGGAACTGGCTCAAAAAGTATAAAAGAAGGGCCCAGTGTTGGAAACTCACAAGTTCTCATTCCTTCGAATAGAGGACTTTTTTTCCTTATGCTTGCGTTTCTTATGATAGAAACAGGAGGAAGACCTTTCCCTGTCAAACTTATAAACAACTCACTTTCCTCGATAGCTTTAGTGTGCATCTGTGCACAGTTGACGCACTAGCACAATTGAGTTCTACCCATATACACCACTGTTATATCTAGGTTTCTTCCCTGTTTCTCTGCCTCTGCTGCTAAGCCAGTGTGAATGTGTTGGGTAGAATGTTGGCATGGAAGGTGATGTAATGGAATGTGTTGATTGCTGTGAGGCAGTGTCAGTTGAATCTTGGGCTGAGCAGCAGGGAGGCTGCTCCTGGTGGGGCTGATTACATCTGTACTACTAAACTTACTAGAAGACCATCTTCACTTCTAAGAACAATAAAATCTATTCATCCAAAACCTAACTACATCTACTGGAACTCCTCCTTACAACATAACAAACTGGCGACGAGTTGGATAATTTTCTTAAAAAAACTACGCGTGAGGATATACTTCATGCTACTACTAAAGGAATTCAATTTAAGATACTATTTATAAAGAGCATACCTAAAGATTTTACGCCTTGATGCCCCACCAGTGTCCTGCTCCATCGGACAGCCCATAGACAGGGTGTATGATTCCTGCTACTGGTTACATCTTCTACAAGTCAGGAGGCAACCGTTTTACAGTATGTGCAGCAGCGGTTTCTGATGGACTGGCAAAGTTGCATTTTGCTACAGTACGCCTGACACCTCACATAGATTTCGACTTAAACCTGGTGCCGCTTTAACCCTCTACACTCACTCTGGATAGTGATGGCATTTCGTGCTTTAGATCTGGAATGTGTTTTTTATCTTGGTGGATGTTGCCTTCATGCATGTTCTCTATTTCGTATGGATTTGGACTTTGACCTGGTGCCGCTCAGCCCCTTGCACGCTGATGGTGATGGCTCAAGGGATGGGAGCGGGAAAGAGGTGTTCCCATTCTGATGTAGTGAGGGCAAATTTGTGAGTTGCATTTCTATTGGCGTGGATTTGCTGCTGTGGGTTCATTATGCTGCATTTGATTCAAGTTGCTCAGCGCGCACACTCTTACCGTTAGCGACCTGTGCCATTCAAATGGTCCGCGAGGAGTCCATGGTTGCTGAGCGCGCACTCTTTCACATGACGGTGCTGCCAGATGATCCTTGTTTCCTTCTGCTGCCAGTCTGAAACGTTAATATTCCAGCTGCTCAAAGACGCTTTTCACCCTGATGCGCCTAGAGCCATCCGGCGTGCGTCATCCCTACGTGCCGCCATTTTCATTGGAGCGATCTTCCTGCTCCAGTCTGGATTTTCCCCTGCGGCTTTCATTTCGACGTCCGTGGAGCCAGATGAGTGTCAAATGTGTTGGGGCATATTATATTCCTCTTCACAGCCCTACCGCCGTCTGAATTCAGAGATGCTATGCAGGTTACATTTCTGCATTTCTCTTTCTTCACGACTATTGTGTTGAACTTCAGAGTATGCTTCGGGATTAAAGCAATGGTGTTTTGCTATTATCTGTTGGCTCCCCCTAGCAACGGAATCATAACTTTTATTCTAGCGTGATATTTGTATAGGTTTATTGTTTTTTCCTCTTTCATTTCTTCATTCTAGGTCACTTCACTATTCTAGATCTCTTTGTGTAAGTGTCCTCTTTAAATTATATGGTTAGTCAGGAGTTTGCTTTTATTTTTTCATTTTGCTTCTCTTGTCAGCTGCATTTTGTTTTCTGTTATTGGCATGTTACCTATGTAATGTACCAGTTCCTTTATGAAAGAATGTGTTATGCCGATTAATTTTTGTATAGTACTGCCATTATATTCAGGATATTTGCATATGATTTTTGATTATTTTCCTGTTTTGATTCATTAATATGTGTGTTTTTACCATATTGCCATTACTTGCGATGGTGCTGTAAGTGTGAATCCTTCTTGGCATGCAGGTCTTCAAGCGTTTTCTTTCCTGTCTGTACCTTGAATGTTTTACATTCCTTTATTTGGTTGTCATGTGTATTCTTCTTATTTTCTGCTAAATTATAAGACTTCCATTTACAGTGTACTCTTCTTCTCTTGTTGCGCGTGCATTCCTCTTGCATTTATTCTCATGCGTGGTCTTACTTGAGGCGTGACTGCACCATTGATTTTCTGTGCGGTGCAGTCCACCCAGATCGCACTTTTATTTGCGTTTGCTGTTTGGGGATTCACTAGTTTGGTGAAGTTTTCTGTTCATTTTCACTTCTTATATACCCTTTTAGGGGTGTAGTTCTGATTTACTCTAGTGGGGTGCATACAGGGCCGGACTGGGAACCGAAACCGGCCCTGGCAAACTGCTCTGCCGCTCCCCCCTGGGGGTGCAGCCGAGCTGTTTGCGAGGGCCGGTTTTGGCCGATTTTGTTACAGGGGGCCGATATTGCCAACCCCCGGTAACAAAAACGGCCCCCCAGGGGCCCAAAACTGGCCCCCACCCTAGCGGCCCACCGGGGAAACGCCCGGTGCCCGCTACGGCCAGTCCGGCCCTGGGTGCATATCGCCCATTTCTTTGTTTTATTGCTTGGTGTTTCACCGGTGGGGTGTGGTTCACCCATTCTATACTTTTCACTAGATGCCCTTCTCCAGGGATGATGAGTTGGGTGTAAGCCACCCGCTGCTTGCTTTCTGGTTGAGTGTAGCCACCCGTTGCTTGCTTTATGGTTGGATGTAAGCAGCCCGTTGCTTGCTTTCTGGTTGGATGTAAGCAGCCCGTTGCTTGCTTTCTGGTTGGGTGTAGCCACCCGTTGCTTGCTTTCTGGTTGGGTGTAAGCCACCTGTTGCTTGTTTTCTGGTTCAGTTTTTTCTGCACTTGTGAAACTTGTGGAGTTCTGTGTGTGTGTTTTGCTTTGGGAGCGTCTGTTTTCTTTCAGGTTTTGTCTCCTCTCGGTTGTACTGGTTTTAAGTTGTGTCCTTTCTTCTTCTTTTGCTGTGTTTTGTGTTTCTTCATTATTCTTCGCCAGTCTGGCCAGCTGGTGTGGTTGTGGTAATTTGGAGCACTTTACTTTTAGTTTGTTTTGTGTGGAGGACTTATACTTATTATATTATGTCCACCTCCTTACTGTATGTCGTTTTTTACAGCATCCTTCCTCTCCTTGCAATTTCGTGTTTATCTTGCTCTGTAATGGAAGGAGATGTGTGTCTCATCTGGTATATGTATTCCATATTTCCATTTTTTATTTTCACTTAGTTATATGCCTCCTTTATGTATTTTATTTCCTCTTTGCATATTTCAGCATATTTATGAATAGTCACTCTTCTAGTGCTTTGCGTTTCTTATGTAATGCTGTTTTCTATTTTCATTTTGCTATATTTTCTCATGCAAGTTTCTTTTGTATAATTGTGATCTTTCTACTTATATTCGCTATTGTTTTTGTGTATTCTGTGAAGGTGTGTTATATCTAGGTTTTCATACTATGCATCTTCCCTGTTTCTCTGCCGCTCAGCCTGTGTGAATGTGTTGGGTAGAATGTTGGCATGGATGGTGATGTAATGGAATGTGTGGATTGCTGTGAGGCAGAGTGTCAGTTGAATCTTGGGCTGAGCAGCAGGGAGGCTGCTCCTGGTGGGGCTGATTACATCTGTACTACTAAACTTACTAGAAGACCATCTTCACTTCTAAGAACAATAAATGTATTCATCTAAAACCTAACTACGTCTACTGGAACTCCTCCTTACAACATAACAACCACATACAAGCAGCATGAGGTTCTGTGATCGATATCTGGTGTTGGCAGGCAAAGCAGGGTTTAAAACCTGAAATCTCCTGTGGAGACATGTTTCATGTCCTCAGAATGGAGTTTTTATGAAGGAGAAGAGTGGGTTCAACAACAACCTATTAAAATAACAGACGACATACTGTATCCTTATATTTATGGATGCCTAGCACCGTACGAAAGTTATAGGGGGGAGGGGTGGGGGGCAAGTGGCCTTGCTAAAGATGGAGTGAGATGTGCTCTCCGTGTCTCCGGATCCCCGCTTGCCGTTTAAGCTTGATTTCAGCACAAGGGACAAGGAGAAATGGCATCAATGGGTGCAACGACCTCACTGCACCCTTAGGCACCAGGGGAGAGAGCCCGATCCCAGCGGCAGAGTAAGAAAGCGGCCTCCGCATTCATCAACCAGAGCGCCATACAGCCAGGCAGCCATCTTGTGGTCCTGTGTTCCATGCCACAAGGCTGCAGAAAGGAGCCCTTAAAATGTCGCCATCAGCCAAAGGGAACAGCCACTCACCTGAGGGGTGTTTACTTCCCTCCCCCGCTTCTCTTCAGCTGGGCAGACCCGTGGCCTGTGAACAATGTGGTCGTAATGTTGGAGATACTACATAGGCTCTGGGACTGTGTCGTTAGTCCCAAAAGACTTACTGGAACAGCGTCTCGCCACTGAACACAATACATATGGGGGGGGGGGGGAACCCGGAGGACTTGCCTCCCCCACCCGGCGCCCCCACTAGAGACTGCATTTGGGCCCCACCACAATATTTAATGAACGTGCTGAAACTGCCCCAAGCCCAATGCTGATTTGGAATTTTGCACCTGTCTCTGAGGTGCACCCACACTTGGCACACTAACCAACGAGCCCTACAGACTGGTGAGCTATTTTATCCTGCTGTGGGGGCTTTACCTGCACCTATGCAGAAGGCATGTGGACTGTGGAGTTGTTGAAGTGGGGGCGGCCACTAGTCTCCTGCAACGGGCCCCCAGGCCCCTCCAGCCTACCCCGGATTGACACTACATAGCCCACTGCTGCCTACGTTCACGTGGAAGGTAGTTTCTCCCGCCTGGTACCAAATTCCACCACCGCCAAGAAGGAACGCTCTTGTGATCCGTCTCTAACTGGCTACAGCCGAACTGGGGCCTGCATGCTATAAATAATTTATGGGGAATCGACCTCACTACATCGGGATTCTACAGGCACGAGCCTCCTATCGCTCCAAGCACGGTGAAGATCGCCAATCATAGACTTGACCTGCATTGGAGGTGGGGTGCTAGTCTACAACCCCCTGCTACACACTAGCACATGCCTCACTTTTGCCCCTGAAACCTGATACCTCTTGAGGGAACTTTCCCTCTTTTCTGCCTTACGTACTACGGTAGGGCGCCAGGTGCTGCACCCTGGCTATAGCAGCTCAAAGCCTTCCCAGGGCCCTTTTAAAACGTCCACCGACACAGAGTTCCTACACCTACTGGGGAGCCTCACATCACTTTGTCATGCTACATGGTAAACCTGCAAAGGACACATCCAGTAGCCAACTCAGAGACAATCCAAACGCCTGCTTGTGGCAGAAAACACCGTCTGCAAACATGGACTCCTCTGATGCCCTCACAGGGAACATCTCTGAAGATGCTCCGACTGTGCCTATCCCACAAGCTTACATGGACAAGTTCTTGCCGGAAATCAAATATGAAATTGGCTCTCTTAAATCGGACATCAGGACCTGCATCCACGAACTCAAGCATGAGGTCAACAAACTGGGTGGGCGTGTGGATGACCTGGAACATACTGTTGACACCCGATCTGAAGATCAGGAAGCTTTATGGCGCAGGATCGCGACTCTGGAGGAGCAACAGATCGAATTGTAACTGAACCAGGAGGACTTAAAAAACAGAAGCAGGAGGAACAACATCCGCATCAAAGGTCTCCCTAGTGGGGCAGAGGGTAAGGATATTATGGCCTTCACTGCGGATATTCTACATGCTGTAAAGGAGATGACGCCTCCCCTGGCACTGGATAGAGCCCATTCTGTGGCCTCTATCCCGGGGCGCCATGACATCATCCCAGACATCCTGACGTGGGTGTATGTTTTTACCGACAAAGAAGCTATCCTGCAAGCATCAAGGAAAAAGACAGACCTGGTCTTTCAAGGGCACACTGTACACCTATCTCAGGACATCGCACCCGTCACCCTGCGTCAGTGGAGGGACTTCAAGCATGTCACCGACAAACTAAGAGACCTCAGCATTCGTTACCAGTGGGGACACCCTTTCGCTATTATCTTCACGTGGGAAGGCAAGTGACGGGCCATTTGCTCATTAAAGGAAGCAAAACAACTTTTGAATTTGCAGACTGATTCACGAGGGAGCAGTCTGTCCCCGTCTCAATCTCCCACCCACGAACCCTTGAGACCCGTTTGGGCCATAGTGAAACAATGCTCCAGCAAACACATTAGGGACCTTGCATACCGAGAAACCCAAAGGGACATCATCCAACATCTTCGTAACCTGGAGAGAAGGTCCTTCACCTGTCCCCTTGGCCTCTGCCTCAGTTTAGACTGGACACACCGCCTGTTCACACTTTTCAGCGGACTATGTTGTGCCTCACCTCCAAGGCCTTGATCGCTTGGCAACCTGAAATACAAGAGAGCCCAAATGAAAGGCGACCACCAACATTGTTCTGGAGACACTTTACCCTTCACTATGACCCTCACTGCGCTGACGATGGCTGGCCTGGCAGGCCAGGATGGGAACGACAGCTCAGCACCCCTGGCACATTCTTGACCGCTCCTGGATTGCTCTTCACCCTGGCCCCTGCTGGCAGCGGGGACCTGGGCCCACTGGGTCTCTTACCATTTCCAGGACCCTTAGGAGAGTGACTTCTCTAGAATGCACCCCCCACGGGAGAGTTCACCATTCCAGGACTTGGAGTAGTTAGGCCCTGTTTGCCTCCCAATGTTAGTGTTTCCAACCTTTTTCCTTTTCTATTTAAGTCGTCAAACACACCGGGAAGGCTCTCCATAAAGTGTCCTTCCCCTTGCCTTAAATCTGTCTGCTACCACCACCAGAGTCCGGGCCCAATACGCACCAGTTTTCTTGTCTCCTATGGTAGACATCACTCCTCTGAGCGATATACCATGCATTCTTAACACATCATTAGGGCTACACCCAAACCTCCTTACCATAACTAGTGCCCTACTGCTATTCCCTCAATACACAGGGATTAAACACACCCAACAAAGTGCATAAGGTGTGGTGCTATCTCCTCCTGCAAGACCCCAATGTTAAATTTTTCTAGGAAACCCACCTACTGCGCCACTCTTCAAATGTCCCACCCAAAATACCCTATGAGCTACTGGGCACATGCCACGACTAAAACGGCTGAAGTCTCAATCATGCGTATGGCTACATTTTGCTCCAAGATATTAAAGGTTGTGAGAGACAATAAAGGCCATTTCTTGAAACTCACAGTTCAACGGGGAGCTCATACCCTCACCCTTCTGAACATCTATGCTCCTAATCCAGCACAAGACGCATACTATAGAGCCATACTACGAGACCAGGTGGCGCACAAAAGGGGTGACATGGTGGGGGGAGATTTCAATCTGGTGTAGGACCCTGAAATAGACTATAGTACTGCCTCCTTTCAAGGTATGGGGCTATGCCTGCCGCTCTCAAACGCAACTTTACAGATCTGGGTTTGGTGGAGGCACCCTGGGGTTCGAGACTATTCTTTCTACTCTCAAATCCACACCACTTACTCACGTATCGATTATTTTTTTCTTACTCACACACTGCTACAGGACTTGAACTCTGCCAACATTTCAAATATATCCATTTCAGACCATGCCCACTTAAAGATAACTTTGGCTAGAGTGGGGGCCTTCACCCACTCCCGGTGGTGTTTTCCCCAGCAACTGCTCAGGGACCCAGTAGATATAGCTGAGATCCAAAAATAGATTTCTGCATATTTCAACACCGCGCCTAACAGCAGACATTAAGACGCTGAAACGCCTCGATCACTCTATCCTATCTAGACACAACAAAAGACAATTGGCTCTACTGAAGGGCCAACTGAGGGAACACTGTACGAACAAGGCTGAACGTTCCTTTCTGGCCTTGAAAACTTGAAAGTGGGGTGTTTACTTGCACGCAAACTCCATCAACAAACCGCATGCACCCACATATCTAAAATCAAACTCAGGGACAGGACCTGGGCCACCGATGAGCGAGCAAAACAAGCATTTCATGACTTCTGTCAATCCCTTTATGAAGGGGATAAGACATCTCAGGCTAACAGATTCCTACCTTGGAGACTGCCCGTGGTAACCCCTAGACCCTCAACACTGGGCACTCTTGGATGCCCCCATCACCCTGGCTGAGTTACAGAGTCCTCAAGTAATTACCAGTGGGCAAAACACCAGGCCCAGATGGTCTCCCTGAGGCGTTTTTTTGCAAATTCCTTCCACAACTTCAGGACCATATGTTGGCATTATTTAACACATTTGCAGCAGACACAGGCTTAATCCCCACCATGTCGGAGGAAATAGTACTTCTCCCAAAACCTGGTAATGATCCCTATCTCTGTGCATCTTACTGCCCAATAGCTCTTTTGAAAACAGATGGCAAGATTTATACAAAGATTTTAGCAGATGGACTGGAGCCACATCTTCCTGGTCTAATTGATCCGGACCAAGTTGGCTTCATTCGCTGGAGCCAGGGGGCAGATAACATCTGCTGCGTCGCACACTTAGTCGTAAAATATCACAGTTACAACATTCCCGCCTGTCTTCTCTCGCTAGATGTGGAAAAGGCCTCTGATAGGGTTAGCTGGCCCTTTTTAAAAGCTGTCCTTAGTAAGACTGGTCTCAGACCGGGCATCTTATGCCTCGCTCACAGTTACGAACCACATTAATGGACAACCCTCGCAATCAAACCACCTGGCGTGGGGCACCAGGCACAGCTGTTTGCTCTTGCCTTTACTCCTTGCCCTAGCTGTAGAACCGCTAGCAATTATTATCCACCAAGCGGAGGACATTGTGGGCATCCCCTTTGGCGGGCTTCAACATAAGATTGCCTCATTCGCGGACGACCTCTTGGTCACCCTTACCCAACCTGCATTTTTGCTTCCAGCACTTGTGAATGTTTTAACAGCCTTTGAAAAGAAAATATCTCCGGCTTTAAAAATAATATGGCTAAATCACAGACCCTGAATTTAACAATTCCTAAGCTGGTGCTTTCTGCCTTGCAGTCAGTTATCCCTTTTCAAAGGGCACTAAATTCTACCAAATATTTAGGGCAGAATTTAACCCCCAATCTAGCATCATGGACACATGCCAATGGGCGGGAGTATTGGCGCTCGGTCTTGGAGAATCTACTCAGATGGAAGCCATTACAGGTATCCTGGAAGGGGCGCCTCAATAGTGTTAAAATGTCCATCCTGACGAAAATCCTCTACCTATTCCAGACACTACCCACCCCCATCCCTCAGGACGCTATCCTGTGGGATCTTCGTAACTTTATCTGGGGAAGGAAACCCCCAAGACTATCAAATACAGTACTGCTGCTTCCCAGAAATGGGGGTGGCTTGGCTCCCTAAATATGCTTGACCACGAAGTGCATACATAGCTATCCCCACCAAAACGGTTGTTTAAATCTGGGACAAAGTAGCCCTTAAGTGGGGACTCACCACCTTCCCTTCCCCCAACACCCCGCTTGCCCGTATTCCAGAGTTCACACAGGGCCACTCCTTTCGGCCTGGAGGGAGGGAGACAGTTGAACTCTCTGAGACCTATTTGAGAGAGAAATGATCAAGACTTTTGACCAGTGCAAACAGGATTTTCATGTTCCCAAGTCATCCAGGTTACAATACTATCAACTGCAGCACTGGGCTCTCCACCCCCCCCCCCACATGCAAGTGGCGAAACGACAGTTTACCTTCTTTGAAGCACCAGTCCGGTCTTTCAATGGGACAAGGAGATTGATCTCACGCACCTATCAGGTACTCCAGCACTCGACCCCTGCTCGATCACACACATACTAATCCCAATGGCACTCTGATAATACCGAGTGAATCTCCGATAAAAATGGGAAGTTGTAGCATGAAATCCCCAAGTTGTATAGGAGCATACCCCAGTGCGAGACACTATAAACGGATGAAAAGGTGGTACTACACCCCGACACGCTTACGCACAATTTACCCTTCTACACCTCTCAGATCTGCTGGCGCAGCAACTTGGCAACCAGCGATTTCCTACATATCTGGTGGTCATGCCCCCTCATAGCCACGTACTGGAAGGAAGTCCTGAGTCACATCAAAGAGGTTGTGGGCTTCCCGCCCCCGAACTCCTATAACAGTGATACTAGGCATCCGCCCTCTGGCACTGGAAGCAATGACGCACATTGATTGGTGATTAATAGCCCATATGTTCGGTGCCACCAAACAACTGGTTGCACTCCATTGGAAGAAATTGTCTGCCGCGCCGACTGCTCAGTGGTTTACATGCCTTTGGCATGTCATGGCCATGGAACTCCTATCCCATAGGGTGGCCCACACAAACAACAAAATCACACACACCTGGCAATTCCTGATAACCTATTTTACTGTTGGAACACTCCTGCTTTACAGTTTTTTTTTTTCAAACTTCTTTTTTTATTGTGGAATATTCAATGAGGCTTGAAATATATTCATAACATGGACACTCATTTAAACTTACATTGCTATTGCAAAATACGGTTTGCATAACATTACAGCTGTCCCCTTTTCGCTCGTATTTGCAGTGTTATCTCAGCAAGCCCCAAACCCCTTCCTACCCTCCCCCTCCCTCTCTTATCTAAACAATGAGTAACTTAGGTAAGTAACCGAAATGAAACTAGGTACTCAAATGGTATCTGGATATGTCGTTGGCCAACAGGATTTGTCCTGTATCTGACAAGGCTGCGGGTCTATTGCATTGCGGGGGTTGAGCGAGTACTGTATAGGGGGGTGATTAGAATTGAAAGAGGTGCAATGCTCGGGTCCGCGATGGACAGGTAAGTAGTGGTAGGCCTTTTGAGAGGCAACTTATTAGAGGTCCTGATGTATACTCAAAATTTTTGAAGCCGTCCCTGAAGATATCACTCATCGGTTCCGTTGTTACTGCCTGCCAAAGTCGGGCATTCCATTGGGTCAGAGTTGGAGCGTCGAACTTCTTCCACACGGCTGCTACAGCTGTCTTTGCCACCCACAAGCATAGCCAGAGTATACCTTTATCTGCATTTGTTTGATATTTCAGTGTTGTAGATTTAAGCCCCAGCAGTGCAAAAGTCGATGTGTCTGGAATTGGGTATCCCAAGATTTCTTTAATTTGTGCTATGATTTCTGTCCGAAAAGGGCGAATCCTCAGGAAATTCCACAAGATGTGGCAGAAATCGCTCAGTAGGCCGCATCCCCTCCAGCATCTATTGGACGTGCTTGGGAAGTATTACTTCAATTTTGTCAGATATAGGTACCAGTCGTATAGGATTTTGTAATGTGTTTCCCGGAGGCTTAGTTTTTATTTATTTATTTAAAGAGTTTTATATAGCGCTGGCTAGACCCGGAGGTATTAGAGCGCTTTACATGAGGTAGAACAGTATTACATCAATTGCTGGAGCGTAGCATAACATGGAAAAGAAAACAGTGAAACATAATTACATGAGTTACTAAAGCATAGCATGACATAGAAAAAAAAGTCCTATGGGGCATAGAAGGTAGTGGGGGGGATAGTAAAGGGGTTGGCATGCAGATCAGCTCAGGCAGACCGGTAAGGGGGGAAAGTACTTCAGGGGACACAAAAAAGTCAGGGTGAACGAGTTAACAAACCGGTTGGGGAAGGCGTCACGGGATGCCAAGCAACCGTGGTCGAAACCTGTAAGGCAGGTGAGGCGAGTAACAGTGCCCGTGTCCGGAGGGTAGGTGATGGCCAAGGGGGAGATCCACAGCCAATCTCCTCTACAGCTACCTAGGCAGCTCCATCGGGCAATGGCTATGTTGCTGGGGCTCCGCTGTCTGAAGATTCCAGTAGTAAAAGCAGTAAACACAAATGCAGGAAATGGTAACAAAAAGGGTAGCGGTGGATGGGGCATTAAGCCTGTAGTAGGAATTAAATCAAGAAATCCCGCGTACCTGCTATAAAAAGAGGTTAATATCAGGGATCCCAATTAAAGTCATGTATGCAGATCCTTTGTCCAGTCGGGGTCACAGCATCGCCGCACCAGGGGCCGGCTTCACTGACCGGGCAGGATTGGTCTGGCTGCGGAGAGGGCCAGAAGAAGGGCACAAAATGGCTGTCCAGAACTGAACCATTCACCGATAAAATGTCGGCGAGGCTCCAGATGGCAGAGACTGCCCGGAGGCGCAAAAACCAGGCTGCCGGACAAAAACAAGGCTGCATGCGGCGAAGTCCCAAACACATTCGCCACCGTCGAGGACTCCACCATTGAATGGAGGCCCGTAGATCATGCAGACCCCAGAAGAAACCAGGGGAGGGCGCCAGACCAACGGAGGGGCACTCACGGGGGAGAGAGAGGACGGACCACGGGCACTCGTCGCTCTCACCCGCCAAGCCAGGGAGCCACTCTGGGACACACGGGCGGCAGCAGTTCAGAAAATCTCTTGCCGCCTGGACTGTGGGACGCGCCCCAAGGCAGCTGCCACAGGAAGCGCAGAGAGAGGCCGTCGCAGCGGGAAGCAGAGCAAACGAGGCCCAGCCCGGAAGGTAGGTGACGGCCGTGGACTACACCGGAGGGGTGAGTCCCAAGCCAATCTCCTCTCAGCTGCTATTAGCAGCTCAACCGAGCCTTCAGCCATCTTGTTTTGTTTCCGCTGGCGACCGTCTCTCCCGATGTTGATCGTTGCTGGAGCCGGCATCATCACAGTGGGCGAAGATAGCTTAGCGGCACTAGAGAATCGTGGTGTCGCAGCCAACCGATTCCCAGGGGTGGTGGAGTCCAGAAAGGCCTTTCTCCGGGATATTTCGCCAAAAAGGAGATCCCTAGCCACGGAGCTCCCAGCCGGAGCCACGGAGCTCCCAGTCGGAGCTCCTTACCCGTCGGCCATCTTGCTCCTTCTCCAAAGTGAGTGGTTATGCCTGTGGATGTCTCGCCACAGCTTCCGCCATACTTCTGTGATATCGTGACCTAGTGTGTTCCCAAAATGTCATATGGCGGGCGGTGGTGAGTGCATTGTGCGGAGGAGAAGATCGTACAGAAAGGATATGATACCCTTAGTGCCACTGTTTTTTCCCACAAATTTTTCTAGTGGGTGGAGTTCCCTCATGGCTGCCGCCCGTATGTCCGGTTGCAGTGCCCAATGGTGCAGTTGGTGGTAGCAGAAGTATTCCCCTTCTGTGAGGTCATAGTCCCGCTGGCAGTGCTCAAAAGTGAGTATATCTGAGTCATGAAAGAGATGTGATAGTGTTGAACACCCCCACTCCCTCCATGCATCAAAGTCTCCCAGGCATGCTGCTGGTGGGAATGCTGGATTATAATGGATCGGGGTAAAGGGGGAGGGGAAACGTCGTCGGGGCCGACTTCCGAAGAACCCAGTCCCACACTCAGGGTCGTCCCTGTTGGGGTGCTAAGGTATGCGTTGAGGGGCCGGTCCTTTTTCAGTTTCCACAAGAGGTCCCATATGACTCTACCTGCGATTCCCCTATCCATGTGTAGCCAGTGCTTATATGACTCCCTCTGGGACCACTCAATGATGACTGAGTTGTGCTGCCTTTTGGTAAAGATTGAGGTCTGGGAGTCCTAGCCCTCCCTCTGACCTGGGTCTTCGGAGTAGTTTAAAGGGGAGCCGGGAACGTTTGTTTTGGCAAATAAATGCGTTGAGCGTAGTCTTGAGCCCCCTCTGGGATTCAGTCTCCAGTTCTATGGGCAGACTCTGAAACAAGTGGAGGAACCTAGGCAGTACCACCATCTTGACTGCATGGATCCTTCCGAGCCACAATAGGTACATCAGGGCCCATCTCTAAGTCAGCTTTCAAATTGTGTAGTAGTGGTGGATAGTTATCTTTAGAGAGCTGTGATATCTTAGGTGTTAGTTTGATGCCCAAATAAGTGAGGCTTCTCTTTGCCCATTGGAAGGGCGTTGTTGAAATTAGGGCCTCCATTTCTCTATCTGGTGGGGTTAGATTGAACAGAGGACTTTGCCATATTTATTCGAAAGCCTGCCACCTCTTCGAATATTTGAAGTTCGGATTGTAGGGCATCTTATAAGTTTTGTGGATCCGTCAGAGGGAGCAGAATATCATCTGCAAATAAAGAGATTTTGTGGTCCTCTATCCCGAAAGTAATCCCCTTTATTAGCTGATTAGCCCGAATCGTTGCTGCAAGGAGTTCGATACTCAAAGCAAAGAGGAGAGGTGAAAGCGGACAGCCTTGTCCAGTTCCTCTTTCCAATCTAAGGGGTTTTGCGCTCACTCCATTTACCAAGACCCTTGAGCTAGGCTCGGCATAATTCGCCCGGATCATGGTGAGGAAGGTCTCGCAGAAGCCAAATCGCCTCAGGGTAACCAAATCGCCTCAGGGTAGCGAAGAGAAAAGCCCAGTCTACACGTTCGCACGCTTTCTCTGTGTCCAGGCCGAGCATGACCGCTGGGATGTCTTTTTTTGTAACTTTCTCTATTAGATGAATGATTCTTCTTACATTGTCATGGGTCTGCCTCCCCTTGATAAATCCAGATTGGTCAGGGTGAATTAAATTGGGCATTATGTCTTCTTATTGGGAGGCCAAGATCTTGGAGTAAAGCTTTGCGTCCAGATTTAGAAGGGCTATAGGCACTGCAAAGTGTCGGATCTTTCCCTGTTTTAGGGATGACTATGGTTATGGCCTCACTCATGGATGCTGTTACCCGTCCTACTTCTGCTGTGATTGAAAAGAGAGGTTAAATGTGGGACCAGTTCTGCACTGGATGTTTTGTAGAAGCGTGCCGTCAGCCCATCCAGCCCAGGGGATTTAAAAAGCTTTAGGGAGCTTATGGCTCGCTGTACAACCTCCTCCTCCCCGATGGGGTCTGCTAGTCGCTCATTTTGAGCAGTTGTAATTTTCTGTAAGTCCACCATATCAAGGTAGTCTAATTGAGCTTGGGCGTTTGTGGGTGCAGCAGTGAAAAGCGACTTATAGAAGTCTCCAAAAATATTTGCCTTTCCCTGCTCCGATGTCTCCAGGTCTCCCGTGGGGCCACGAATATTCCCAATGTATTCTTTTCCCGACGAACCCGTAGTTAACACGCTAAGTGGGCTCCCACCTTGTTGCCTAATGTGTAGGATGTTTGTTTCAATCTTAAAAGTGTCAGCTCGGCTCTCTTGGCATATATTGCATTTAATTTCCCCTTCACAGCTGTCACCTTACGCTGAAGAGCTAGAGTGGGGGGGGGGGGGGGTCTGTTTGTTCAATTGTTCTAAGGTGTGTAGCTCAGTTTCCAGTTTCAAACGTTCTGTGGTTCGTTGTTGGTTAAGCAACACTTTTTCGCTGCGATACAGAGACCCCTCAAAACTTCTTCCCAAGTGTTAGAGGGAGATGTACCCTGGGGATTGTTCAGTTGAAAGTATTCGTTTATAGTTTTCCGTAGTTCATCTCTAGCTACTCTGTCGCCCAGTAATGCATGCAGGAAGAACCAACGGGGGAATTTTGGCAAAGCGTTCCTCCACCCAAGAGAGATTAATACCGGTGCATGGTCTGAGATATTAATTAGGCGGATCTCAGCTCTACAGACCTCTCGCATTAGGGTACGGCTCATGAACACGTAATCTAGTCTCAAATAGGAGGGGTGAATGTGCGAAAAAAAGGTAGTCTCTGTCTGTTGGGTGAGACTCCCTCCAGACATCAACCGAACCCAGATCCTGTATTGCCTGTTTCACTGCCTTTGAAAAGCTGCCAATGGGGGATCTGTGTGGGTGCGTGCTGTCGGTGCCAAGTAAGGTTGAAATCACCCATGAGGAGAATCTCCCCTTCTGCAAACCCCCCCAGTAGTGACAGCGTTTTGGTGATAAATGCTGCTTGGTTAGTGTTTGGGGCATAGATCGCTACTAAGGTGCACATTTTCCCACTGATTCGCCCCTTCACCATAACCACCCTTCCTTCTTAATCAGTCTTGATGCCCTCAGGTTGGAATTTCAACTTTGCATGAAACAGTGCCACCCCATTGTGCTTAGTGAGACTAGAGGATTTATATACTAGAGGGTATGTTTTATGTTTCAGTCTATGATCTTCGGATTTTTTAAGGTGAGTTTCCTGCAGTGCAAAGATGTCATAGTGGTCATCTGTCAGATACTTCCACACCCTATGCCGCTTGGCTGGGGCATTAAGCCCTTGCACGTTCCAAGTTAGGGTTGTAACCACCATCCTTGTGTGGGGCGACGGCCCCCTGCCCACTCTCATGTTGTGTCCTATTACTGGACCCATCTCGAGCCATCCCGATGCCCCTCCAACACCCCCCCCTCCACTTCACCCCAGAGCTCAGCAGCTGAGTATTTTACATGGTCCCCATTTCCTGTGACATTTGATACTGTGAGTACCTAGAAAGAGGGGAGAGAGGAAAAAAAAAAAAAAAAAAAAAAAAGAAACAAAACCCCCAATCCAAACCTTCTGGGACAATAGGTCCCGACGGTAAACTAGTGTAGTTCTGCATTGTCATTTGGGGCGAATCAGTCCAGCATCGCTGCCTTGGCTGAAGTATGTTATGTTCACGAGATGTAGGGCAATTGATCGCTCACAGTCGATGCTTCAGGCTTCTTCCCGGCTGCTCATTTATCAGCTCAATAGTACCAGGTGAGTGTCTACCCTAATTGCTGCTGCATGTTCATTTTGACTGAGGAGTCTTTGGTGGATCGCCTGTCTTTTCCTTGTCGGTTTGCATGCTTCCTGAGTCTAAGCGGCCTTGGATTCTCTGAAGTCAGTGAGAGGAGATGCCGTGGTCGGTGCTCTAGTGCTTCCGTTGTTGTTTAGGTGGACGTTGGGAGAGCAATGGCGAGTTTTCTCCACTTCCCCCCGGTCTCATTCTCGAAGGATCAGGGTGGTCGGCTGTTCGACCCCCTCGCCCCCCCCCTTCCAAACCGAGGATTGTCAGGACTTCTTCTAACTCTGTGATATGGTGTGTCTTGTTGTGGTATTCAAATGCAAGCCCAAAGGGATATGTCCATCGGTATTGGACCCCTCCTTGCGAAGCTTGTCTGTGGCCAGTCTTAACTGTTGGCGGCGTACTAATGTCGCTGGTGCAATATCTTGGAACAGAGTGCATGAATACCCTTGGAACGCCACCTTCTCAGCCTTTCTAGCAGCCGGGAGGATGGCCTCGTTAACCTCAAAGGAATGCAGTTTGCCAATATGTCGCGTGGCCGCTGTTTGTCCCCTGTTGTGGGTTTTCCCACTCTGTGCAAACGGTTGATTTTAATTTTGCTTGAGTTGGGTCCCAGTATTTCACTAAAAAGTCCCACTATGAAAGCCTGTAAGTTTGGGCCCTACGCGCCTTCCTCCAGATTCCGTACACATATGTTTTCCCGCAGAGTTCTATTTTCCATGTCTTCATTTTTGAGCAGGACTGACTGAAGTTGCATCTGGAGCGCTTGCATAGTGGACTTTAGCTGCATGGTGCAGTGTTCCAGCTCTGTTGTTTTTGTCTCCAGATCTATCACTTTGCTCCCCGCCTAGTCTATATCCTGCCGAAGTGTCACCAGCTTCTCATTTAGGTCTGCTTTTAGAATCTCTAGGAGTTGTGGACATGTCTGTTTTAAGCTCCAGGTGCAATTCTTTCTTGAAGTCACGTAACAATGTCAGAAGATCCTCCTTTGTAAAAGCCATCTCGTCTTCTCGTGCAACCGGACAGCTGCTTCCCACATCCGTAGCACCAAAATAATTACATACTCTGGTTTGTTGCGGTTTCTTTGGCGACATATGGAGGCTCCCTGACCGTCTTCAGTATAAATAAACTGATTTCCAAGAGGAAGTGCCCTGCGTGGCCCCTCTTGTCTCAGGGCCGAAAATGGGTGGTCACTATCCAGGTGTGGCGTGCCTATATGCTCTGGGCTCTTTTGAGGATGTCACCCCCGTTGACTGGCGGTAGATGAATGGCCCCCTATCTGCTGCCATACTCTAAATTCAGGTGCGTTTGGTATTCAGGTGTCTGTTATACATTTGGTGTCTGCCTATGGCCGCCATGTTAAGGTCAGGCATCAACGATCCCCTGTTGTAGAATCCTTCATTCAGGGCCTCCACCGGTGCTGGATCACTCCCTTGCTGTGATCCCATCTTAGGCTTTCCCCAAATGAGTGCCCGCCGCCCTGCATTGGCCCTTGGCACTCACCATTGTCTGTGAGGGTTTCCGGCATCCAAATTGGTGTCAGGCGAGTCCCCTGTGCTGCTGCGTGTCTCTCGCCTCGTGGGAGAGCGCTGCGCCCCCTCCGCCTATCCCTCTTGGGGAATCCGGCGATCGCCTCTGGCCCGGGGGGACCCACCAGCTCATCTCCGCCGAGCGTAGCGCGTCTTCAAGGGCCCGACCACTGGGAGCCGCTCCGAATGGACTGCTTCTCCAACCACTTGTGGTCGTCTGGGTGCATGGGTGTGCGGCAGGACAGCGTGCACTGCATCCGCCTCACCTCTGTGTTGGAGGGGGCCTCCTACAGTCCCGATAAATCCTCATTGTCCTCCGTTGGTCTCCTGGTTGCTCAGTCCAACCGCTGCAAGGACCCCCAACTCTGCTACCTAACAGGCCTCAGTTCCATCCATGCCATTGCTGAATTCCTCAGACTCGACAACCCCAGAAATTTGGGGTCTTCGCCCCCCCGGCATGAATCTTCAATTTTCCTCTGGGGTGGGTTCCGATTATAGCGATACCCACTCGCTTTTAGCTCGGTGGCAGCGGAGCCGTTCCGGATTACGTCCGAAAGGCCATCTTGGCTGGCCACGCCCCCCTGCTTTACAGTTTAAAACCAAATTTGACCTTTCAAAATAACCCCTTTTGACAGGGCGGAACCTTCCTTTTAAATATTTATAACTTACCAATATCTAGGCTTTATTGCCCATAAGGCAGGGTGCATGGAATATAAAAGTTGGACATGGAGGTTTTGATACGCATTGTGCCATGCGTCGTCGCGATTGTTAGAAGTAGGTTTATAGTACTAAGATGGTCGCTATGTAGGCGGAGTATTGGAGGTGCTTTACATCGTACGTCGATGTCAATACATGGAACACAGCAGGACTATGTGATATATGAAAGGGCAGAAGCCGGGATGTTACGTACGGGTACACTGGGCAAAGAATGAGATACACTGCGGAGATACAGGTAGGTACTTGCTGGAGTTAGTGGCACATTTTAAGCCGTGTGTCAGTAAGGGGTAGCTTATGACATACTGTTTGTCGTTTAAGGCTGGGTGATTTTTCTGAGAAACGGGCTGAAAAGTGGCTTTCCAGTTTGAAGGCATAGGGGGTCGCTTCATTGATTCCCTAAGGTATGTTAAAGGTTCAGTAAGCAGTTGTACTCACGAAACAATCATAACGGCAGGATATTGATCAGTTGTTCTTTTACAGAAAAACTGAATGGTTTCATTCTCCGATTGGAATATTTCTGGATTCTTTCTTATTGTGAGTACACTTGGTATTCGATTACAGTCATGCACGGATGAAAGACGTTTTTGTGATAAATTACCGTGGGTAATCACAGTGGTGCTGATGGTTTTGCACTGTACACTTGTTTTAGATACTGCAGTTGCACTCATGGTATAACCACAACATGGCGAGCTGGTGAGGTCATTGACAATAATGTGGATTTAGAGGAAGCATGACACTGCAGGCATGTGGAAGTCAGGCAGACATGGAAAACACTGTTGGTGATGTCAATCGTTTCTCTCTTGATGTAGGTTTTGGTGAAATATTAACTTAACACTCATTGTTGGGTTTATTTTAGTTGTAGAGGGCGCTAAGGAAGGGACCACTGTCCCGAAATGCATAGGACGATCAATGAAAATTTGTGTTTGAAGAAATTTGTGTAAGCTGTTTTTGTATTGTTTGAGAAATTGAATGTTAAATATTTACTGCAGTGCACGCAGGCCATCAGGTACATTATTACTTGATACACATTATTCAGATGATACAAGGGAGACTGGCAGGTCCCTGGTCCTGTGTAGCATGCAAAAGGTTGAAAAATTATCCCTTGAACTCTGAATTGAACAAAAAAGACACAGAGCGAGCCACTGACTGGATCCAGAAGATTTTTTTTCCGAGCAATACGCCTGCGTGCCGGCAGATAGCATCGGTCGGCTCCGTGTAACGTCGTCGGCGCTGTTGTAACATCCGCATCACATACATAGGCACCACCTAGGCGCGCTGACGTCAGTTACTTTTCACGACTTTCCACATCAGAAGTGCGGAGCCGTGAAGTGCACTGACCATGGCATTTCTGAACAACTAGGGCCCAGAAAGAGGTCAGCCTGGATCACAGAAACCGGTCGTCATTGCGGGGAGGATGGGTGTGTCGGTAAGGCATCTGCAGCTAGATCATGTCTATCAGATACGGCGTTACCAAAGGTAAGTAACTTGTACATCTGATGCAGATTCCTTACCTTTGAATAGATACCCAAGCAATACCATCCACAGAGGTGGGACTGCAGACAAGTTTAGACCAAGAAGCCCTACAGGAAAAAGGCGGCCACAAAAAACCGTCCCTGTGGACTTAAATGACCAGGCAGCAGTGTTGAGGACTAAACTCCACGTTGCAATGCCGTGGTAGCAGCCTTAGCTCTGGTGGAATGAGCCCTTAAGCTTACAGGAGGCTACTTTTTGGCTAGAGCGTAGCAAATTTTGATGTAGAGAACGACCCATCGCGAGATAGTACTCATCTGCACCGCACGGCCTTTCTTCGTTCCTATGTACCCCACAAAGAGTTGGTCGTCCACCCGGAACTCTTTAGTATGGTCAAGTTAGAACGACCACACTCTTTTTGGGTCCAGACAGTGGAGTTGCTCCTCTTCTTTAGAGGGGTGTGAAGGAGCATAGAAAGTGGACATGGTGACAGATTGACTCACATGCAATGGTGTTACCACTTTCGGGAGGAAAGAGGCCCTAGTGCGAAGCATCAACTTACCAGGAAATACTGTCAAGTAAGGAGGCTAGGATGACAAGGCCTGCAATTAGCTCACCCTCCTGGCAAAAGTGATTGCCACTAAAAAGGGTGTTTTGATGGTAAGCAGCTGGAGGGGGCTGTTGTGCAAAGGTTCAAATGGAGCACACATCAGGAACGTTAAGAACCAAATTAAGGTCCCACTGAGGCATAATGAAAGGGGAAGGTGGGAATGTATGTGCAAAGCCTTTGAGGAATCTATTTACAAATGGAGATTTAAATAATGAGGGTTGGTCTGGCAGCCTCAAGAAGGCAGACAGGGCTGAAAGGTACCCTTTGAGAGTGCCCAGTGCAAAGCCCTACTAGGCAAGGGTAAAAAAAAAAAAAAAAACTTGAGAGAGGGAAGTAGAAAGAGGATCAATGGGCTTTTTTAAACAATATTTTACAAGTGTCTCCGAATGAGAGACGCTGTGGAAACGACTGCGCGCAGAACTGCTGACATTGCGCGTTCTCGTCGGAGGCAAACAGATGTAAACAGGGCTCTCCTCACTGTTGAAAGAGACATGGCGCCACCTCCGGATGGAGACGCCATTCGTGATCTGCTAGGCATCGACGGCTGAGTTTGTCCGCCCTGGCATTCAGAAAACCTGCCAGGTGTTGAACCACCAGGGATATGTTGTGCTGTTCCAGCCATGTACAGAGACGCAGGGCCTCTTGACAAAGGGCCAACGACCCCACCCGTTGCAGTACCACATGGCAGTGGTGTTGTCCGTGAACACTTGAACCAGCTTTCCCTTGATTGAAGGAAGAAAGGCTTTCAATGCCAAATGAATCGCTGGTAGCAAGTTGATGTGGAGTCTGGATTCCGCTGGGGACCAGAGTCCTCTGATCTCCACCTCTCCCAGATGGCTGCTCCATCAAAGGAGTAATGCATCTGTCACTACTGTGTGGTCTGGTTGGGGAAGAGAGAGGGGTCTGCCTCTAACACAATTGCGTTTGGTCAGCCACCACTGCTGGTCATGTGCGGTTCACTCCGAGATATGGACCATGTCGGTGAAATTTCTCTAATGCTGCGCCCACTGGAACTTCAAATCCCACTGCAAAGCCCGCATAGGCCATCTGGCATGTGTCACTAGCAGGATGCAGGAGGCCATGAAGCACAGCAGCCTCAGTGTCATTCTCAGTGAAATCCAGAATATAGGCTGAAATATCGTAGCCCGAATATCCTGGACTCGCCGCTCTACAGGATAGCCCCAAAACTGCACTGTGTCCAGAACAGCTCAGATGAAAAGGAGCATCTGACAGGGAGTCAGGTGTGACTTTGGCACATAGATAGTGAACCCCAGTGAATGTAGGAGGTTCGCCGTAGTCTGGAGGTGGGAAACGACAGCCTGGAGTGTGCCCACCTTCAACAGCCAGTCGTCAAGATAGGGAAGACTAAAATCCCTGATCTGCACAGATGAGCTGGGAACACCACCATCCCCTTGGAAAACACCAGAAGGACACTGGTAAGACCTGAAGGGAGCATGGTCAACTGAAACCACAGGTAGCGCCGATGTGCAGGCAGGACAGGAATGTGAATATAGGAGTCCTGAAAGTCCAATGCTACCATCCAGTCTCCTGGGTCCACGGCAGATAAGACCTGAGCCAGAGTGAGCATCTTGAACTTTTCGAGGAAGTAGTTGAGGGCTTGCAGATCTATGATAGGTTGAAGACCATAGTCCTTTTTCAGAACCAGAAAGTAGCCGGAATAAGAACCACCGTCTACTTCTGGCACTGGAATTCTCTCTATGGCTTCCTTGGCCAAGAGAGTCATGACTTCTTCCTGAAGCAAAGCCAAGTGATCCTCCATCAGCCGGTCGTAAGTTGGAGGCATGGAGGGAGGGTAGTCTCGAAGGGGAGGGAGTAGCTACTTTGGACTATCTGGAAAAAGCCACCTGTCCGCAGTGATGTTCTGCCAGTGGTCTGGAAGGCCCAGACTAGGAAGGTTTGGAGGCTGAGGCGGGGGTCTGACCTGACCTCTGAGCGCCCAACCCACAGGGTCGGAACAAGCAGCACCCACGGCCACACAGAGCTGAACTTGCGCAGTCTTGTGGCTGGGGTATGGCTGGCAAAGCTGAAAACCCCTTCCGTAGCCATGAAAGGAGCGAAAGGCAGACGGGGGACGAGTGGCCACTGAGAAGCCCAAGGACTTGGCCGCAGCCCGTGAGTCCTTAAAGCGCTCCTGCACCATGTCTGCCTTGTCTCCGAAGAGACGGGTGCCATCAAAGGGCATGTCCATGAGAGAAGCCTGAACATCTTCTAAAAAGCCAGAAGTTCTCAATCAGATGTGGTGTTGAACAGCCACCACCGATGAAATTGCACTGCCCAGTGAGTCCGTAGTGTTGAGACGACAACGAATGGCAAACTTTGCTGCATCTGTCCCGTCTGATACTCCTCTGGAGCGGATGGCCCAGGCCTCCTCCGGGACCTGTGGCAGCACTTGCGCAACTGTATCCCACAGGGAGTGGGAGTAAGGGGCCAAAAGGCATGCGGTGTTCACCGACCACAATGCAAGGCTGGCGGTCTTACCCCAATTGTCCCGCCTCTTGGGTTCCCTGTCCAGTGGTGCGGAAGGGACCGCGCTGTGGGAGGTAGAGGCTTGGACCACCAAGCTCTTGGGGGTAGGGTGGTTGGTGAGAAAAGTTTGGTCGCCCAGTGCAGGGCAATGGTGGCGGGCGATTGTCCTATTCACAGGAGCCCCTGTGCTGTGCTTGGACCAGGTTCTCAGTAGGACATCAGTTAGGGACTCATTGAAGGGCAGCAAGGTTCCGAGGAGGAGATACCTGGTTGCAGGACCTCTGTCAAGATATTTGTCTTGACTGCCATGGAAGGGAGTTGAAGGTCCAGGACCTCAGCTGCCCTTCGCACCACCATAGCATATTATACTCCCTCTTCTGTAGCCACAGTAGGGGGGAGAAAGCAGGGCAGAATCTGGAGAGGTATCCAGTCCGCTAGCCTCACCCAATTCCTCGTGCCAGTCCATGTACTGATAAGGCTGGTCTTGTAAAGGGTCCAGCAATCCCTCCCAATCTTCCTCCATTCCTAGCCCTTGAGAATAGGGCTGAGGAACCAATATAGGACCTAAGGGTTCTGTCGGCGCCGGTATCCGCGCCAATCTGGCTCTGGTTCATTGGGAATGAGGATGGGGCTGGCTCCACCAGAGTCTCGGTGTCTGGGCCAGTGAAGGTTTCAATGGTACGACTGGCGTCAGTTCAGATGCATCGCCGGATCTATTGGGTGGGGGCAATGATCAGAGCCACCGGTGCGGAACCCGATGGAGGCCCCCCTGAGCCTCCGGGATTCAAAGGTGCACCAGTAGGTTCATGCCTCCCAAATATGAGGCACATGGCATCATAAAATTCTGTCAAATGGGCGGGAGGTGCTCCGGCTCCCGGGAAGGCGGTAAAGCGCGGATCCGACCCAGGCACAGGTTCAGAGGAACGAGGACTAGAACGCCAAGACTCCTCTGTCGCATGCACGAAGAGAAGAAGTCGAAGCATGCTTCGACCTCTTACCCTGACCGACGATGTCAAGTAGGAGGACGAAGTCTTAGTGCTCCCGGAGTGGTGCCCGGACCTTCCTCTTGACTGGGACTGTGAATGAGAGCTCCGAGGAGAAGGACGTGGTGCTGAGAGCCAGGCCGCAAGCAGCTTAAGGAACCGCTCCTTCAAAGTTTTTGGAGCCATGGCCTGGCAGTCAAACCACAACTGAGTTGCAGTCGTGCTCCAGGCACCAGACACAAACCAGGTGTGGGTCCATCACCTACATGGCACGGTGGCAGGAACCGCACAGTTTAAACCCAGAAGTCTTCTTGGACATGTTAGGAAAAACCTACACACCAAAAAAGGGGTCGACAAAACGTTGAAAAAAGCCTGTTAAAAAAAGTGTCCGAGGGTAGCTCTCTTCATGAATCTGCGCTGGCTGGCGCAGAAAGAAAAGAAATGTCAGCACACTGAGGTGGTGCCTGTATTGGCGACGCAGAAGTCACAATGGTGCAGATGACGCCGGCGTCACGTGGAACCGACCGATGACACCTACCGGCACGCAGGGGTATTGCTCAAAGAAAATTCTTCCAGATTCAGTCTGACACCTGGGAAATTCAAAGGTAAGGAATCTGCGGTTAGATGTCTCTATCAGATTAAAACTTTAGACATTCATCCTGTTCCCCTTATTGAATATTTGTCATTTTGTTTATTAAATTTTACTCTCTTTTTCTAATTCAGTTTGGATTCTTTTTTTTTTGCATTTCGACGTTATTCCTGTTTTGGTGCTGCATAAAAACTTTACACATTGCCATAAGTTTAGCCAGTCTGCATTGTGCCATAGCTACCAGGGGGTTGAGGTCAGATTAATTTAGTGACTTTCAGGTTGTCCCTGACAAGGGTTATGATAGTTCCTTGACGTGTGTAGGTAACTGTCCAAAATAATCCAATTTCTTACAAAGTGCATCTGTTAAGTGTACTAAGAGCCTGTCATGGATTTCATTTGAGAAGAAATCTAGTTGCTGACAGCAGTACTTCCTATTCTCCATAGGGACATATATTCAATAAAATATGAGGGCATATTGTTTGAATATCACAGTAGCCTTCAGTCTCCATACACATAGATCATTGTGAGACACCCAACTCATCCTCTCTCTAACAATCCAAGAACCATCAAAGTTAAGGTCCAAAGATGCATGAAAAATGCAACCGACTGGATGAACAACTGTCTCAAACTAAACATGACAAGACAGAAGTACTCATTTTTGGGAAAGGCAAGGACACACACTGGAACAACGAATGGTGGCCCCCGGAGCTGGGCCCAACCCAGACACCCACCGAACAGGCCTGTAACCTAGGCCTCATCCTTGACAGCCAGCGATCCATGAAGAAGCAAGTCAGCGCGGTCTCCACCACCTGTTTCCTCACGCTCTGTATGCTCAGGAAGGTGTTCAGATGGCTCCCGACCAACACAAGGCAAACTGTCACGCAGGCTCTCATCCCCAGCAGACTCTACTACGGCAACTCCCTCTAAGATGGAATAGCAGCCCAGCTCTTGAAGAAGCTCCAGACAATCCAGGACACAGCAGCCAGGCTCATCCTCGACCTCCTCAGTCAGACGCACATTACCCCTCACCTCAGGAAACTCCACTGCCTACCAGTAATAAAGAGATGTTAGTACAAGCTACTCACCCACATATACAAGGCATTACACAACAAAGGACCTGCGTACCTCAACTAACACTTGACCTTTCACCAGGAAACTCTGTTCCGGATCCCTCACCCTAGCTGCCAGCTGTCGCGTTCATCGGACAAACAGCAGAGGCCGCTCCTTCTCCCATCTGGCGGCCAAGACCTGGAACGACCTCCCCCTGCACCTCAGAGCTTCACCATTGCTCCAGCAATTCAGGGAGGACCTCAAGACATGGATATTCAAACATAGGAGAACAGGCAGTTTTACATTTTTTTTTTATCAGACAGCGCCTCGAGACAAACACGGATGAAGCAGCCACGATCTTTAATTCCTGACTGAATAGCCATTGGGACTAACTGGGCCATTTATTTTTGGTGGGATCATTTGTTCACTGTCATTGAAGTCTTTCTTGTGTGGAATATTTTCAGGACATCTTAGAGGAACTGCAGATATCCTTTTCTATGTAATGTAACTTACACCCGTCAGTGGTACTGCAGCAGGTTTCTCTCTATACAGTGTGTCAGGTCACAGATGCCATCAGTTATTGGTGGCGCTTGGGGGGCAGAAGCAATGCATTTTTAGTGTTATGTTAAGCTACCCTTAAAAGCTTAAAGGAATATCCCCAGCTTTAAGACTGATTCCAGAAAATCTTCAGCATTGCTCTGCTTTCATCTGAGCAATCCAGCTACAAAGCCACATGAGCATCGCCAGAGTAGTGGGTCAACGACTTTTAGGCATTCATTTCCTCCCATCATAGACCAGAAAAATGGCTCAAGTAAAAATGTTACCAAAGTGTTGCCCAATGACTATTTCTTGCTTGGCATCAAACTGGATCTGGGATAACATTTTCTCAGCAATAACTTTTTTACTAGAAATTGGTTTATTGAATTTTTCAAGGCAATATAACAAGTAACAAAGCCTGCAAAAGCATCTAGAAATGTCCAACATCTGCAATCCAGTGTAGCATCTAAAAAGATCAGTCTACTGCCAAGCTACAAATGGTAGGCCTGCAGTCATGTTTGCAATGTCACTGTAGTGGGTGAAACAAGCAAGTTAAAAAAGCCAATTAAGGGTAAGCAATTGTCACAATGTTCAAAGAGGGAGCATAGACACTATAATTGGTTAGCAGTGATAAAATAGAGAGCTCTACAAGTTCTACAGCCAGCAACAATATAGGGTCCTCAAAAAGGTGAAACATCCAGGGTGACCCTGTAGAAAGGGCACATTTCCTACACCCTTGAAATGCTAATGGACCTTTAAAGCGGCAGTACCACCTTTAACAACCAGATGACTTCACAGCAATTATAAATTTAGGCAAGTAAGCAATATAACTGTCTTATGTTCTCACAAAGAACACAGAAACAAGGTTGTATTCCCATTGCCAGCATAAAGATGCAGAACACCCACTGCCCCAAAAACAAAGGTCTGTCCTTTCAGCAATGATATTGAAAATGCCACCAGTGATGTTACCGAATATGTAATGGGGTCAAGGATGGGGGTGGAGGGAGGGGAGAGAGGCAAAGAACAGCTAGCCGTAACTGGGACATTTTTGTTTTTATTTTAGTGTGTTTTGTCCTTGGAAAGATTTTTTAGGATTTGTTTTTAAAATTACATAGTTTCTGATCTTAGTAGCCGAACATAATGCACCTTAAGCCAAAGTTTTTATGATGTGCTTTGACTTTGTAAGGGAACAAATTTGTCCCTGTATTCAATAATCATTGGTAACAGGGAACGTTCATGAACAACACATTGATCAGTAACGCTGCTTCAGAGGCCATCTACTGATACCTCAGTACACTGGTCCATCATAACTACTACACTCGGTTGACTGCTATGCCCAGTGGGCACAAGTAATTTAGCTATTTACTGGTCTTCGCCTCTGGGTGTGCTGAACAGGTTTCAGATCCCTCATAATACTGAGCACAGACTGTACCTTGCTTGTAATGGCACAAGCAAAAAAGGTGGCCATTACTTGAGTCTGGTGTTTTCTTACCTTAACAATGTTTGTGGCTTTTACCCCCTTCTCAAAAAACATTGTGACCGTTTTTGTCAGCCTAACAGCAACATGTTTTTCAAACATTGGCATTAATATTACAAAGTGGTAATCTGGGTGTAGGAAAGTGCCCCCTTTTTGCATGGTTACCCCCCACTTTTTACCTGACATCTGATGCAACCTGACGATGTGCTCTGGGTCCCTGCCAACCAGGTTACCAGGACCCATGGTCTTTCCCAAAACTGTACCTTTGTACCCCCAATTGGTACATCCCTGGCCACAGGTAAGCCCAATGTTAAAGGTATCATGGGTACCAAGGGCACTGTGACCAGGGAAGGCCTCTAAGGGCTGTAGCACCTATTGTGCCACCCTTAGAGGCCCTGTACCTTAACACCCACATCCTACCATTGCAGACCGTGTGTTTTGGTGCAGAGAAAAGTGAAGAGTCGACATGGCACACATCCGTGTGCCATGCCTACAATCTACTGCCTGAGGCCTGGGTAAGTCACCCCGCTAGCAGGGTGCACTAGCCCTCAGGTGAGGGTACAGTGGTATGAGCTATGTACCCCTAAAGTGTATAAGTCCACCCTTAGACATTTTAAGTGTAGCAAAGCCATAAAGAGTACATGGTCTGGGAGTTGGTCGTTACGATCTCCACAGTTCCATAATGGCTTTACTAAAAACTGGGAAGTTTGGTAGCAAGCTTCGCAGCACATTAAACCCACACTGATGCCAGTGTGGGATTTCATGTAAAATGCACTCAGAGGGCATCTTAGAGATGCGCCCTGAAAAACGACCAGCCCTGGTGTGGTTCCTGAATGGCTGTCTTCCATTTGCCACCACCAGACAGGTTTCTGGACCCCTGAGTAGAGAGCCTCTGCTCTCTGGGTCCAGAAACAAAGCCCATCCTGGGCAAAGGTGTTAGGCCTCCTCCCCCCATTATGGGCTGGGTCCACGAAGGGGAAGCTTCAAAGGCCTGCCGCCTTTGGGAGCTGTCCCTGCCTTTTGCTGCCCCCACCACCCCAACTGGCACCCACGGTTCTGCCCTTCACTTTGGGCAGGAGAATCGGTGGTAAAACCAAGCTAGGAAGATAGGTGTGCCTACCTTTGAGGCGAGATGTAGCACACATATCAGTCCCCTCCATCTTGAAGATGAGGGGTCTCAGCCTATTAGGGAGAGGATCATGGAGGGTGGCATAATAGAGGGAGTATCCACCCTAAGGAAGGGACCTATTGATTCCGACCTGCACACCCCTTTAAATGATCCTAAATCTAGTATTTAGGGGTAACCCTGAACCTTGCCTCCTCAGATTCGAAGAAGAAAGCAGGACCGACCAGCGGTGCTGACCCAGGAAGAAGAGGACACCTACTGCTTTGGCCCCAGCCCTCCCGAGCTGTCCGGACTACGACCTGCCTACAGCAAAGCAACCGGCGTGTCGAGCAGCCAGCAGCCCCCCAGAGACCAGAGGACCTGCCCTGCACTCATATTACAGACTGTTTCCCGTGAGAACCGGATTTGCTTAATGAAGCCTCCAAGACCAGAATCCAGATTCCGGCGACTCAGCAATTCTGCACTACTCTGCTCCCCACGGCCTGAGTTCGAGTGGCCCAACACTACAAGGAGGTCTCCCCAGGGATCCTGACCTGGGATCTGGCGATCCCCGACCTCCCTCAAGCTCCAAGACAACGCCTGCAGCCTCAATCTGAAGGGTACCCCCGACCCGAGTTGGTAAGAAAAACTAATGCCAGAAGATACTCCTGAACCAGACTGTCATGATTATACAGCGGGTGATAGGGGTAAAGGGATTCTTTACACATACATCTAGGGCCCTCTACCCCTTTCTCTACGATGGAGTGACTGGAGAGAGAATGATGTATGACGGGAGCCTGCCAAGGTGCTACAAGTCCCAGAAACCCTTTGCCTACTGGCCTAAACGGAAAGCCTGGAATAAACCCGGAAGTTGCTCTGCTATAAAAGCCCCGCCCTTTCCTGAGGTCGGGGCTTGACAATTTTCATCCGTTTTCCTGTGTTGCGGACTCATGTGTTTGGATTCCCCTTCCTGGTTCTGGTTCGGCGTTCGTGGACCGACAACGGCGTGCCCTGCAGCTTAGCCGGCTGATGTTCGAGGAAGCAACCTGATGATCCGAAACCAACAACAACGCGGTATCGTGCCAGTAGACGGGAGGGGAGAGAAGGATATCCCCACCCGCTGTTGTCATTGCCGTTTCTTTTGTTGATTCCGCTGTGCCTCTCAGAGCCCTCAAGACTCCCTTTGTTTCGCTGTGCATTCAACAGCGCACAAGGGATTTGGTGCTTGCGCTGTGCCTGGTAAACAGCGTGCAAGGAAAATACTTTGTGCCTTTCATAGCCCTAAGACTCCCTTCGTTCCGCTGTGCCTGCAACAGCGCACGAAGGAAATTGGTGAATGCGCTGTGCCTTGTTAACAGCGCACCTGGATTGAACTTCTCGTGTCACACCTCTTCTCTGTAGGGGGTGCTTACAGTGGTCCGGCTTCTTCTTGGATCATGAAGGTTTCTCAAGTCTCTAGGTAATTAGGTTAGTTTTATTCTCTCGCAGGGACCGAGACTTGGCTTCGCTTGGATTGTTTGGTTTCCAGTTATTGACTATATCAGAAGCTCATTTCGGATTAAGTTCTCCTTGGATTCAGAGGTGCTGCTGCTGTACAAATATAGTCTTGTTGCTGCTTGCGTTAGAGTAAGTTACCGTATTAGCCTCACACTCTGCTGTTGTGCTGTGTATAGTCAAGTATTCTATGCATCACGTTCTCTCTTCTCTTTCCCTGCAGTGACTCCGAGTTGGGTGGTGTGGCTTCTGGCAGACTCCATAACTTCAGGCATTCAACTCAGTTGAGGACATCAGACCTGGCAGCATTGTTTATTGTTTTATCCATTTCCCCTTTTCCCCGGAGTGTTCCCTCTCAGAGCGGTTTTATGGAACGCTGTGGGGGCTTACACTAAAGGGAATAGAGGACCTCACATCGAACCATCGTCCCCGCTGGCTGGCATCCTAAAGGTCAGTGACATTCTAGCTGTCTGACAGTTCCTGACAGATTGTCAAGCCCAAGTTTACTCCCAACTCAAACGATGGATACGAATACGGTCTTAGCTTCCTTGTTGGAGCCTTGCGTCTCTTCAACAGGAAGTTCATACATCTAGGGCTGAGAACCAAGAACTAAGAAAGGAAAAGGGCACCCTGCGGAGGGAGGTAGCCGGTCTATCATGTGAGGGTAAAACCGAGGGTGCAGGGGGTGTTTCATACATCAAGGAGTGGGCTCTTTCTCCCCCTTTACACACCCCACCTACTGAATCAGAGACTAGAACTCAGATGGGGTTCTTTTCGGCAGCTCAGGCCATTCCCCTTCCTGTAGAGCCCACTCCTTCCATTCATGCGGTACAGACCCCAGGGATTCCGTTAGCCCCTCCTGGATGCTTCTTTGGGGATCCAAGGAAGTTCGAAATATTCCTCAGCCAGTGTAGGTTACATTTTTTATGTAAGCCAACTGTCTTTCAGGAGGAACAGGCAAAAACTTCGTTTGTAATGTCTTACATGGGGGTAATGCAGCAAGTTGGACTATTCCTTTACTAGAGCGGAATGACCCCCTGCTGTACAATTTCCCGAATTTCTGTCTGGAAATGAAACTGTTCGATAGAAAGACGCATTTGATGTCCTTAGACAGAGAACTAATAACCCTCAGACAAGGATCACAAGACCTATTGACGTACATAACATTCAATCGCCTTTTGGCAGAAACCGATTGGTCCCATGAAAAAAGCACCACTCTGTTTTATCAGGGGTTGCGAGGAGAACTAAAGGACGTGTTCTCAAGTGGTGCAGTTACCCCAGACATGTGATGAGTTGATCAATCTCACTGTACAACTTGACCACAGGTTTCAGGAAAGAAAAGGGGACAAGTACAGAGGGGAGGCCCGCTACTTCCTCCCAAGACTGAAACCCACCACCGAAACGCATGCAAGAATCACCGAAGGGGTGGAACCCATGCAGGTGAACGGGATCCGTGGTCCGCTCACGTTGGAGGAACGGGAGAAGAGACGAAAACTGAAGCTGTGCTTGTACTGTGGAAAAGGGGGGCACTTTATCAAGGAATGTCGAGTCAGAAACCGTTTACCAGAGAAGCAATCCCCTTCAAAACTACAAGCTGTGGTACAACAACAATGGGAAAACCGCAAGATGACGATAAACTGAAGAACCCGAGCTTGAATGAGGTCCCTAGCTCGGGTATCAAGAAAGAGAGGATCTCCTCTGTGATAGCCAATACCCTCTAGACATCCAGAGCTCATCTCAATGTTCACATCACATTGTGGATCACAGAAGAAACCCCATTGTTGATGTTCGCCTTGTTGGACTCCGGGGCCACCGGAAACTTCATAGATCAGACGTATGCCCAGAACATTGGGGTTCCATGTGTGAAAAAGGATTCCCCCGAACCGGTCAGAGCAGTGGATGGTACAGCGTTGTATTCTGGTCCCGTAAGGTATCACACCATCCCCCGGTGATGCAGATGGGTGTGGAACACTATGAAACTATTCAATTTGATCTGATAGATGCTACGCAGTTCCGCCTTATTCTGGGCATTCCATGGTTAACCCTACATGATCCTGTGGTACGTTGGGCTGCTCGCACCGTCACCATGACCTCGAGCTTCTGTAGAGAGCATTGCACTAAGGACGCAGTACGGCGGACTGGGTACAGCGGTTCTCAGGCCAGCCTCTTGGCGATGGGATGCGAAGACAACCAGTACTGCTGCTCTACGATGTTGCCAGTAGAGTATGAGGATTACAAATCGGTCTTTGATAAAAACAAAGCGACTCAGCTGCCCCCGCACAGGACCTACGATTGCTGCATTGAACTAACTCCCGGAGCGGCTATCCCATGCAGTCGTGGTTATGCCTTAACCGAACCAGAGACAGCACCTAAAGTAATATCTGGAAGAAAACCTCGCCTCTGGATTCATCAGGCATTCCTCCTCACCTGCATCATCTCCTCTCTTCTTCATCCCGAAGAAGGGGATTTGAGGACCTGTATTGACTACAGAGCCATCAACAGGGTAACGATAAAAAAATCGCTACCCCCCTACCGCTGATACCCGCCCTTCTAGACCAATTAAAAGGGGCTCGCATCTTCACAAAATTGGACCTGCGGGGAGCGTACCATCTGGTAAGAGTGAAAAGAGGTGATGAATGGAAGACGGCGTTCCGCACGAAGTTTGGTTTATATGAATACCAAGTGATGCCCTTCGGGCTGTGTAACGCGCCTGCTGCATTTCAGTTTTTTATGGACGAGGTGCTCCGGGGTTACCTTGAGGTGTTCTGCATAGTGTATATTGAATACATCCTGATCTATTCAGAAAACCCTCAAGAACATGTCACCCATGTGAAGGCAGTCTTGAATAGGCTTCAAAAACACGCCTTGTATGCCTAACTGGAAAAGTGTCTGTTCCACACTGAAGAAGTCAGTTTTCTGGGATACGTGATTAACGAAAAAGGCTTCCAGATGGACAGTGCAAAAGTCACAGCGATCACACAATGGAAAACTCCACATAACGTTAAGTCCTTGCAGAGTTTTTGGGGATTTGCCAATTTTTACCGCCGTTTCATATAAGACTTTTCGAAAATCATACATCCCATAACCCGGTTATTGAGAAAGAACACACCTTATGTATGGACAGAAGAAGCAGAAAAGTCTTTTCAGATACTAAAGGAATGGTTTACACAAGCACCTATACTACGACATCCGGACGTACGGCTCCCCTTCGTGGTTGAAACAGACGCTTCTCAGTATGCGATGGGAGGGGTGTTGTCACAAAGGCATCCGGAGAACGGTCAATTGCATCCCATGGCTTACTTCTCCAAGAAGCTTACTCCTTGTGAGGCGAATTACAATATCACGGATAAAGAATTACTTGCCATTAAGAGAGCCTGCGAGGAGTGGAGGCATTACCCCTTGGGGGCACGCCACACGGTGGAGATCTACACTGACCATTGCAATCTGCTGTTCTTAAAGACTGCTAGAGCCCTCACGCCAAGACAATTGAGATGGTCTCTCTTTTTCTCGGATTTCGAGTTAGTTATCAAATACCGTCCAGGTCCCCAAAACGGCAAGGCCGATGCCCTCTCCCGGACATAAACACCTAAGTACTGGTTGATGACCTTCCCTGTATTCTCCCCAATAGGGCGTTTGATGACATGGGTATCGCCTTGATCACGTCACAAGACTTCTTGGACGATTTGAAAGTCTCACTAGCGGAAACAGATGGACTGGCCTGGACACAAGAAGACCCCGAACAGAGAAGGACAATCTATTGTATCATTACCATGCGTTGTATGTGCCAGAAAACACCTTGCAGCTACAAGTCTTAGCCTGGGCCCATGATTCTGTGTTCCGTGGACATATGGGGGAGTACAAGACCATATCCTACATAGAGCGCTCCTTCTAGTGGCCTACGCTGCGTAAAGATGTGAAAGAGTATATCAAGAACTGCGCTATATGTGCTCAAGGGAAGACGACGCATAGTAGATATGTGGGACTGCTACGCCCGATTCCTGTTCCTCCCAACCCCTGGCACACGGTGTCCATGGACTTCATCGTACAACTGCCGCCTAGTGAGGGACATACCACCATCCTAGTGGTGGTGGACCATCTCACAAAGATGGGACACTTTATCCCCCTGAAAAGCCTGCCCACGTCCTCAGAACTGGCCACCATCTTCCTCCAGCACATTGTGCGTGCTCACGGACTGCCTCGTGTTTTACTTACAGATCGAGGAACCCAGTTTACGTCTAGATTCTGGAGAACACTATCGACACCATGAAGGCGGAAGCCCGATTATCCTCCAGTTACCATCCACAAACCGACGGAAAAACCGAACGCCTCAACCAGACCTTGGAACAATACTTGCACTGTTTCTCTGTACCAAACGCTAGTGACTGGTACCCCATGATCTGGATGGCTGAGTTCGCTTATAATAACGCTGAGCATTCGACTTTGGGTTGCTCCCCTTTCTTTTGCCTGTATGGGCATCACCCCAACATACTTCCTTTTGAATGGCCGATTGTTTCCAACCATCCTTCCATACATGAACATCATGCACATCTTAGAGCGGTGTTGTTAGATGCAAAAAACCAGTTAGCAAGAGCACAAGAAGCTAGCAAACACTTTGCCAACAGAAAAAGAGCCCCGGAGCCGGCTTATAAAGTAGGGGACAAAGTGTGGCTAGCAACCAAGAACCTACACCTCAAAGGGGTGAACAAGTTAAAACCCAAGTACATAGGTCCTTACAGTATTGAGCGGCTGGTGAATCCTGTAGCTATGAAACTGTCCTTGCCCCACGCATGGCGCTTACATCCTGTGTTTCATGTGACGTTACTCAAACCCTGTCCTATGGACACCAGGCTACCAGCGAGGCCTTTACCCGTGGAGGGTGATACAGAATACGAGGTGCACAGTATCTTAGACTCTAGGTTGGTGAGAGGGAGGTTGCAATATCTTGTGGATTGGAAAGGGTTTGGTGTAGAGGATAGGACATGGGAACCTGCTAGTAACCTGCATTGCCCCCTTCTATTGGAACGCTTCCACACTAGGAATCCTGGGAAGCCCAGGGGTCCGCCGAGACGTTGGTCCTTGAGAGGGGGTTCTGTCATGATTATACAGCAGGTAATAGGGGTAAAGGGGTTCTTTACACCTACATCTAGGGCCCTCTACCCCATTCTCTACGATGGAGTGACTGGAGAGAGAATGATGTATGACAGCCCGCATATCAGGAGCCTGCCAAGGGACTACAAGTCCCAGAAACCCTTTGCCTACTGGGCTAAACGGAAAGCCTGGAATAAACCCGGAAGTTGCTCTGCTATAAAAGCCCCGCCCTTTCCTGAGGTCGGGGCTTGACAATTTTTATCCGTTTTCCTGACTCGTGTGTTTGGATTCCCCTTCCTGGTTCGGCGTTCGTGGACCGACAACGGAGTGCTCTGCAGCTTAGCTGGCTGATGTTCGAGGAAGCAACCTTGGAGATCCGAAACCAACAACAACGAGGTATTGTGCCAGTAGACGGGAGGGGAGAGAAGGATCTCCCCACCCGCTGTTGTCAGTGCCGTTTTCCTTTTGTTGATTCCGCTGTGCCTCTCACAGCCCTCAAGACTCCCTTCGTTTCGCTGTGCATTCAACAGCGCACGAGGGATTTGGTGCTTGCGCTGAGCCTTGTAAACAGCGTGCCCGGAAAATACTTTGTGCCTTTCATAGCCCTAAGACTCCCTTCGTTCCGCTGTGCCTGCAACAGCGCACAAAGGAAATTGGTGAATGCGCTGTGCCTGGTTAACAGCGCACCCGGATTGAACTTCTCGTGTCACGCCTCTTCTCTGTAGGGGGTGCTTACGCTGGTCCGGCTCCTTCTTGGATCATGAAGGTTTCTCAAGTCTCTAGGTAATTAGGTTAGTTTTATTCTCTCGCAGGGACCGAGACTTGGCTTCGCTTGGATTGTTTGCTTTCCAGTTATTGACTATATCAGAAGCTCATTTCGGATTAAGTTCTCCTTGGAGTCAGAGGTGCTGCTGCTGTACAAATATAGTCTTGTTGCTGCTTGCGTTAGAGTAAGTTACCGTATTAGCCTCACACTCTGCTGTTGTGCTGTGTATAGTCAAGTATTCTATGCATCACGTTCTCTCTTCTCTTTCCCTGCAGGGACTCCGAGTTAGGTGGTGTGGCTTCTGGCAGACTCCATAACTTCAGGCATTCAACTCAGTTGAGGACATCAGACCTGGCAGCATTGTTTATTGTTTTATCCATTTCCCCTTTTCCCCGGAGTGTTCCCTCTCAGAGCGGTTTTATGGATAGCTGTGGGGGCTTACACTAAAGGGAATAGAGGACCTCACATCGAACCATTGTCCCCGCTGGTTGGCATCCTTAAGGTCAGTGACATTCTAGCTGTCTGACAGTTCCGGACACCGACGGCCCACGGCCTTGGGTGGCCCAACTGACGGTGTCCAGGCATCCCCCAAGAACCCAACTTACCTATCCAGCCGGTGGTTGCCTTCAGGAAGTCTGCCTGCATGAGCCTGCAGCAACTTTGCTGAACCAAAGGGTTCCATTGAGAATCGCAGGGTCCCTGACGTCTCCTTGGCACCCTGCACCCGGCCGCCCCAGTGCCACTGGTGGTGCAGCTCCTGTGCTGATTGTTGGCCCCTGCAGTGCTGACCTTAACCCCAGGAGCTTTGCTCCCACACCCGAGTGGCCTGCTCGTAAGCAGTCCCTAACCGAAGGCCCCATTGGCTAACATTGGGCCCCCGCACTCTGCACCCGGCTGCCCAAGTGCCGCTGGTGGTGCAACTCGAGTGCCTACCTAGAAATTGGGGAACTTTGGTCCTAACCCTCAAAACTCCCACTTGTAAGACGATTACTTACCCGTAATACGGATAACCATTTTTCTCCCATAGAGACCCATGTAATGAGATTTTGGGCCTAAAAATGTTCTAAGTGTTGAACTGTTTTGTACGGGAAAAACAGTAACTATAACTCAAGCCAAAAAAAGTCTTACTTACTGTGAGAACCTTAGGTGTGGTATCAAGGCATACCACCCCCAGTACTCTAGGTCATCTAAAAGTAATCAGAAGTATCCTAAAAGTAACTACTGTGTAACTCAAACTGTTTTTTAAAGTCATACCAACATGTAACAACGACAAATCCATTCCCGATTGCATTTCTGTGTAAAGGTTTACCACTGAAAGTATATTTTACCTACCTGTACCAAGTCCTCCTTGGTTCAAGAAATAAAATACAAGTATACCTTTTTTATACTTACCTAATTGGTCTGGATTCCTTTTAAGTGTGTGCACCAGTCTTGATTTAGTGAATACAATGAATGCTTAACACACCCTCTGGATAAGCCTAACTGCTCCCCCACACTACCACAAAGAGAGCTGTCAGTACTTAGACTCTGCTATAACTCTAGGGGAATCCCTGGATTCTGTACACACTATACTTTACTTTGGTATAGTGTATACAGAGCAAGCTTTCTACACTGGGTAGTATCCGACTCCAACCAATGATCGTGGTTTGCTCAACATGCATAGATGCAACAAAGCAAGATGATCTACGAGCTTCAACTGTTAAATGTGACTTTTGCGTGAAGTGGAACATTTTTTCCAGTCCTTTGTGTTATACTGTGCTCATTTCTGAGGATGGAGGATTTGTTCAGTTAGCCAACCCACTTTTTTCATGACAAGCTTCATAAGCCAGCTCACAGAAGGCAAATTAGTCAATGGGACTAAAATTTTCTCAATCAAATTAAGAGTGCAGATTCAATGTTTGGCTCGCTAATTAGTTCAAATACCTAGAAGCACATATATCAATACATTTTGATTTCTTAATTTTCTCAAGATCTGCCAATTCATTGACCCGCAAAACAAGGAAGAGCGTTCATGATGGGTAAATCCTTGTCTTCATGAAATGTCTGGTGTATTTCTGTCCAGTAGTTTTTGCTGCAGTGGTGTATAAATATTCATATGGTTGTTAAAATAGGAAATAGAACATTTGGGTGACGTTCTCAACACTCTTAAATCCATACACACTTTTAAAGGATAAAACTTGTATGCCCACATACTATTTGGGAAATGTACATTTAAATCCAAACAGGCCCAAAGTAATTATTGTTTAAAAAAAACAAAGTGTCTCAACCATAACTTTAGAGTTCACATTGCCAACCCATGCAGACAACCTAACCATGTTCTAGTAGTCATAATTGTCAAAATATATATAGGGTATGAGGATACTAGAAGTGTTTCAAAAACAGACCAAAATCAAATTGATTAAATAAAAAAAGGCATATTGATATCAAAGCCTACACCATGGTTGAATTAAAAATACACCGAAGTCAGGCCTGTTTGTTGTTTTGAAGTGAAAAAGGTGTGAGAAGGCAAATAAAACAAAAGACTAAAAACATAAGACTACAAGAAATGGCTAAAGTTACAATATGTGATTTATAGGCTGATAATGGAAAGCCAAGCAATGACCTCTTACTGTGCAGCATTCAAAAAAGGTGATCCGCTTTAGTGGAGTTCCTGTATTAACTTGTGTGTTTTTCACCTAGGTTCTGTATATGTTTCTTCAAAGCTGTAAAGGAAGCAGAGCACTTTTGGAAAGGAAATCATAGGCTACGAAAGATGCACGCTTGCTGAGGGACACTGATCTACAAGACTAGCAGAAGGGTAGTATAATGGAATGAAGAGTAACATCTGAAACTTCATTATTTCTAAGGATTGTAATCTGCAAGATCATCATATTCATGAAAAGTTATGTGATAAACTAAGGACAGGTTTTAATATATCTGAATTTCAAACATCAAAAACCAACGGATTTCAAATAAACATTTAATGTTAAAAACAAGGGTTCTTTTCAACAACTGAACTTGTTTCTTTAAAAGATATACACCATTTAAATGTTTATCACCAGCTAACATGATCTTGTCCATTTATTTTTTTTGAATACATGTAGAAAAGTATCTTTTCTTATAAATACAAACAATATTTTCCCAGCCTTTATTAGAAATGAACATGAACATTTTTAATGGACATTACCTTTTTTGGGGGCCCACACCAACATTTGTGCAAACAATGCCAGCCTTCTTTTAAGCACTTAAGAGCAAATCTGTTTATGAAATGGCATAAGCAATGATTCTATAACTACATCTAGCTAAAATATTCTGATTTTACATATGTGCAGAACTTGAGCAAATTAAAGCCACAGAAAAAAGCGTTACCTACTATCCTTCAGAAGCATAATTCAAACTGTCTAACTCACAATCTGAACAGGTGAATCAAGAAGAGGGACTTGAAAGCTGAAATTTCTTTCATTCCTATTCTTACACAAAATTGGTGACTATTCTCATAATTGGATGACAAATCACATCCACACCATTAAATAGTATCACAGTAAAACACACATCTTGAACACTACCCAAATCAGTATTTACATTTTATAAATTTATGATGTAACCATTACAAAGATTAGCTACCCATCAATTCAACAAAACAGGGAACAGCATCTTACAGTGGTGGAATGAAATAAAAAATTTAAAATACCTGTATTTAGAGCAGCATTGTTTCTTTATAAATAAAGTGTAAGAAAATGCAATATCTTAGGGATAGTAAAATAAAAACAATATTGAGGTGATGTCACTCGACCACAATGCTTTCTGAGATAAAAATCTAAACTGCTGGTCACACTCCAGTAATGAACCCTAAATCCCGTTACCAAAAAAAGAAAAAATCTGTAAACGTGCATAAAATGTGTTTTCAAGCTGCAGTGGACACGGCCGTCACGCACCATTTTATTGTAGTGTCTGTATTAAATACCCTATACATAGGATAGAATGCATCACAGAACACTTGCATAATAGTGCAACACATTTCAATTTACAGTGCACTTTTTCTTTAAGAGTTGCAGCTCCAAGGCATAAGCTATTAATTTAGCTTGGTGATATTATGCTGCACCTCTAATTAAAAGAAAAGGATTAAGGGACCTGAATAATTAGTTTTTACTGAGATGTACTGAAAACTGTTTCCCATTGTGTGCAGATGAGAACATTCTCAATATCTAATACAACCATTAGGATGACAATATGTGACTAGTAAAACAAGATATAAGGTAATTGAATATTCAAGTTTTAGAAAATACACTGGGTGAGAAAGCATCAAAATAGTCCACAAAAATGAACAGTCATAAACCTCAAAACGCCAAGGTGGTGTTTCACTGCAACAGCAATGTGACAAAGCAAAGGCATTTCCAAACAGGCACCAGACAAAAGTGCTATTTTAATATGCAAGGTTGCAGAAACTTTCCTGTACACTTTGCTCGGTTTGTGTTAATTTTGCTTAACAGAACTGATTGTGAAATGAGGCTCATAATTAAAATAAAGCTTCGGAATAAAAACTTTTTAAAGCACATTTCATATTCCAGTAGAAGGGTAAATCACATAAATCAATGGTTCATAACTCTGGTTGTAGGAAAAACAGGCAGCAGATGAAAAATTGTAATATCAAAAAATGTTTTCTATATCTTTAAATTATGTTGATAAACTGAATAGTTCATAAGAATCTAAAGTTAGAAAAATCTGGTGTATTGCTCTTCGTGCTCAAATTCATAAGTCTATTGCATTATTAAAATAGATGTACCCATAGCACTTTCATATTGAATGTGTGAACGCTGTCATCAATACCTTTTTGATCTGATCATTTACTTCATCGAAGAGTGCCTGTTTGGAACCTGGTAGCCCATCCCCAACCCCTTCCACAAAGAACTCATTTTGACGCAACGTAATTTCAGTGTTTCTTTTGCTAGACTGGCATTCTCTTTCATAGTTTTTGTCTTTTGCTCTGTTTTGCAATGCCAGCATTGTCTGTTTCTACAATTCTTTCTCTTCCATTGATTTCACCATGTCCATTTGTTGTTGTGCTTTGTTCTTCCACTGAGTGTTCATTTGTGGAGGAAGCAGTTTCACTCTTTTCTGTTTTTTGTTGCATTTCTCTCAGCCTGGTCACAGCTTTATCTATTGTTAATAGGCTAATGAGGTTGAAGTCATGCATGCTGACCAGATGAAGCATAAAGTTTTTACATAGGTTATTCTTAATAATTTTCAGTCCAAAATTCTCAACAAACAGCATACTAGCGTGATTCATTTGATTGTCCGCAATAAACCTAGAAAATTTTGTTAAAGAGAAATAATGTTAAAAAAATTGACAACATTCACAGTTAAGCAGAGTGAGGTTTCAAAGAACTAGGAGTTATTTGCATACAATGAAGGTAACTGGTTCAAAACATCAATCTCTTTACTGCTATATTTGAAATGTTCACATACACACGGTACGGATTGCCAACCAGTGCTTTGCCCAAGTCTGGTGGGGATTGATTAAAATAATATCAGGATATGGCTGCAACCTAAAAATACTTTGAAGGATTCATTCCGAAAGCAGTAAAACACACTCCTATGGACAGTGCATCTTTAAAGGACACAAGTTATTCATACATTCAATCCATAAGCATTCAAGGAAAAAAGTTACATATGTACAATTATAATTACTTATCTGTATGACTAAGTTATTCTACTACCAGTTGGGAGGCAAGCATTAGACTTCAAGAACAAGGTACTTACCTTCGGTAATGCTCTTTCTGGTGGAGACAGACCGCAGATTTCTCAACCTTGTGAATATCATCCTCCAGGCGCAAGACTAGATCTGCAAACTAAAATATCACTGCTTCAGAACGCCAATAGATGGCGCAGTACGACTGTGCTGACTTAGTTCTGCTCTGGAAGTGCAGAGCTGAGTCACACATGCGCGCTGTTAGTTTCTTTCGTAAGCTTGTCCATGACCTCATACGTGGAGCTAATGAGTGAATTAGAAGGACCAGAGTAAAAATTACAAAATCAGGACCTTTTCAGGTGGTAAAGGAGACCATTCTATAGAATAGGGAGATGGTGAGGAATCAGCTTTTAGAGGATCTACCAGAGAAGTTAACGAAGATAAGTAACTTGGATACTCCTACTCCCAGATTCCTCACCTTGTGAAGTGATACCAAAGCAGTACCTCCCAAGATGGTGGTTTATTGTAATGGCCCAGACTAAAAAGTACTGCACGACTGAACAGGCAAAATGCCCATCTGCACAGCAATAGTGTTTCGTGAACTGATGCTCAACTTAGCTGCCTGACAGATATCCAGGACAGACACTCTCCGTGCCAACTCAGTGGCAGTTGTCTCATCACTGGTAGAATGACCCTTCAGAACTTATGGAAGCTGCTTCTTAGCCAATGTGTAGCAGATCTTAATACAGAGGACTATCCATTGCGAGTTGGTCCGCTTTTGCACTGCCTTGTCCTTCTTTGCCCCCAGAGAACAAAGAGCAGATTGCCCACCCAGTATTCCTTGGTGCAACCTATGTAAAAGCTCAGCGCTCTCTTGGGGTCTAAACAATGAAGCTGCTCCGACTACTGTGAGGGATGAGGCTGAGCAAATAAGATAAAAAAGTAATGGCTTGTCCGACAATAAAAGATGTCACTACTTCCAGCAGGAAAAAACCTTGAGTTCTTAACACCAGCTTGTCCAGAAAAAAAGGTGGTATAAGGCGGCTGGACAGAGGGCCTGAAACTCACTCAGAGTGTGCATATGTTACTGAAAACAGGAAGACTGTTTTCAATTTCAGGATGATCAATAAACAACTGTGCATTGGCTCGAAAGGGGTGCACATGAGAAAAGTAAGAACCAAATTTACGTCTCACTGTGGCAGAAACAAACAAGTTACTAACCCATGGTAACTCCTTATCTGGTAGAGATTCTAGCTGCAGATTCCTTACCTTAGAATTATCCCGAGATCCAGAGATTTTTCGTGAGCAGTATCCCAGCGCACCGGTATGTTGTTGTTGTCCACAGTGCTTACATAGGCGCCACCCCAGCGTGCTGTCAGTTTCTTTTCTAGACTCTCCATGCCAGGAGCACGGAGCCACGAACACTACTGACCACTGGTGTGTAAAACTAGGGCCCCGAAAAGGTAACGGCCCTGTCCCTTCAAATCTGTTTGTGGGGAGGATGGGTGTGTCGGTAAGGAATGCAGCTAGATAGAGTCTGTACTAGATAAGGCATTACAGAAGGAAAGTAACTTGTTTATCTAAGAGAGACTTCAAGCCACAGATTCCTTACCTTAGAATAGATATCCAAGCAATACCTTCCCGGAGGTGGGTCTGCAAACATGATTTAAACCAGAAAGTCCTGCAGTAATGTTTGATGAACGTGTGCAGCGAAGCCCATGCTGCTGCTGGCAGATGTCCAGGACTGGAACTCCGTGTGCTAATGCAGTGGTTGCAGCCTTTGCTCTGGTGGAATATGCACGCAAACAGTCTGGGGGTTGCTTCTTGGCCAATGCGTAGCAGATTTTAATGCAGAGCACGATCCACCGGGAGATGGTTTGTTTCTTCACTGCCTTCCCTTCTAGGCCTGGACATACCCCATGAAGAGTATATCGTCCACCCGGAACAGTTTTGTGCATTCAAGGTAGAACGACAGTGCTAGAGGGATGAAGCGGAGGGTAAAAGGTAGGCAAAGTGATGGGCTGGGGTGACTACCTTCGGCAAGAAGAATGCCCGAGTCTGAAGTTCCAGTCTGTTGGGGAAAACAAGATGTAGGGGCGCTAAAAGAACAATGCCTGTAGATCACTAACCCTCCAGTTAGATGTAACTGTCAACCTTTCAACATGCCCAATGCATAGTCATGCTGGGCCTGGGAAAAGGGAGCAGATAAGGGAATCAACCTGTTTCTCTGCACACCATGCCACAAATGTATTCCAACGGGCGGATTATACTGTTGGGGTGGAGAGACGCCAAGCTGCCATGATGTCACAGACTTCGGGTGGAAGGGCAAAAGCTGTCAACTGTCAATGCTCAATCTCCAAGTATGAAGGAGAAGGGTTGACCGGTTCGGGTGGAGAACCGTCCCCGGTTGCTGCAGCAGAAGATCCTCCTGAAGGGGCAGCTTGATTTGAGTGCCCACAGCCATACTCAACAACTCAGGATACGAAATTCTCGGAGCACAGTCTGGTGCCACAAAGATAACTTGGGCCCGGTCGTTTCTGATTATCTTCATAACTCGGGGCAGGGCAGGTAGAGATAGAAAGGCATAGAAGAGTCGTATGCACCACTCTATCTGGAATGAGTCTCCAAGAGGGTGTATTCTTGGGAACTCAAGGAGGCAAATGTTTCAACACTGCGTCCTCGTCAGTGGCAGAAAGTTTCTCCCAATTGCTGAAAGATGCTGGTGCCACCTCAGGATGTAACCACAATTTGTGATTGAACAGGTGCAGTCTGCTGAGTTTTACTGTCCTGCATTCAAAGATTCTCATAGGCGAGTAAGTTTATTTTCATGCATAGTCAATTAAAACCATTACATGTACATATAAAACATGTTAAAATATTACCATGAAAATACAATATATCCACTAAAACATCTTAAATAAGAACAGCAAAACAGTTTTTTTTTTATCAAGTTGGACTTTGGACCATCGAAGCACACACATTAGTAACTTAATACAATTAATTAAAATGCTACACCCTGTATGATAAGAATTGACCAAGGCCTGCATCAAGGGGACACCTCTTCGTCAAGTAATAATAAAAGTGTGAGCGTGCTGTGCAAAGACATTGCCATAAGATGCTTTTGTGCTGCTTTATTATATACTAAGTAAAGTGTTTTTTTCCTGACGGGAGAATCGAAGGAAATTGAGGTCCTTGATGTTTGTTGTATACTACAGTCACTGGTCTGGTCGTGTAGCTCTACTAAAAGGTTTAAAATACTGAACAGTCCCAAAGTTTTCAAGAGCTGTTTACCTACTACCTCCAAGGAAAGCCACTGATCTAGCCTCAACTGGGAACACGAGTCAAAGTGTCAGGCGCAACGTTTTTCCAGCTCCTTAGAAGCTAGGTTCAAGAATCTCACTGTCTTACAAGCCAGTTGCAAAGAACCCTACCCTCAATAAAGAAATACCAGCTGGTCAATGACCTGATTTGCAGAACTCTTAGAGACGGACGTAAGAGTCTTTGTGTGTTAACAAGGCCGAGCAAATGCACAGTAAATGAAGCAAAGATTCATTGTTTTGGCCACAAAGTCGGCACTCTGAAGTGGTCCAGTATTGTTTCCAGGGGGGCATAAGATTCTTCAACACGAACACACTGAGGTGTATTAGCATGAGATCATGTTTCTTGGTCTCTGAGAAGTGCACAGATTTGGCTGAGAACCCCAAGCTGTATATAATGACATGACCGCCCATGCATGCCCTTTGCTTGCTATGGTAGCCTTATCAATGACAAATAATGAAAGTTTGGCAGCTTTGTATGTGATACGTTTAAAAGTGGCATAATCCATTGGCTGTGCCAGGCATCTTCTAATCTGAGTGCTGCAATTGAGTGTTGTAGTACTGGAAAAACAAAGTTCTTTATGTGGACCTGCCTTTCTATTTCCACCCAACACTGATGTGCCAGCAAAGTAACTTCAGCTGCCCTCGTCCTCCAGCAGAATTTTACCAGGACGCCCTGCCTGGATGGGCCCTTGTGGGGCAGACCAAACTCAAGTCTGATTTGGCCTTGCGAGACATACAGCGGAATCGCAAAGTTTTTTTTGTTTTTTAAAGAGGCTCGATTGTAAGATGTTTAAAATTGCAACAGCTTTCCCTTTAAGCAATTCCAAGCCATAAGATATTGAAGGCATGAATTTGGCTTCTACAACCCGAAGGAGATGAAGCGCTGAGGTGTTTAGTGTCTGGTGTTTCAAGGTTTGCGTCGGCTCCTCTTCATTGTAGATGCAGTTTGTAAGTTAAATGGGAAACTAGATGGACACTGAGATACTTATAGGTGTTGACCAGTTCTAAAATGATGCAGTCAGCCCGCCAGGTGAATTTGGGCTGTCTGTTGCCAGCTCAGCATCTAAAACAAAAAAGCTTTGTTCTGCTGTAGTTCAGGCTCAGTCGCAGATTGTTGGTATACCCCAATAATTGATCTACCGAGCGCTGCAACCCAATTGGGGTTTTACTAAGGAGGACGATTTCGTCGGCATACTGCAGGCTTCAAATTTGAGCCATGCCCAACCTGGGTGGATCCCCCTGGACTAAGGCCAGGTGGCTGTCAAGTCGGCCATGTAGATAATAAATAAGGCTGCAAGAACGCACCCCTGTTTTGAGCCTGTGTTCGTATAGATTTTTTGGGTGGTTCTTCAACCGTCCCTGCAGGAAAGTGCCTCTTTTGGACATGGTTATCCCCCACTTTTTGCCTGGAAAACAATGTCATTTCGACGGGAAGAGCACAAGGTCCCTGCCAACCAGGTCCCCTGTGCCAGATCTTCTTCCCTAAACTGTACCTTTTTTGTTTCCACAATTGGCATCCCTTTAGCTTACATATAAGTCCCTAGTAAAAGATACCCCTGGTACCAAGGGCCTTTTGGGTAAAGAGGGTCCCTAAGGGCTGAAGCACAAATTGTGCCACTCTAAAGGGCCCCTCACTAAGCACATGTACACCGCCACTGCAGCCTGCATGTCTTGGTGCAGACAAAACTGAAGAGTGGACATGGCATACATCCCTGTGTGTACTGCCCACAGACACTGCATGGGATATAGGTAAGACACCCCTCTAGCAGGCTTTAGCCCTAAGGCAGGTTGCACTATATCACCTGTGAGGACATATCTGCATGAGCAGATATGCCCCTGAAATATCCATGCCAATTCCTGGATATTGTAAGTGCCCAAGGAAGCCATAGTATGTACATGGGCTGGACACTCGTCATTACGAGTTCCCCAGTTCCATGATGGCTTCACTGAAAAATAGGATGCCTGGTACCAAACATCTCGGCACATCAAACCTGCACTGATTCCAGAGTCAGATTTATTAGCATAATAAACCTGCACTGATTCCAGAGTCAGATTTATTAAAACATGAACACAGAGGACCCCTTAGAGAGGTCCCCTTAAACCCATCAATCCTTAGTGCAGTCGCCGACTGCCCTAAGCCAGCCTGCTACAACCAGACAGTGTTCTGACCTCATGGGGTGAGTGCCTGCGCTCTCAGAGGTTGAGAACAATGCCTTTCTTGGGTGGAAGTGTTTACACCTCACCCCTAGTCAGGAAGAGCCATCCGCGGCGGGGAGCTTCAAATGCCTTGCCGCCTTCCGACCCCAGCCTCTCCTGTTAGTGCGCGCAGGCCCCCTTCCTGTCTTCACCCCCTTTTTGGCGGGAGGACAGGTGGGAAAACTTAGAAAGAATAGGAGGTGTGTCCCCTGTAGTGCTAGAGGCACTCTTGTGGTCTGACACCACGTGATGACCTCGGACTACCATTATTTTAATTGACTTTGGTGTGTTATTTTATCCTAGCCTGAATGTACGACGTCCTGCATATGCCTGGTTTCTCTTAAAGGTTTCTTTCTTGTAATCTTGCAGTCTCACAGTGGGAGATGTCACAGAGTAGAACAGCCTTGCCAAGAACATAATGTATGGGATGTGCATTTGAAAGCATATGAGAGAAGTGTGGAATGTACTGTTTGGTCTCGAAGTGCAGTGTTATGAGAAGTGGTGCACAAATGTGTTGTACATTGAGAGATGAAGTATGTGATGCTATAGGTAGTGGTGCACAAACGTGCATTATGTTGTTCATAGGGAAGAATTATTAAGTTCTTACTATTGGCTTTGACATTGCCTCATGTCATCCTGAATTCTGCTTTTCTGCGCGCACAGACAGACTTGCAAGTTGTTTGGGTTAATCACGTTCAAGGATTGTTTTGAAGGAGATTGTTTAATGTACCCTGGAAGGTTTTCGTAAGCTTCGTTAAGATAAAGGCTGGAACATGCGAGAATGTAGAGGGAACGTGGGAACTCCTTCCTGCCGTGGAATGCTTGCCTGGAAGCTGGCCAGTTCCAGTAAGTTTCCTTGGCACAGAGGGGAAGACTCTCGAACCTTCTAGTGTGTGTTTTGAAACTATAAAGCTGAGGGTTATTAACAGCCAAGGTGGGAGCTAACTTACAGAGTAGACGTACTGCTATAAGACAAACGGAACCTGAGTCCCGGTCGAGAGTCCAAGCCCAGCTGTGAACGGGCACCCCAGCTTGAGTTGGCAAGGATGTCGAGTGAACGATTGGGTGAGGTGATTTGTTTCTGACTAGTGCCATTGTGATGCGCGGTTCCACTGGCTGTGGTCATTTGAGGTGTTTTCTTTGTGATGTATGATTGAGTCAGAGTGCACATCCAAAGTAATCATTTGATGTATTTAGTGTATATACCTTTCTTACCTCTTGCAGGACGTCCAGTATATTTGCTTGAGTTTTATCTCATATTATTTGCTGCTTGCATTTCATATCCATGCATTTAAATGTTGCATTTACCAAGTGTGTTATTATTGCTTGCATATAAATATATATCTCTATATACATTTTAATGTGGTTCATCTGGGAAAGCCTTTCTGTTAGAGAGCATTGCATAAATAAAACCCCAAGCCTTATTCTAAAAAGAGTCTTTGCATTTTGTAAAATAAAACCCTTTTCTTAGTTGTTGTTGTGTTTTATGTCTCCTGCTCCGCCGTGTTTGAGCCACTGTGTGGAAGTGGAATTTGTGGGAGATTCTGTATTATCTGAAAGGCGGAGTAAGACACCCCACTCTGCCAACTCCACCCCTCAGGTGCTAGAGGCGAGGTGAAGTACACTTCTCAATGCCCACCATTGTGAAGATGGTGTGACTTATCCAGTCAGTGCTAGGTCTATGCCCCCTCTCCCACAGGAGGCGGCCATAATAGAGGGTGTAGACACCCTAGGTAAGGGGCTCTTTAGCCACTGTCACTCCCTTGTAATGCCCTCAAATCTAGTATTTAGGTGGCATCCCCAGACCCTGAACTTCAGTTCCTGATGACCTAAGAGCAGGACATCACAGAGCTGCATCAGCAGAGAAGACTGCAGAAACCAATTGACTTGGCCCCAGCCCTAACGGCCTGTCTGCAGCCCTTGACGATCCTGCACCAGAAGGCGACTCATCCTGTAGCCCAGTGACCTCCAAAGCCTTGGGAGGACTGCCTGCCTTAGACAAAGACCAAGATCTCCTGAGAACAGCGGACCTGTTCACAAAGAAACCATCTTCAAGTAAAAGACTGACTTGAAAAACTGCAAAGCCTGCCCCCGCTTGCAACTCTGCACCCCACGCCTTCGGCCGAGTCCAAGTGGCCCACCGGTTCCAACGAGGTTCCCCAGCGCTCTAGAACCCAATTCCACAGTGAGCTGACCTCTCATGGACTCCTCGACGTCGCCTGCAGCCTCTGCACCGAGACCCCCACACCCCCAACTGCGACCTGCTCCGGTAAACTGTTTCCGACGCCTAAAGACAGCGCTGCACCCGTCCTGGGCCTTGGTGAGGACTAAAGGTGTCTATGTCCCTGAGCATCACAACTTAGCTCTGCAGCTGTTGGTTTCCTTCCGCCAACTTCCTAGCCTGAGCCTACAGCCTGCTTCCGATTTTGGCTGTCTCCATTGCTTTACATTAGGCGCCCAACGCTGTGTTAGCGCCCTGCACCCGGCTGCCCAAATGCCGCTGGTGGTGCACTGTTGGAACTGAACCTTGCCCAATACTGAGCTTCACTTCCGAAGACTGGTCTTGTAAGTCAATGTTATCCCTATGTATGCTGAATGTCTTCTTCCTCCCATAGGTTAACATTGCAAAGTCTCAAAATTGCACTAGGTGCCCATTTTTAAAACTGAAAAGTATTTCTACTGAAAAAGGATTATGCTACTTACCCAGTAAGCATCTGTTCTTGGCATGTAGAGCTGTAGATTCACATGCTTTGCATACTCCTGCCATCTAGTGTTGGGTCCGGATGTTTGCAAGTTGTTTTTCTTCGAAGAAGTCTTTCCCAGGCAAGAAGTGACTCCCTTTCGGTGATAGTGTGCATGGGCATCGACTCCATAGTTAGATTGTTTTCCCGCAAGAGGGTGAGAATGGAGTAAGTGCAGTATAGAGATGTCCATGCGTATATAATGTGAAAAAACTGCAACAGCCATAGTTGTCTAGGGAGGACACATGTGAATGTACAGCTCTTACTGGGTAACTAGCATAATACGTTCGAGGCATGTGTGCTGTAGATACACATGCTTTGCATTGACTATATAGCAGTATTCCCTTTAAAGCGGTGGCTAACCAGTAGATATTGCAGCTGTTTGAAAAAGTGTCTTTAGCACTGCTTGCCCTACATTGGCTTGATGACGTGCTAACACATCCACACAGTAGTGTTTGGCAAACGTGTGTGGTGTGGACCATGGTGCTGCCTTACAAATGTCAACTATTGGGATGTTATCTAAAAAGGCCATAGACGCTCCTATTTTACGAGTGGAATGTGCTCTAGGAGGTATAAAGTTCTTTTAGCTTTAGCATAGCAGGTTTGAATACATTTAACAATCCATCTTGCAATACCAGATTTAGAAATCGGGTTGCCTTTGTGAGGTGTAGCAAATGCAACAAACAGTTGTTTTGTTTTACGAAAATCCTTTGTTCTTTCAATACAATACAATAACGCTCTTTTGACATCAAGAGATCTTTCTGCTACGGAATCAGGTTGAGGAAAGAACACAGGTAACTCAACTGATTAGTTGATATGAAAAGCAGAGACGACTTTGGGAAGGAATTTTGGGTTGGTGCGAAGAACTACTGTCTTTATGAAGTTGAAAGAAGGGTTCTTCTAAGGTTAAAGCTTGTAGCTCAACAACTCTCCTCAATGAAGTGATTGCAATGAGGAAGGCAACTTTCCATGAAAGAAACTGTAGCAGACAGCTGTGTAATGGCTCAAAAGGTGGACCCATGTAAGCACAATGTTCAGATTCCAAACTGGTGCAGGAGGCACCCTGGGTGGTATTTCTCTTTTAAGGCCCTCCATAAAGGCTTTAATTACTGGAACTTTGAACAAAGATAGATGTTGCCTGTTTTGCAAATATGCGGCTACTGCCGCTAGATACCATCTAATGGAAGTGTAGGCTAAACCAGCATGCTGTAAATGCGGATGGTAACCAATGATATTTTGAATCGAGGCATCTAGTGGATCAATATTGTTGTTGGTACAGTATATAACAAATCTTTTCCATTTTGCTGCATAACATGCTCTGGTAGTAGGCTTTCTTGCTTCCTTAAGAATAGTCATACACTCTGGTGGCAAGTTGAGATGGCCAAACTATGGCTTCAGGAGCCAAATCGCTAGATTGAGCTCCTTGGGGTTTGGGTGTCTGACTTCTCCTTGGTTCTGCGTGAGAAGGCTGAAATTGAGATGCAGCTTTTGATGTGGAACTGCTGATAGTTCCAAGAGTGTTGTGAACCATGGTTGACAGGCCCAAGTGGGAGCCACTAGAATCAATGTGAGGGATGTTTGCCTGAGCTTAAGAACCAGAAATGGAAGGAGAGGGAGAGGCGGAAAAGCGTTGGCAAATATCCCTGACCATTTTATCCATAGGGCTTTACCTTTGGATAGAGGGTATGGGAACCTGGAGGCGAAGTTTGGGCATTTTGAGTTGTCCACTGTGGCGAACAGATCTATTTGTGGGAATCCCCATTCTTGAAAGTATGGAAGGAGAACTTGGGGATAAGTTCCCACCAGTGTATTTGTTGCCGCATTCTGGTGAGGAGGTCGGCAATCTGATTATTTACTCCTGGGAGGTTCTCCGCCAGAAGATGAACTCTGTGATGAACTGCCCAACGCCAAATGGTCTGAGAGAGGTGTGACAGTGGCAGAGAATGTGAACCCCCTGCCCCCCCTCCCCCCCCCCTGTTTTTGTACATAGCGGTCATATTGTCTGTGCGGACTAGGACAACTTTCCCTATGAGGTGAGACTGAAAAGCTTTCAGCGCTAAATACACAGCTGGAAGCTCTAGACAGTTGATGTGAAGAGTTTTGTACTTGTTGTCCCATAGACCTTCAATTGTCAAATTGTGAAAATGGGCGCCCCAACCTGTGAGAGATGAGTCTGCTGTTAGCACGATCTGTGGAACAGGATTGATGAAGGGACGCCCTTTTGATAAGTTTTGTGTTTTCCACCACTGCAGAGAGCGATGGGTGCGGCTGTCTACCAACTGTTAATTGACCCTGAGAGTGATTTCACTGACGTGCTAACAACTCTTGTAGAGGATGCATGTGTAACCTTGCATGAGGCACTATTGCAATGCATGATGCCATCATTCTTAACAGCTGCATGAAAGTTCTGACTGCTAAGTATTGATGGGTCCGAAACTGTAGTAGCGGAGTTTGAATATTTCGAATTCTGGCTGCATTGGGAGAGGCTAGAGCTGTGCAGGTGTTTAGAGTCGCTCCCAGATAGGACTGCATTGGTGAAGGCTGAAGATGAGACTTTTGTGGATTTACCGTGAAACACAATTGGTGGAGTGGGTCTAATGTAGTCTGAGTGTGTTGTAAACACTTTTGGTGTATGCTGGCTTTGATGAGCCAGTCGTCTAGGTATGGGAAGACATGAATTTGTTGTCTTCTGAGAAATGCTGCCACTAGTGCTAGACATTTTGTGAACACTCTGGGGGCAGTGGTTACTCCGAACGGGGGTACTTTGAATTGATAGTGTTTTCTTGCTATCACAAATCTGAGATATTTGCGATGTGCTAGGTGAACTGGAATGTGAAAGTATGCGTGTTTTAAGTAAAGTGTTGACATAAAATCGGTTTGTTGTAGCAGCGGATGCACCTGTTGAAGCGTGACTATGTGGAAATGTTCTGACAGTATGTACAGATTTAAAGTCCTATGACAAAATTCTGTGGTTCTACAAAATAAATACAACCAAGTATTATTTTTTATAAATTGGTCTTGGATTTATTCATTGAGTGTGTGTCCCATTTATTGCCACTGTGTTTACAACAAATACTTAACACTGCCCTCTGATAAGCCTAACTGCTCGCCCACACTAGCACTTTTGTCACTTCCGGGACAGAACGAAGTCTATGTGGAGCCGTACAGTGCCACCTACGGGAGTGTGGGGGCAATGCTGCTTAAATCTTTCAGATCCAGTCTGGCTCCTGGGAATATTCTGAAAGTGAGGAATCTACATTTATACGTATCCAGAATGTAAATGTCTATAATGAAGCAAACTATGAGCTAGCCCGTACTGCCTGACAGTACTAGCACTAAACAAACAGAACTCAATGGTTCCCTCGGATTAACTTAGGTAAAAATATATATCTAATAGCAAGAGCCAGAGCAAAACCCTGAATACATCAAATGACAAAAATACACAAAATATTACTTCAACACATGTAATAAATGATAAACAATAAATCTCAACTATCTAAAGAACAAGTTACTTACCTTCGGTAACTATGTATCTGGTAGAGACATATGTTAGATTTTTCATCAGCAGTACCCCTGCGCGTCGGCCGGCTACGCATCAGTTGTTGGCGTCGTGGACGCTGAGATGACGTTCCAGGACCTAAATAGACGCTACCCATGAGCGCTGACAGTTCTTAACACGACTTTTCACTCCAGAAGCGCAGAGCCATAAAAGACACTGACCACTGGTGCGTCAAAACTAGGGCCCTATAGTCGAGTCCCTATCCCTAGAAATCAGTTCGCAGAGCGGGGAGGATGTGTGGGGCGGTAAGAAATCTACAACCAACATATGTCTCTACCATATACAGCGTTACCGAAGGTAAGTAACTTGCTCATCTGATAGAGACTGCTAGTTGTAGATTCCTTAACTTAGAATAGATACCCCAGCAATACCATCCCCGGAGGAGGGTCTATGAACCAAGATCAAACTAGGAAGTCCTGAAGGACCGAACAGGTCAAGTATACGTACCTTTGGACTTGGCTGACCAGGCAGAAGTTTCTGGTGAACGTGTGCAGGGATGCCCACGTCTCTGCCTGACAGATCAAGGAGTGGGACTCCACGTACTAATGCAGTGCGCAGTGGTTGCTGCTGTTGCTCTAGTGGAGTGAATTCACAACCCCAGAGGAGGTTCCTTCTTCGCTCAAGCATAGCAAATTAAATGCAGAGGACAACCCATCTAGAGATGGTCCGTTTTCAAACAGTCCGACCTTTTTTGGTCCCCACATAGCCAATGAAGAGTTGATCATCCACCCGGAAGTCTTTAGTAAGATCAAGATAAAAAGACAACGCATGTTTTGGGTCCAGACGGTGGAGTCTCTCCTCCTCCTTGGAAGGATGCGGGGGTGGGTAAAAAGTGATGGATTGTCCCACATGAAAGGGCATGACCACTTTAGGAAGGAACTGAGCTTTTGTTCAATTCACTAATTTATATGGATGAATAGAGAAATGGAGGCTTGGAAGACAGAGCCTGAAGCTCACTAACAACATGCAGAGGTGATGGCAATAAGGATAGCAGTTTTTAGAGTCAGCAGCCTGCGAGGACAATTATGAAGGAGCCACACAAAGACAGGTTTGGGTGAAGAACCGTTCCCTGCTGCTGCGACAGAAGATCCACCAGAAGGGGCAGTCTGATAAGAGGATCGATGGCCATGCTCAGTAGGTCGGAGTACCAGACTTGTCGTACCCAATCTTCTTGAGCACTCTGGGCAGAAGTGGTATGAGGGGTTAAGGCATAAAGGAGGCTTGAGCTCCACTGCTGCCTTGGAACTCAAACGTGCAATACTGTGACATTGTGCGTTCTATTCAATCCTGCGTCAAACTGGCCGTTGATGGGCCTGAAACAACGGACTAGGAAGGTTTAGAGACTGCAGCGGCGGGGAGGAGGGGGTGAAGCGTAGACATGAACGCCCACTGGCTCCCTGACCCACGAGGATGCTAGGTCCCACGTCCGCGGCCATGCAGAGGCTGGACATTTTGCGTGACTTGGTGGCTGGGCGCCCCTTCCTTAGCCACAAAAGGGACACAAGGCAGACTGAGGTAGACGGGAAGTAGCTGTGAAGCCGAAGAATCTGGCTGTAGCTCGAGAATCCTTTAAGCGCTCAAGCACTGAGTCTGCCTTGTTGCCGAAAAGGCAAGTGCATCAAAGGGCATGTCCATCATGGACATCACTCGAGAAGCCAGAAGTCCTCAACCAGGTGTAGGGTCTAAGACCCAGTGAGTCGGTGATATCCAGTCCACATCTGATGTGAATTTGGCTGCATCTCTCCAGTCTTCAACTGCTTGAGAGAGAACAGCCCGGGCCTCCTCAAGGCACTGAGGCAACACGTGCATGACCCTATCCCAGATAGTATGGGCAAGCGGTATTTACCAACTGCAATGCCAAGCTGGAGGAAGAAAATATCCTCTTCCCAAGGTGATCAGCTTCTAGGATTCCCCATCTGGAGGAGCAGATCTGAATGCGCCTTTTGAAGACTAGGCTTGGATGATCAAGCTCTCAGGGGAGGGATGTTGCGTCAGGAACGCTGGGTCAGCTGGAGCGGGGCGGTGGGCGATCGTCCTATCCACAGGAGCCCCAGTGCTGGGCTTGGACCAAGTGCCAAGAAGGACGTCTTTGAGGGCCTCATTGAACCGCAAAAGGGCTTTGGAAGTGGAAGCCGCAGGAGGTTAGTCCTGACTGCCACCGTAGATAGCTCGAGGACCTCGGCTGCCTTACTCACCACTACAGCATAGGAAGCACCCTCCCCCAGAGCCAAGGTAGGGGGAGAAAGCAAGCCAGCGTCCGGGGAAGTGTCCAGACCACTGGCATCACCCAGGTCCATTTGCCTGTCTTGTTCTTTAAGCTGGTCAGTTAAAGGGTCCAGCGGCCCCTCCCAGTCCTCTTCCTCACCTTCTGTCCCTAAATGAATGCCAGGAATGAACACCAGGACAAAGGTCCCTTCCGGCGTCGATCAGAGTTGGTCCGGCTCCGTGTTCCCTTCGGGGACAAGGATGCGGGATCAACGTCGGGGAAGGTCGAGTGAGATCGACCGGCGTCGATCCGGATCCGAAAGCGGATCCACTGCAGCCCTCCGGAGTTGGGGTTGAAGCCGCCAGTGTCAAAGGCCTAGGGCTCCCAAACGACTCTGCCAGGCCCGAAGGCACACCAGTGGAGCCAGGCTGCCCAAAAATGAGCTACAGGGCCTCATAAAATTTTTGGATTTGAGCAGGAGACGCTCTGGCTCCTGGAAAGGCGGGGAGGCGTGGAGTCGTCTCAGCAGGAAGCTCCGGGGATGGAGCTCTTGAGCTCAGAGTACCACGTTGGTCGACAGATGGGGAGAAGTCGAAGAACGCCTGTGCTTTTTCGACTTCTTCTTGTGTTTGCCTGACCTATCTGACGACTTGGGAGTGCGACGAGGAGTGTGGGCTCTGGGACCGGCCTCCAGACCTTCCTCTCGAACGAGAACAGGATGACGTGGAGCCGATTGCGGGCCTCCAGCAGCTTTCAGGACCGTGCCCGCAAAGCCTTCGGGTTCATGGCCCGGCACTCGGAGCACGACTCCGGGTCGTGGTCGCGCTCCAGACACCAGAGGCACCTAAGGTGCGGATCCGTCACGGACATCATCCTGTGGCAGGAACCGCAGGGCTTGAAGCTGGTCCTACGCTGGGACATCCATGATGCACCAGGAGTCTAAGATTCGAAAACGAAGTCGACAAAAAGTCAGTCAAAAAGTGGCTAGGGGTAGCTCTCTCCGGATATATTGCACTTAAGCTGGTGAGGAAAAAGAAAGAACTGACGTCAGCACACATCGGCGGCGTCTATATAGGTTCCGCAACGCCATCCCAGCGCCCACGACGGACACAGAGCAGACAGACGCCACCTACCGACGTGCAGGGGGACTGCTGACAAAAAAATCAACAGATCCAGACTGACGCCTGGGGAAAATTCCAAGGTAAGGGATCTACAACTAACAGTCTGGGAGATGCTGGCTTGGTATACGGTGTACACTTATGTAAGTTGGCACCTTGCACCAATCCAGACAACCCTTATGGTGATTTTAGTGGTCTTAGACAACCTTAGAAAGCTAAGTGGTAGTTGTGGAGAGCAGCCTTCAGGCTTAGTCCAGGAGTGTAAAGCAGCTTGTTTTACCAGAACATAATCTCATAGGTATAGATTAAGTGAGAGAGAACCATACAGTGTATTTATAAAAATATGTATTATAAGACACTTACATATACAATTATCTCCTAGCCAGAGATATACACAATGCACACAATATTTTTCAATAGAAACAGGTAAGTAGCATGAAATACACAGTGGTCACCAGGGGGAGACCAAACCATATACTAAAATAGTGGTATGCGAACCATGACTCGAGTCAAGACTATACCCAGAAGACGTAGAAGTGTTGGGGACCCAAGGAACCACCCAAGGGAAGTAACCAGGAGCCCCACGGGGGACGTGTGCAAAGTGGGAACACGACCGTGTGATCAATACAAGTCAACGGGTAAGTCGTGGTTGCAATTTTAAAGAAGGACCCTTTCCAGTGGACCTTGAAGAAACCCCCTGGAAGACAGAAGGTTGGAGAGCCACCCCACGTGGATACCTTAGGAACCAGGATACCTGCCCTAGGGAAGCCGGGTGCATAGGTGTGAAGTGGCGTCGGAAACCGCTGTCGAACCCAATGGAGGACTTCAGAAAGATGCCGCTGCTGGAGAAGGTGAAGGTGGATTCATGATGTAAAGAACCTGCAAGCAGAGGGGACAGAGTCTATGCCACTCAGGAGTGACCAGGAGGCACGGAAGACGAATGCCCACCAAAGTCGGGTGTTGCAGGGAAGCGGACCGTTACCTTTAAACTGCAGCTGTGCGGACCAGGTAACACTTAGGACGACCAGGAGCCGGATACGAGCTGTCCCACATCGGATGTCCAGAGTTGAGGGGTCGGTGTCCGGCAGGAGCACCAACAAGCCTTGGCAACTGCAACCAGCATGGAAGTTGAAGAAGGTGTAATGTCTGGATCAGCAAGGTCCAGGAGACTCACCACAAGCAGAGGAGTCAAGGCAGGCCCCGGGCAATTATGGGAGCCCAAAGAATACGAAGATGACTCTAAAGAGGACCCACAGGCCAGAGGCACTGGAGTCCCACGAGGACCTCAAGCAGCTCACCAAAGATGCAAGCCCACGATGCAAGAAGATGCGATGAGGGTGAAGATCTTGGTCACTGGAGGTGCTTGAGGTTGGGTCCACTTGCAGCCCTAAGATATTGCTGGAAGGAAGCCAACAAGCCTTTGCAACTGCAAGTCGACGCGGTGCACAGGGGTTCCGTTCCTGCGGCTCCGACGAGGGATACTGGCAGCAAACTTGGTGAGAGGACAGGGCAGGCCTCGAGGGATGGGAAGAACCACCACCTGTGTTGCTGAGCCTTTCGGAGTCCGTGGGAGCTCAGGATCAGCAGACCTGTCAGCTTAGTTGCAGTGCCTGCAGATGCAGGGAAGTGACTCTTTTACTTCAAGGGAGATTCCTTCAGGTGTCTTGGATGCCCACAGGCCTGGGAAGGTTCCTGTATGGTGCACAGGCACGGACGTTGCAGCAGACTAGCAGGGCGACGAGATCAGGAGCAGTAGGATTCTTCCGGGTTGCAGCCTTGATGCCCAGACAGTTTAAGAAGTGGTGTCGGAAATGTATCTTTTCCCACGACGAATCTGGGGACCAACCCTCAGGTAAACCTTTAAGTACCCTATGGAAAGGGTTTGGACGATACAGGGGTCCCTCCCTAAGGAGGCACTGGACAAGGGGGAGGATACTCACCTGTCCTTTGTCCAGGTTCGCGCCACAGTGGGAGGCAACGGCTCCCTGAACTGGTTTGAACTGGACTATGCGTGGAGGGTACCAAGTGTGCTCTGCACACAGACTATGTGGCGCTGGCAATCGCTCCCACCCTGCCCTAATACACTAAATCTTGTCTGGGAGGTGGTCACACCTCCCTGTGACAGGATACCTATTGTTCTGCCTTCCTCTGCCTGAGCTTGGCTCAGCAGCAGGAGGGCAGCAACGTGTCTCTGGCCGGCAGCAGCCCTAGCTTGCTGTCTGGGTCTGGAAGACTGGTACCAGGTGCACCGAGGGCCTCCCAGAGGAGCTTTACGGTGCATGGAATCATACCTCCCACACTGTTTACGATGTGGGGGTATGATTCCAACATGTTTGATACCAAACACAATAGGGTTCGTTACAGCCAGTTTAGAGATGGTCATAGCGCAATGACGTGGTGCTCCTCTATATAACATATGGCTGTCTCACAACCTGGGAAATGGACTCCATGGGCTGTAGGGGTGCCCTGCTCATGCAGGGGCACCCTCCAACTTAGAACCAAGCACCCTGCCTTCAGGATTGTAAGGCCTGCCTTAGGGGTCACTTATAGGTCTTAAGTGTAGTGACCCTAGATATAAGTAAACCTATATCTTTCGTAAGTGGTGCTAGTACCAGCTTACACAGGCTGCAATGGCAGGCCTGTAGTTGCAAATTGAGTGGTCTCCCATGGGTGGCATAATGCATGCTTCAGCCAATGGGGGACCCCTGGTGTACCTATGCCCTGGGTACTTTAGTACCATATACTAGGGACTGTAAAGTGTACACCAGTGTCCAATCTGGGATGTACCCAAGTACTTACCAAACCAATTTAGGGGAGAAAGCACAAGACTGAGGTCCTGGTTAGCAGGATTCCAGTCAGACTAGTCAGAAACAGCATTACATCAAGCAAAAAGTGGGGGTAACCATGAAAGCAGATCCTACTTTCCTACACAGTCTCTATCCGATATATACATTACTCAGTAGTAAGTGCTCCATGTTACAGCGCAGTGCAAAAATAAAAAGTGATCAGAAGTAACGTGCATAAACATATACAATATTTAAAAAGAGACAAAAAGAAGCAATGTTCTGGTTGAATATGACAAAAAAACCTTTGTGAAGCACAAACTATAATTAATGTTCAGGCTCAGAATATTTTAACCCAATATTGTGACAAAATGTGTGCAATAAAATTAGGTATAGTAGTGTGTACAAAGCTTAAGCTTTGACTTAAGATGGCAATTTCAGTAGGTGTGAGTACTTGCTTAGAGAGAAGGAATATAGGCGCCATCTCCATGGAATGGGACAGTGTCCTAGACTAGGGGTTACAAAACTTAAGGTCTGTGCGGTCTGTCTCTCAACATCTGATACCTGTTGGTAAGAGCCTCTCCTTCAGGCATCACTGTTCTTCTGAAAGCCCTGACCTCTTCTGCCTTGTCCTAAAAAAAGCGATACAAAAGGGGATGATGGACGGAACGTTTGAGCCAATCAAACACTCACCCCCAGTCAACTGATCTGGGTTTAATCCGTCCATAATCCCCTTTTGTATCGCTTTGTCCTAAAAAAAGGCAAGATTTTGATACTTTAATCATGTTTTGTTGATGTGGGAGCCCCACTGTAAACTTTTCAAAAGTAATTAAACCCATGAGCAGGAAAAGATATCTCCATTAAAGTTCCATGACGGAAAAGTTACTTTCAATCGATAACAATATTTCGGGTGGATCCATAATCTTTCCACCAACTCAGCACCTAATGAATGATCTCTTCAAGCTGATTTGGAAAATGTTTACTCAGCAATTGGGCTCCAGTGCTGTCAGGTAGTGCCATGTGGCAGCAGCTGCAACTTGGTCTCTGGAGTATTTTAGGCACCAAAGAAGGAACCTGGCATCAGTTCCTGGACTTCCATGTAGATAGGAACAGAGAGAAAAAAGGCAGTGACAAATATAGCACACAACATTCATGTGCACTTTGGAAACTTGATAGTCGAAGGAAAAGCTCCACAGAGGCTGAGGACTGGCTGTGAGGAATCTGATGTATGCACCATGTAGGAAAGTGCCCCATTTTGCATGGTTACCCTCCACTTTTTGCCGGATATCTGATGCACTTTGAGTGGGCACTGGGTCCCTGCCAATCAGGTTCCCAGTGCCTGTGCTCTTTCCCAAAACTGTACCTTTGTTTCCACAATTGGCACACCTCTGGCTCACCTGTAAGTCCCTTGTAAAAGGTACCAGTGGTACCAAGAGCCTTGTGACCAGAGAGGGTCTGAAAGGGCTGCAGCATGTATTGTGCCACCCTCCGAGACCCCTCACCAAACACATACACACTGCCATTGCAGATGTGTTTTGGTGCAGACGGAACTTCAGTCTCGACATGGAGCACATCCCTGTGTGCCATGCCCACCTACCACTGCCTGTGGCTAGGTAAGTCATCCCTCTAGCAGGCCTTACAGCCCTAAGGCATGGTACACTATACCACAGGTGAGGGCACAGCTCCATGAGCAATGTGCCCCTACAGTGTCTGCGCCATTCACAGGCATTGCAAGTGCAGTGGAGCCCTATTAAGAACATGGGCTGGGAGTTTGTCATTACGAACTCCACAGCTCCATGATGGGTTAACTGAATGCTAAGGAGTTTGGTGTCAAACTATTGAGCAATAATAAACCCAAACTGATGCCATTGTTGGATCTATTACAAAATGCACTCGTAGGGCATCTTAGAGATGTTCCCTGAAAAACGATCAACTCCCTCGTGTCCAGCTGACTGGTCTGCACCAGCCTACCACACACAGACATGTTTCTGACCCACTGAGGTGGGAGCCCTTGTGCTCTCGTAGGTCAGGGACAAAGGCTGTTTGGGGTGGAGGTGCTTCAGACCTACCCCCAAGCAGGAACAGCATTCAGGGTGGTGAGCCTCAAAGGCTTCCTGCCCTTTGATATGCTAGCCAGGGCCTCTCCAGCTAGTGCAGATGCCCGCCCCCTTGACCAAGCCCCACATTTGGCAGGCAAGGTCGGCCTGAAAATGAGTAGTCAGGAGAGGTGTGTCCCCTCTCAGCCAGGACCACCCCTAAGGTGCCCTGGACTGAGGTGACTCCCTCCTTATGAAATCCTCCATCTTGAATGGAAGGATTTGACCCTATCAGGTTAGGGGGATGCCCCCTCCCCAAAGAGAGGGGAATTCTAAGGTAGTGACCCTAAAGGCAAGTAGCCCCTTGGCTACCATCTGCTGGTCCTAGTAACGCCCCTAAATGCACAAGTTACTAACTTGTGTAACGATATATATCTGTAAGAGACAGTAGTTAGTGAGAGATTCCTTACCTTAGAATATCCCCAGGCGTCAGGCTGGATCCGGAAAGTTTTTGCGTAGCAATACCCTTGCGCGTCAGTAGGCGGCGTCGTGCGGCTCCGCGTCCGTCGTCGGCACCGCCGGGATGACGTCGCGGGCAGTACTTAGACGCCGCCCCTGCGCGCTGACGTCAGTTCTGTACACGACTTTCCGCGCCAGGAACGCAGAGCCATGCAAGAAGCTGACATAGGTGTCTGAAAAATACTAGGGCCCTGAAAGGGATGTCCTTAACCCTAGAAATCAGTTCGCAGAACGGGGAGGATGGGTGGGCGGTAGGGAATCTGTCACTAACTACTGTCTCTTACAGATATATCGTTACACAAGTTAGTAACTTGTGCATCTGAAAGAGACACGTTAGTGACAGATTCCTTGCCTTAGAATAGATACCCCAGCAATACCAACCCCGGTGGTGGGTCTGCGAACAAAGATCAGACAAGGAAGTCCCGGAGAACAGAACGGCCAAAGAAGCCGTCTCTCCGGACTTGGCTGTCAAGGCAGTAATGTTTGGTAAACGTGTGCAGCGAGGCCCACGTAGCTGCCTGACATATATCCTGTAACGGAACCCCGCGGCCTAAAGCAGTGGTAGCCGCTGTTGCCCTGGTGGAATGGGCACGCAGCCCAACAGGAGGCTCCCTCTTAGCCAAAGAATAGCAGGCTTTGATACACAGTGACCCAGCGGGAGATGGTCCTTTTGTGTACCGCCCGACCTTTTTTGGCGCCCACGTAGCCAACAAAGAGCTGGTCATCCACCCGGAACTGTTGTGTGCGGTTGATGTAAAAAGAAAGCGCACGTTTTGGGTCCAGACGGTGGAGCCTCTCTTCCTCTCTGGAAGGATGCGGAAAGAAGGTGGGCAAAGTGATGGTCTGCCCAATATGGAAGGCAGTAACCACCTTTGGCAAGAAGGACAGACGCGTCCTAAGAACAACCTTGTCTGGATGAACAGACAGAAAGGGAGGTTTGCATTTAAGAGCCTGGAGCTCACTCACCCGCCGAGCAGAGGTGATGGCCATTAAGAAGGTAAGAACCAAGTTCAAGTCCCACTGAGGCATTACAAACGGAACAGGAGGAAAGAGGTGTGTAATGCCTTTAAGAAACCTGTTAACCACAGGGGACTTGAAAAGGGAGGGCTGATCAGGAAGCCTGAGGAAGGCCGATATCGCACAAAGATAGCCCTTGATGGTACCCAGGGCAGAACCCTGTTGGGCCAGAGAAAGAAGGAACAGAAGAACCTCAGAAAGAGGGGCAGAAAGGGATTCACAGCCTTTGCTGTGCACCATGCCACAAACTTGTTCCACCTGCAGGCGTATACCACCTTAGTGGAGGGACGCCTGGCTGCCAGAATCACATCACAAACTTCGGGAGGCAAGTCGAAAGGAATCAACTGCCGCCGCTCAATCTCCACGCAAGCAGGTGTAGACTGGACAGGTTCGGGTGGAGGACCGTCCCCTGCTGCTGCGACAGAAGATCCTCCCGAAGAGGCAGACGGATTGGGGGATCGACGCTCATACTGAGTAGCTCGGGATACCAAACTCTTCGAGCCCAGTCCGGAGCCACAAGGATGACTTGGGCCCGGTCGTGCCGAATCTTCTTCAACACTCTGGGTAGAAGTGGTATAGGCGGAAAGGCGTACAACAGACCGCAACTCCACTCACGACGAAAAGCGTCGCCGAGCGAGTGCCGCCTTGGAAATTCCAACGCGCAGAACTGCTGACATTGCGCGTTCTCTTCGGTGGCGAACAGATCTAACCAAGGCTCTCCCCACTGCTAAAAGAGACCTTGCGCCACTTCCGAGTGAAGACGCCATTCGTGATCCATCATGCACCTGCGGCTGAGTTCGTCCGCCCTGGCGTTCAGGGAACCTGCCAGGTGTTGAACAATCAGGAATATGCCCTGATGTTCCAGCAATGTCCAGAGGCGCAGAGCCTCCTGACATAGGGTCCATGACCCCACCCCGCCCTGTTTGTTGCAATACCACATGGCGGTGGTGTTGTCTGTGAACACCTGCACTACCGTCCCTTTGACAGAGGGAAGGAATGCCTTGAGTGCAAGTCGGATCGCCCGGAGCTCCAGAAGGTTGATATGGAGCCGGGACTCCGCCGGAGACCAGAGGCCTCTGATCTCCGCCTCTCCCATGTGACCGCCCCATCCCAGAAGGGACGCGTCCGTCACAACTGTGTGCTCTGGCTGGGGAAGGGAGAGGGATCTGCCCATGACCCATTGCCGGTTCGAGAGCCACCACTGCAACTGTTTTGCAGTCCCCTCCGAGATCTGGACGTGATCGGACGGGTTGCCCTGGTGCTGCGCCCACTGGAACTTCAGGTCCCACTGCAGAGCCCGCATATGCCATCTGGCATGATCGACCAGCAGGATGCAGGAGGCCATGAGGCCCAGAAGCCTCAGGGTCATCCGTACCGAAACCCAGGATAAAGGCCGAAAGATCGGAATCATAGCCTGAATATCCCGGACTCGCCGTTCGGGAGGATAAACCCGAAACTGCGTCGTGTCCAGAACTGCTCCGATGAAAAGGAGCTGTGGAGAAGGAATCAGGTGCGACTTCGGCACGTTGATGGAGAACCCCAGCGAGTGCAGGAGTTCGGCCGTTGTCTGGAGGTGGGAGACGACTGCCTGGGACGAGCCCGCCTTCAGCAGCCAGTCGTCGAGGTAGGGGAAGACTGGAACCCCTGCCCGGCGCAGATGGGCTGCGACCACCGCCATCACTTTCGTGAACACCCGAGGGGCGCTTGTAAGGCCAAAAGGGAGCACGGTGAATTGAAAATGCTCTAGGCCTACCGTGAACCACAGGTAACGCCGGTGGGCCGGCAGGACGGGGATGTGGAAATATGCGTCCTGCAAGTCCAACGCTACCATCCAGTCTCCAGGGTCGAGAGCAGTCAACACCTGAGCTAGGGTGAGCATCTTGAACTTCTTCCGGAGGAAGCGATTGACGTTCCGGAGGTTCAAGATAGGACGCATGTCCTCCTTGTCCTTTTTGGGCACCAGAAAGTAGTGGGAGTAGCAACCATGTCCTACTTCTGGGGTCAGAACGCGCTCGATGGCCCTCTTGGCCAAGAGGGCCGCAACTTCCTTTTGAAGAAGCACCAATTGATCCCCTGACATGCGGTGGAATTGAGGTGGCATGGCTGGGGGGATGGTCACGAAGGGGAGGGAGTAGCCCCTTCGGACAATGTCCAAGACCCACCTGTCCGAGGTGATGGCACGCCAGTGGTGAAGGTGATGGCGGACCCTGCCCCCTACTGGCGTGCTGTACACCTGAAAGAAAGGACTAGGAGGGCTTGGAGGCCGCGGACGGGGCGGGGTTGGTGGCCTGACCCGCACGCTGGTTACCTGACCTGCCACGGCAGGAGCCACGTCCTCGGCCACGCGAAGACGCTTGCTGTGCGGGCCGGTGGCTGGGCAGCGGACGTGACTGGGCGCCCCTTCCGTGGCCACGAAAGGGGCGAAAAGCAGACTGTTGCGGAGGGCGTACAGCAGAAAGGCCGAGGGACTTGGCTGTAGCCCGCGAGTCCTTAAAGCGCTCCAGCGCATGGTCTGCCTTTGTCCCAAAAAGACCGACTCCATCAAAGGGCATGTCCATAAGAAAGTTTTGGACATCACCCGAGAAACCAGTGGTCCTCAGCCAGGCGTGACGGCGCAGCGCCACTGTCGTCGCAAGCGATCTGCCTAGCGAGTCGGCGGTATCAAGGCCACATCTGATGGTGTACTTTGCCGCATCTCTTCCCTCCGCAATGGTGCGGGAAAGCAGTGTCTGGACCTCCTCAGGACACTGGGGCAGAACTTGCGCCACCGAGTCCCACAAGGAGTGGGAATATCGGCTTAAGAGGCAAGTGGTGTTGACTGACCGCAAGCCAGCACTGGCGGAAGAAAAGACCTTCTTCCCAAATTGATCCAGGCGTTTGGATTCCCTATCCGGGGAGCGGTAGGGAAGGCGCTTTGGGAAGCAGAGGCTTGGACCACCAAGCTCTCAGGGGTGGGGTGTAGAGAGGAACGGGGGGGGGGGTCGCCCGGAGCAGGGCGATGGCGTCGGGCCACGTTCCTATCCACAGGAGCCCCTGTGGTGGGCTTGGACCAGGTGCCCAAAAGAACATCTGAAAGCGCCTCGTTGAACGGCAGCAGTGGCTCTGAGGAGGTAGCCGCCGGCTGAAGCACTTCCGTCAGGATGTTAGTCCTGACAGCCACTGTAGGCAACTGGAGGTTTAAGGCCCCAGCTGCTCTACGCAACACCGTTGCAAAGTTTGCTCCCTCCTCCGTTGCCACGGAAGGAGGAGACAGCATGCCAAAGTCAGGGGAGGTGTCCAGACCACTGGCATCTCCAAGTTCCTCAGTCCAGTCCTGATCAAACTCACACTGCTGTGTGAGAGGGTCATCAGACCCCTCCCAGTTATCTTCGTCCTCCAATGCAGTTTCAAAATAAGGAGGAGGGACATGTGGGACCCAAAGTCCCAGCGGCGTCGAGCGACGCCGGTCCAGCGCCATGTCCGGATCCGGAGAGAACCGGGGAACGACGCCGCCCGGAGCCTCGGGCGGCATCGGGAACGGCACCGGAGAGATCGGCGCCGGTGGAGGTGTCGTCAGGTCAACCGGCGTCGATCGGGGTTGTGGCAGCACCGGAGCCGGGGTCGGGGCCGGGACCGAGGCCGGTGTGACAGGCGGCGCCGGGACCGGAGTCACCCCATCAGGGCCCGCGGGGCCCGAAGGCGCACCGGGGGGACCTTGAGGCCCGAAGAGGCGGGCCATGGCCGACAGGAACTCCTGTATCTCGGCCGGAGTCGCCCCCGAACCCGGAAAGGACGGGTAATGCGGGGGCGGCTCCACAGGCACTCCGGGAGCCGCGGGGACGGTGCCGACAGGACCCTCAGCCGAGTCACGAGACCGGCGAGGGGAAGTCGTCGAGCGATGACGCTTCTTTGACTTCTTATGCTTCGACTTACCGGAGGAGTGCGAAGACTTGGACCCCGACGACCGTTGAGGACTCCACGACCGGCCCCTCGACCTCTCACGTGACCGGGGCTTGGTGTGGCGCGGAGCCGACTGCCGGACCTCGAGGAGCTTTCGAGACCGCTCTCGCAAAGCCTTCAGGTGCAAGGCCCGGCAGTCGGAGCACGACTTCGTGTCGTGGTCGCGGCAGTAGAGGCAATCCCGATGCGGGTCTGTGATCGACATCATTCGACCACAGGCGTCGCATGGCTTGAAGCCGGGCATCCCTACCGACACCTTCGGAGTCGAGAGACTTCGAGAAAACAGTGAAAAAATCACCAAAAAACTTAGTCAAAAAATGACTAGGGCACTGCTCTTCCCAGATCTGCGCTTACTGGCGCGGAAAAAGAAAGAACTGACGTCAGCGCGCAGGGGCGGCGTCTAAGTACTGCCCGCGACGTCATCCCGGCGGTCCCGACGCCGACGACGGAGCCGCACGACGCCGCCGCCTACCGACGGGCAAGGGTACTGCTACGCAAAAACTTTCCGGATGCAGCCTGACGCCTGGGGATATTCGAAGGTAAGGAATCTGTCACTAACGTGTCTCTTTCAGATTCAGTATTTAGGGGCACACCTGAACCTTGATCCTCAGATTCCTGCAACCTAAGACGACGATGGACGAAGAGGACGCCGTGCGGCAAAGCAAGAAGACACCTACTGCCTTGGCCCCAGCCCTACTGGCCTGTCTCCTGCTTCTCAACCCTGTGAAGACAACGACGCCTGATCCGTAGCCAGCGACTTTCAAGAACCCCAGGAAGACTGCCACTCTCCAATGGCGCAAGGTGCATCACTTGAATAAGTATGCACCATATACTAAGCCAGCCTCCTACAGAGACCTTGCTCCGCCTTCAAATGGAGACGCAATTCGTGATCTGCTAGGCATCGACAGCTGAGTTCGTCCGCCCTGGCATTCAGGGAACCTGCCAGGTGTTGAACCACCAGGGATATGCCCATCTGTTCCAGCCAGGAGACTACCTTTACATCGCGGTCATCACACCGTGATGCCATTACAACGCGGTCGTTACAACGACCGCGTTGTTACCACGCAAAGCCATTACTACGCAAGTCATTACATCGACTTGCAGTAGATGGTGTGCTAACATTAGGAATAGTATAGTTTACTATTCCAACACCTTCCCTACTGTTACGTAGGCTGGAGTTAGAATAGTAAATTATACATTTCTAATGTCAGCGCGCCATCTACTGCAAGTCGATGTAATGACTTGCGTAGTAATGGCATTACGTGGTAACAACGCGGTCGTTGTAACGACCGCGTTGTAATGCCACGAGATGTAATGACTCGCGTTGTAACGAGTCATATTCGTTCCAGCCATGTCCTAAGACGCAGGGCCTCTTGACAAAGGGACCACGACTCCACCCTGCCCTGTTTGCTGCAGTACCAAATGGCGGTGGTCAATGTTCCCTCTAGTTTTTTTCCACTGTGTGCAGCAGTATAAGGTCTATGTGCGCTGCAGCGAAGGGTAAGTGAGCACAGAAACTGACCATTCATGTGAGTGCAGCACGCAACTACTGAAATTAGTGGCATTTGCTGTGGTATTGCCTGAATAACTAAAGTACATAAAGAAAGAAAAGTCATGTTACAAATGATTACAGGCTTTTTTTTTTAATATAAAGTCCTGTTTAAGTATCACTTCTAAGCCTTTGCGTACTGGTAAAACAATCAAATGGATGATATTTTTTTCTCTTGGAAAAGTGGTAACCAAACCTTTCAATAGGAAAGGGGAAAATAAAAAAAACACCAGTTAAAAGAGAAGGAGACAGTTAACACATAGATTTATCATCTTTCTGGGGTAAAAATACAGGTCTTTTGTTTGAAAAGGCCCAGACAATACTTAAATAGGACTAAATATAAAATTGTCTCAAATCATTTGAAACATTAGCTATCTGTGTGTGTTTACTTTAACTATAACTCAGTTATTATTAACGCAGCCCTAGAACATTAAGAAGAAATATAAGCGGAAAGCACATTTAATAAATGTGTTCTAGAGCTGCGTTAATGATCCCAGAGTAATACTTAAAGAAAACAAAGACAGAATATTAATGTTAAAACATCTGTTAAGTTTGCCTCCTATCCAAGAGAAAAATATCAGTCATTGGTATGCAAAGGCCTATGACATCTCTGTAAGCCTTTATAACATGTGCCTTTGTTTTCTTTAACTATTAGTCAGGGATCACTAACTCAGCCTTAGAACAATACATACTAAGAAATATTAATGAAAAGCACATTTAAATATTTTCTAGAGCTGAATTAATGAACTCTGACTAACAAAGCAAACAAAATCGGAAAAGTAATGGTAAAAAAGATGGCACATTTGTTACGAAATTAAAGACCCCCCAGTAAATGAAGCCAAGCCAGCAAGTATCTGCTGGCAAGATAAGAGGTGATTAGCAATGATCGATTGTCTCTGTAAAACACCCTCCCTTGGCCTGCTATCCGCCAACCTAGAGAACAACAGAGCAAGCAACATATGTGGGAGCCACCTGCTCTAAACTCAGTGACCCTTCTGAAACTCAGAGGCCTGGAATAACACTTCTCTGCTGCAATGTCCTGGTGCTCTCTTTGGTAATCTGCTCCTTTGCATGGGCTGCCAATGCGTGTGTTGTTCTGCTGCGAAGAATGATCGTTTGCTCGCCTTCTTGCGAAAGGTCAGGTGTGTGCACTCTACAGGGAACATTGGCGGTGTGTTATACGTGAACACTTGAACCATTTTCCCTTTGATAGAAGGAAGAAAAGCTTTCAACACCAAGCGAATCACTCAGAGCTCCAGCAAGTTGATGTGGATTCCGGATTCTACTGGAGACCAGAGTGCTCTGATCTCCACCTCTCCCAGATTGCCGCCCCATCCCAGGAGTGACGCATCCGTCACTACTCTGATCTGGTTGCAGAAGGGAGAGGGGTCTGCCTCTGACCCAATCGAGGTTGGTCAGCCACGTCTCCAAGTCCTGCGCAGTTCCCTCCGCGATCTGGACCACCTCGGAGAGATTTCCCTGATGCTGCGCCCACTGAAACCTCAGGTCCCATTGCAGAGCACGCAAATGCCATCTGGCATGTGTCACAAGCAGGATGCAGGAGGACATGAGGCCCAGCAGCCTCTGAGCCATTCTCACCAAATCCAGGATAAAGGCTGAAACAACGGTATCTTAGCCTGAATATTCTAGACTCGCCACTCGTGAAGATCGGCCCGTATCTGCACTGTGTCCAGAACAGCTTCGATGAAAGGGAGCGTTTGAGAGGTAGTCAGGTGTGACTTCGGCACATTAATAGTGAACGCCAGCGAATGCAGGCAGTTCATTGTAGTCTGGAGGTGGGAGACAGCAGTCTGGGGCATTGATATAGGGGAAGACTGGCACCCCTGATCTGCGCAGATGAGCTGTGACCACTACCCTCACCTTGGTGAACATCCGAGGGGCGCTGGTAAGGCCAAAGTGGAGCACCATGAACTGAAAGTGCTTGTGGCCTTTTGTAAACCGCAGGTAGCGCAGATGAGCCAGCAGTACGGAATGTAAAAATAGGTGCCCTGCAAGTCCAACGCTTCCATCCAGTCTCCTGGGGTCTAGGGCAGACAAGACCTGAGCCAGAGTAAGCATCTTGAACTTTTCCTTTTTAAGGAAGTAGTTGAGGGCTCGCAGATTTAGGACAGGGCACAGGCCCTTTTCCTTCTTTGGGACCAGAAAGTAGTGGGAATAACAAGCACAGCCTACTTCTGGTGTCGGAACCCTCTCTATGGCTCACTTGGCCAAGAGTCTCATGACTTCCTCCTGAAGCAAAGTCAAGTGATCCTCCATCAGCCGGTCGTACAGTAGAGGCATGGAGGGAGGGGGGAGTAGCCCCTTTGGCCTATCTGAAGAACCCACCTGTCCGACGTGATGTTTTGCCAGTGGTGGAGGTGATGGCTGATCCTGCCACCAACAGGCAGCCCATTATCTTGAAGGGCCGGACTAGGAGGGTTTGACGGCTGAGGTTGCAAGGGGGTGGGGTACGGACCCGACCTCAAGCTGCCTGACCGATGGGGTCAGAATGAGCCACGCAGAGGTTTCCAAACTTGCACGGCCTTGTGGCGGAGATATGGCTTGCGCGGCTAAAAAACCCTTCCGTAGCCACGAAAAGGGCAAAAAGCAGACAGGGGACGAGAGGCCCAAGGAATTGGCCGTAGCCAGTGCGTCCTTAAAGTGCTCCAGGGCCATGTCTGCTTTGTTTCCTTAGAGTTGGGTGCTGTCAAAGGGTAGGTCCATGAGAAAAGCCTGGACATCCCCAGAAAAGCCATAAGTACTCAGCCAGGTGTGTCGTTGAACAGCCACCATCGATGAAATCGTTCTGCCCAGCGAGTTGGTCATATCAAGCCCACAACGAATGGCGAACTTTGCAGCATTTCTCCCATCTGATACTGCTTAGAGAGGATGGCCTGGGCCTCTTCCCGGACCTGTGGCAGCACTTGCGCAACCGTTTTCCACAGGGAGTGGGAGTAACGGCCCAATAGACATGCAGTGCAAGGCTGGCTGAAGAAAAAATGTTTTACCCCAACTATCCAGCCTCTTGAATTCCCTGTCCAGGGGTGTAGAAGGGAACGCGGCTTGTGAGGTAGAAGCTTGGACCACCAAGCTCTCAGGGGTAAGGTGGTTGGTGAGGAAATTTGGGTTGCCAGGTGCAGGGCGATGGCAACATGCGACTGTCCTATTCAACGGAGCCCTTGGGCTGGGCTTCGACCAAGTTCCCAGAAGGATATCAGTCAAGGCCTGGTTGAATGGCAGGAGGGTTCCGAGGAGGAGACACCCGGATGCAGGGCCTCTGTCAAGATGTTCATCTTGACTTCCACTGAAGGGAGCTGAAGGTCCAGGACCTCAGCTGCCCTTCTCACCACCAAAGCATATGAAGTTCCCTCCTCTGTAGCCCCGGTAAGGAGTGAAAGCAGGCTAGAATCTGGAAAGGTATCCAGTCCACTGGCCTCACCCAATTCCTTATACCAGTCCATTTTGTGTTCAGGCTGGTCTAGTAAAGGGTCCAGCAACCCCACCCACTCCATTCCTAGCCTTTCAAAATAAGGCTGAGGAACCGACCTCGGACCCAAAGGTGCTGTTGGCGCGGAATTGGCGCTGGTAGGCACCGATCCAGCTCCAGGTCATTGAAGATAAGAATGGGGATGGTGCTGCTGGGAGTTTCAGGCGACAGGGCAAGTCACAGTGGCACGGCCGGCGCTGGTCCAGATCCACCACAGGATTCAAGGGGAGGGTCATCGGCGCCAGAGCCTCCGGCGCCGAATCAGATGGAGCCCCCTCTGAGCCTGCGGGATACGGAGGCGCACCGGGAGTGTCAGGCCGCCCAATATGAATCACATGGCGTCATAAAATTATTTGAGCTGGGAAGGGTTCGCTATGGCTCCTTGGAGGCAGGGAAGCGTGGAGCCAATCCAGGTGCAGGTTCTGCATAATGAGGCCTAGAGCGCTGAGACTCCTCTGTCACATTGGCCAACAGACAGGGAGAAGTTGAAGCACGCTTACACTTCTTGTGTTTCTTATGCCTCTTACCTGACCTACCCGACAACTTCGAGTGGGAGGACAAGGTCTTAGGACTCCCGGAGCGGTGCCCGGACCGGCCTCTCAACTGGGACAGAGAACAAGACCTCCAGGGGCAAATGACGTGGTGCCAAGCACCGGGCCGCGAACAGCTTTACGGACCGCTCCCTCAAAGCTTTCAGAACCACAGCCCAGCAGTCAGAGCACAACTTCGAGTCATGGTTGCGCTTGAGGCACCAGAGACAAATCAAGTGTGGATCCGTCACCGACATGGCACAGTGGCAGGTGCCGCATGGTTTGAATCCAGAAGTCTTCTGTGAAATGTTGGAAAACCTACAACCCAAAGAATCGTCGACAAAATATCAAAAAAAGCCCGTCAAAAAGTGACAGCTGGTAGCTCTCTTCACGGATCTGCACTGGCTGGCGTGGGAAGAAAAAGAAAATCTTCAGGATCCAGACGTCTGGGAAATTCAAAGGTAAGGAATCTGCGGTTAGATGTCTCCATCAGATATAATTGACTATGGGGGTGTTGTCAGACAATATTTGACGGCGCTCCATGAAAGGGAAGAGTTAAACACCTTCATACAAGGCGGACTGTCCATAGCTAAAGCATATTTATGTGTAGGCATTGCTCCAACCATGACCAAAGGGCCCTTACTGTTATGGTGATCAGAAAGTCAGCAAGTATGTCTCCTTGACCATAATAGCTTGAGCAGGGCTGGAGCGGTCATCTACCAGTGCAGCTCTCTATGAACAGAGTGGATGATTTGCACCTGAGCAAAGACACTCCCCAATGCCCAATTGTCTGCTGAAGTAATCCCGGACCACCATCAAGGCCTCCATTTTAATCAGCCAGTCAACTGCCAGCACTCTTGCAAACACATGTGGAGCTGTTGTTGGCCCAAAGGGTAGACCTGTGATCTGATAGTGCCGATATCCCACTGGAACCTAAAGTAAAGTGTGTGGGTGGGTAGGACTGGTAGGTCTCACAGTTGTGCGATTTTGAGTTATTGGCATTGCAAATGTAAATGTTTTTTATTTATGTGTTATGGAGTGGATGTATGTGGTGTGTAGTGTAAATATGTGGTTTGGTTTGTAAATGGTAGTTGGGTTATTGTGTCGTGTGAAATTGTGTGTTGTGGGGTGTTTTTTTGTTTAATTATGTGGCATGGTGTGTGGTGGAATTATGTGGTATTAGAGTGTATTGGAAGTATGCTTAGTGGGATTGGGCGTTTTGGTGTGTAAATATGAGGAATGTGTTTTGTGTTGTGGAATTGTTATGTAGTGGTGTTTAATTTTGTATTGTGATGTTGACTTTTTTGTTATATGTGATTATGTGGTGTATATTGGATGTATGTGTTGTGTTATGTCAGACACACCAGGGGCTTTACTGCATGCTTAACATAACAAACGGCCATGTAGATATTGATAAGTCAGCCGTCATTGATGTGGGTATTTTTGGGAACGTTTCTGTCAATGAAGAACGTGAGATATAGCTTCTCCTTCGTCGAGTTCTGATCAATTTATGCTATCACATTTAAACTTCCTTCATCAACTGTTAACTATGCTAAACTATTGCTCTCGGTGTTATACGGGTAACCGACATAAGTAAACAGCAAACAAATGACAAACGCAAGTACCACTGCTTTGAAAAGAGGATCACGGGGAAGCATTAAACAAAGAAGGAAAAACCAGCGCGCGCCGCTTCCAAAATCAGGTAATAAACAAGCACAACCCCCAAATTACGACAAAATAGGACTATAATAAACAGACTTGTAATCTTACTTCTACGTATAAGAGCAGTTACTGTTTTTTGGTTTCCAAGTTCTTTTCGTCCTTTGCCTTAATAAAACACATCAGAACACGTACGCATTTAAAGTACTTCCGATAAGTAATTTACAATACTGGGCACGAAGGCATTAAGGTTTAGCACATTATCAGCGTTATTCTCAACATATTGTGCCTGGCTACGGGCTTCCTTTTTCAAAGACTTTAATTTTCATTACAGCTTTATTAGACGTGTTCCAGCTTTAAAACCAGGCCTGCAGTTTAACACACCATCCTCCAGTGCCCAGGGATTTCTCAGACGCGTTAACCGCATGATGACTTGACTGACGCCCACGTCAATATCGTTAGAGAATCCTTGTGGGCGGGAGAGCAGGATGCGTATTATTTTGCGTAGGTATGTTTCACATTACACAAACATTTTGAAATAAGTAAAATTCACTGGCAAGTGGCGATCTAAAACCTTCACTAACGTTTTGCCAGCAATAAGAGCTTGACCTGGAAACAGGAATGTTTTCCCAATGCTTAATTCAAATCACCATGACTGGAAACGTGGATTAACCAACCAGCCTCATCAGCGAAACTCCCACTACATAAAACAGGTACAAGGAGGCCCCGGATTAAAAATGCACACAATTCTTTCTCCTGCCTGCAGAAACAGAGCAGATTACCCGCAGGATGCAATTATTACCACAACTTTTTCGAAAACTAAGCTGCTCTTGTAACGTGATGTGTAGAGCATGAAGGGAGGCGCGCGCCTGAGGTACTAACACATCATAGGCACATTAACTAAACAAGTCGGGCGAGCCGCGCATTTTGAAAATATCACGCACAGGCGTCATTGCTAATTAAAATGGAGCGCTGGAGAAAAAACATACAATTTTGTATAAACAGAGTTGGGCAAGCCGCGCACAACAAAAGAAAAGTTGCGTGGCCGTCATTGTTAAAGTTCAAGCACAGCGTGCTGCGCTGCAAAAAACATAAATAGTCATTAAGTTGCAGGAGAGCGCATTGCGCCTGCAACAGCAGGTAGGAGAAAGCCATGTAAGAAAATATTGCCCACAGACTGCAAATAAAACAAAGTGTAGCAACACATGTACGATGGGCAGTCCTCGAGGGAGGTTACAACATGAGAAAAGGAGGTACTAAGGAGGGACTGCTTAGCCTAATCACAAATCATAAGCCACCATTTACAAAGGACAGCAACAGGAGCCAATTCAAAAGAAGGGCGGGGAAATGGGCGGAGCTTAAAGACCATACCTGAATACAGCATGCCTCTAAGAGACCGACCGTGTAAGCACTGCCTAGGCAAAACCTAAAAAATTATGGCGATCCAAGGATTCAAACCAATCTCCCACAATCAACGCTAGCAAAACTGGACTCTGGGACATAGTCCTGAACTCAAAATTAAATACAGATGGCGAAGATCCAGGAAGGGCCTCAGAACACTGTCCCTCCTACAGACCAAGAAGCAGAGAGAGAATCTAGTGCTCCTTTCCTGTAGAGGCACCACTAACAATGCCCCTTTGCTTAACAGAGCAAGGACTTCCTCCTCCAAAATTGAAGCGCCTGTCAGAGAACAAGTCCTGGTGGAAGGAGGCCGGTCAGGAGGAAGGGTAGGTTATAGACCTTTCAGATTAGCGGGCTAATACAGCAATCCATGGCGACTGTCTAACAGTTAGTGGCAAAATAAGAGTTCCACCTATCCATACTCACTGGAAGATGAGGACTTAAGATGGAGGTGGGTTCTCAAGTAGCACAGCACAAGACTGCATCTGCTGAGTTTGATTTTGTCCACTATATCCATCCCTGACACGGAAAGAGCAGTTTAGCTGTTTGGGTTTCTAAACAGGTTGTACCGCCCTGGAGTAGCCACAAAACTTTCTATATTGTTGGCGTGCTTGCTGAAATGAGAAGCCTAAACCCAGTGTGCAAGCTGTAGCTCTACTGTTTAAGTGCTCCCAGGGGGTGGGGAGGATTGAGGGGATTGGTGGGAAAGGAATGGGGGAGGCGTGGTTCTGTTTTCTCTCTGAACAGCAGCGCACCACTGAAGGGCATGTTAATGAGTGTGGTTTGGACATCTCCAAAGAAGTCAGTGAAATGCATCCAAGCATGCAAAGACAGGATGAAATCCGTGCACATGTATCGAGCAACAGTGTCTGTAAAATGCAAGTCACACACCAGGTTGACCAGGTCTGCAAACTGCTTCTTTATCTGGTCCAATAAGATAAATATTGTAAGTTTCGCAAATTCAAACAAGGCACAAACATAGCAGCCCAGAAGGCAGGTGACATTCGCAGTGCAGCGGGGCGGTCTGACAAACAGATACCTTAAGACCCATACATTCAAGCTTCTTCGACTCCCTATCAGAAAGCACCATCGGGAAGGCAGTCAGGCTCTGCTTTTAGGAGAACATTTGCACAGTCAGACTTTCAAGGGACTGTTGAGAGACTGTGTCATCCAGAGAAGCCATATGGCATCTGGCTGGCTATCTGCCTGTGGACTGTTAGGTCTGAAGAGGGCTGCTCCCACATAGCCAATACTGGACCCAAGAGAGCCTCACTGAACGGAAGCATCATTGTTCATTGACAAAGACAGCTGCAAGATGTATTTCAAAATGTAAGACTGTCTCTTCAGTGGGCAAAAACAATTCCAAGGTTTCAGCTGCTCAATATACTACAATCAAAAATGAGGAAACGTTATCTGAAGCAGAGTTGGCTGTGGATAAAAAACAAGTTACTTACCTGTACACTGTGGTTCTCCATATCTTTCATAGATTCACATGCTTGAATCTTCCCCATCGTCATGGTGGGAGTCTCACGGTAATAAAAATATAGCAGTATAAAAGAAAAACTGCATGAAAAACCAATACAAATGCATCATACTTTGGTAACCCATCACCATTATTATATGGTCCAAAAGTCAGCCAATGAGACGCCAGCCCTGAGATCACAATCCCCAACAGAGCCACCATACCTCAGATTTCCAGCACCAGTGTGAGCCAAGGATAGTATCATGAGGCAAAAAGTGGTCTACCTTACCAAACGGGGAGGTGGGCGGGCCACATGTGAATCTATGAAAGATATCAATACTGGAGAACCACAGTGTACAGGTAAGTAACTTGTTTTTTCTCCAGCATTGAATCTTTCATAGATTCACATGCTTGAATCAGAATAGAAAGCAGTATCATATCCATGAAAAGCGTTTTAAGGTTAAGACCTATTTTTCCTTATAGTTCAATTAGAGCCTTTTCAAAGACTACCAGATCTTCTAGCTTACATAGTGGATTGTGTGTTTCAGAATGTCTATAATAACTAAGACAAATATCATGAGAAAAACGCAAACGTATCATGTATTACTTCACAAACAAAAGCAATCTTTTAAAATAGAAAAAATACCTTAAAGAAATAGTCGGCGCAGCACAGCCTGCCCCACCGCTGAATCTCCTTTCCATGCTGTGTCCAGACAGTAGTGCCTGGTGAATATATGGACATTTGACCACGTTGCCGCTCTGCAAATGTCTGGGAGCGATACTCCCGCGAATAATGCGGCAGAGGTAGCCATGTTTCTTGTCGAATGTGCTCTAACTTTTGCAGTTGGAGGCCTTCCAGCTTTGTCATGACAGAATGCGATTGCGGAGGATACCCACCTGGAAATACCGTTTCTGGATAATGCCAAACCCTTCCTGGGAGTTGCGAAAGCTATTAACAGTTGATTTGACTTTCTGAAAGATTTCGTTCTGTCAATGTAAAATCTTAAGCATCTTCTGACATCCGTGTGAAGAGACCTTTCTTCCGTAGATGTTGGATTTTTAAAATATGTAGGTAGTATGATAGGTTCGTTCAGATGGAATGACGTCGGAACTTTCGGAATGAATTTTGGATTCGTTCTCAGTACTACTTTGTCCTTCTTGAACTGCATAAAAGGTTCGGATATGGAAAAAGCTTGAATCTCACTGACTCTTCTGGCTGATGTCAGCGCCAGGAGTAGAGCCACCTTCCATGATACAAATTTCAGATCAGCTTTATGAATGGGTTCGAAAGGAGGCTTCATCATCTGTGCAAGGACTGTGTTAAGTTGCCAAGGTACTGACGGACGTTTTACTGGAGGGAACACTCTGAAAAGACCCTTCATGAACTCCTTTATTACCCTATGAGACCAAAGAGAAGGTTGGCTCGGCTTTCTGCGATATCTTGAAATTGCTGCAAGATGCACCTTCAAAGATGAATGTGATAATCCTGCTTTTGCTAAATACAGTAGATAAGGAAGAATTTGCTCTAGAGTTGAAAGAAAAGGGTGTAGAGAGTGATCCAAACACCACTGGCAAAAACTTTTCCACTTTGCCGCATTTGTCTTATTAGTGGAAATTGCTCTGGAGTGAGTCAAAATATCCCGACATTCTTGAGGAATATTCAGGGATTGGAATTCGTGGTCATGAGGTTCCAAGCTGATAAATTTAGTGAGCCTAATTGGGGATGTACCACTTGCCCTCCGTTCATCAATATCAAATCGTGCACCCGTGGAAACTGCACTCGAGGAGAAACGGACATTCGTAGAAGCTCCGTGAACCAGAACTGTCTCGGCCATGCCGGCGCAATTAGTATCAAGTGGCATGGTTCCAAATTCATCTTCCTCAACACCTTCGGAATCAGAGGGAATGGAGGAAACGCGTAAGCAAACATTCCCGTCCATCGAAAATGAAAGGCATTCCCCCATGATCCTCTTTGAGGGAATTTGCTCGCAAACTGTTTGCATTTCTTGTTGTTTCAAGTGGCAAACAGATCCAATCCTAGAGTGCCCCAAAGTTGGAATATCTGAAGAAGCCAATGCTGATCCAGTTCCCATTCGTGGCATAGGCTTGTTGATCTGCTTAGAGAATCTGCCCACGTGTTGTGGATTCCTGGGACATGCTGAACTTGTAGAGTGATATTGTGCTTCAGAAGCCACTGCCATATTTCCTGCGCTTGTGCTGACAAGGTTTTTGACCTTGTTCCCCCTTGCTTTAGAAGATAAAACATAGTTGTCGTGTTAAACCACAAAAATCGGACAGTGGACCAAAAGCAACTAATAAGGCACCAATCTGTAGAATGGGCCACAGTGGGATATTTTTTTAATCTTTTTATCCCCCTTTTGACTTTTTCGGTATTATATATATGGTCCATTCCACGCATCACGGTAGTGTCGGTACGTTGTAACTAATATATCTTTATTGGCATTCCAGTAAGGTATTGATAAAACCAGTTCTCTGGTTTACTTGTTTAATTCATACTCTTTCAATATGGCAACTTATTTTTCGTTTTTAACATATACAGCAGCGCAGACACGGAGCTTGCACACGTCACGTATTGTCGTGACCTTTGAAGATCAAGTATACCATGGGTGTTTTCTTTTAGACATGATCATGGTTCCGTGTATCATTTTTGATTTGTCAGTCCCTGTTGATTATATATTATCATTTTGCTACGTTTTTTTGAATTTATGTTTTGTGCTTATTGTTTTTCTATCAGTATATAATTATCTTTACTGGGTGTGTTCATATGTAATTTTCAGAATTGATTGGCGTTTTGATCCATATATACACACGCTTTGTGGTACACTATTTTGTTTATTATTTATAAATTCTTTTGTTACCAGATTTCCACCGCCTTTCCTAACTTCTAAACGATCTGGGATTTCAGTGTTTTTCATTCTGATAACCCCTCTCCAATATGGCGGTATCGACCTGCTTAGGATTACCATTACGATTACTCTTACGGGCGCATTACGTAGTTCGCGTGCGTCACCTGACAACGTGACCTTTTGTGGCCACGCTTATTTATATTTTTAATTTACGGGCGCTTTGAGAACGCCGAATACCGGGTGGCGTGAGACTTCCCACTACGAAGTAAGTGCATTTTGGTATGGAAATTTTTGTACAATGCTTAAGGTTTTGACGTTTTGTAACTACGGCATTGCGCTATTTATGCGGCATGCATTATTGCCGGGGTCCCCTCTTTCTCTCTTTTTAATTCTGGTTCATCTGTATCTGGGCTCATAAGACATTTGTTTCCAAGCGGGTACCTTTATAAGGGGTTTGAATGAGTTAATTATTCACCAGTGAATGTTGCCACATGTAGATGGCACCATTACGCCTGCTGGGCAGATTGTAGTATGGTTCTGGTGTCTTCTATTTATAGTTTATATTCGTTTTTGGTATATACATTTGTTGGCTCTTCAGTGGTCACTCTAATATCGGATATGCAGTTGTTCAACCCGACTAATATATGTCGTGGACAGTTTATAGTTTGTTCAGTTTGTGCGATGATTTCTCTGTGATGCTTATAGTTGAAGTGTCGGCATTATATGGCATGGAGACCTCTACTCTGTCAATAAATACAACTGTGCACATTTGCACAGTTTCTTCAAATCCTCTGGGCTTGTTCAGTATATGTGACGTCTTTATAGTGGTAATCATGGAAAGAGTAACAATAAAATGGTTCATGGGGATCTTCTCTTTGTTTTAAATTACTTGTATTGGTCATCAAGACATGATGTTGCTGTTTTTACAGCATTTAAATCTAGGCCATGTCGAATAATATTACAAATGTATACATATATTCTTGTCTTCGATGTCATTTTCTTCGTATGGTTCTACCTATAGGTATGTTCGTCGAGTTCTGGATATGTCCAAAGGAGCGCTGATTGTACAATAACAGATCAAGCCTTTGGTTATCATACCACGCGCTCTGTATTAATTATTGCTGATCTCTAATCGATATAAAGAATTTGGACGCTTATTGGACAGTCTATCATCTTTATTTAATCGGATCATCCGTTGGCTTGATATATGAGGTAGGCCAATACGTAATTCATGTACATAACCAGTACAAGTAGGCAGATTCAGGCCATATAAAGTCTTGATCTTTTTCATGGTTCCCATTTACGTTGTATCTCTTTCTTGTTTTTGATTTTCAGCTTTACGTATTGGTGCGATTGTCACCATTGCCTGTTTGTCCATTCGTTTGGGGTTATTACCTCTATTTTTACCTTGGTCCATATAGACTTATCAATGGTAGGTACCCTTGACATTTTGGATGTAGAGATACAGTGACTGTTATTCTTTCATGGGGGTTCTGGGGTATATATTGTCTGGGGTTACCTCACTAACAGTCACTATCAATGACACGTTTGGAGTTTTAGTTATTGGGATTTAAGTGTGATTTATAAAAATATTTTATGAGGGGTTGGTGTCTATATACTCAGGATTGACCATCTATGGATTGTCTTCTATAGACACCATTATACGTTTCAATTGTGCCTATTTTGGATGTATTTGTTTGTATTTTAATGCCTTGATTGGTTTCCTTTTTTTTTTTTGTTCACAAATGTAATGTGGAGTTTGCGATTTCGTGTATTTATTTAGGATATAAAAGTTTTGTAGTTTAATAATTGTTTTGTCTTTTGAGGCATGTGGGGTATGGTTTCTGTGTAAGTATGTAATATTTGTGTGTCTTTTGTCGAAATGTTTTATTTATGGATGTGTGATTTTTGATGTTGTTGTTTATTATCTATATATATGTATGGAGTAATGTTGTATGTATTGTATAGTTTGCGTATTGTAAATGTATTTTTTATGTTTTTAAATCTACAGCCCTGATGAAGTCCTGTGTTTCAGGACGAAACGCGTTGGCTGTTTGTTCTTAAAGATTGAACTAATAAAGAAGAGAAAATTGGATCTCTGTACAACTGCTTCATTGAACATTGACTATTTACATGAATTTAAGTTCCCTGTAAAGTGGTGCAGCTCTGATTTAGTTTTTCCATAGTTGTTGTGTTGTCTGTTCTGACCAGGACTGGGGAATCGTGAATTCTGGGAAGAAACGCCTGGAGACCTAAGAACACTGCTTTTAGTTCTAACAAATTGATGTGCATCTTCGTTTCTTGCCCATTCCAATGACCTTGTATTTCTAGGTCTTGCAAATGTGCTCCCCATCCCTGCAAGGATGCGTCCGTTGTCATTATGTAACTGGGAGATTGAGGTTCGAAGAGTAGGCCTGCCATGAACTTTTTTCTTATTCCCCACCATGACAATGCTTTCCTTATTAGTGGAGTGATAAGGACCAGATCCTCGAAAGACCCTTGAGCTTGAACCCATTGAAGGTCGAGAAGTTCCTGAAGTGGCCTCATGTGAAGGCGGCAATTTGGGACTAACGGAATGCAGGATGAAAGCATTCCCAGCATGGACTTGAACATCCTCACTGAAACGGACTATCTTTTTCACATCTGAGAACTCAGCTTTAAAATTTTCTGGATGCGTTCTTCCGATGGATACGCCTTTGCTTCTCTTGTGTTCAACACTGCCCCTAAAAACTGTAGAGTCTGGGACGGAATCAGAGAGGATTTTTCCACATTTATCTTTAGACCCAAGGATGCGAAGAGATTCCTGCAAGTTTCTAACGAGTCCTGAGTGTCTTGAAACGTCGGACCTTTTATCAGCCAGTCGTCCAGATACGGATAGACTTGGTGACCTTGTTGTCTCAAATGTGCTGCCACTGGCGCCATGCACTTCGTGAACACTCTTGGTGCGGAACGGAGACCAAAGGGCAATACTTTGAATTGATAGTGGCGCCCCGCCACCTCGAACCTGAGATACCGTCTGTGTTTGACGTGTATTGGAACATGGAAGTATGCATCTAATAAATCTAAAGATGTCATATAGTCTCCTCTGTTCAGCATCAGCAGAATTCTTGCAGGGATAACATTCTGAAGAGCTGCTTTCTGATGTACTTGTTTAAACCTCTTAGATCCATTACGTGCCTCCACTTGGCACTTTGCTTTTTCCTTATTAGGAAAAAATGCGAGTAGAATCCTTTCCCTCGATGTTGATGAGGGACTTCCTCTATTGCTCCTTTTATAAGGAGATTCAAAATCTCTTTCTTTAGAACGGATAGATGTTGATGTTTTGTGGGGGTGGGAGGTTGGGTTGGTGGTTTTTGAATGAATTCTAGGGTGTGACCCTGATGTATTAAGTCCAACACCCATCCGTCTGATGTTATTGACAACCATTGCTGGTAAAACAGAGAGGTAGTGTTTCCGATGAGGTTTGACAGTTGACGAGGTGGTTGACACCCTGAGAATGTCACTGTCTCCTACCGTTGTCCTGAGATTTTCCTCTGGCTGATGTCTTCCTTCTGTTCGTCTGTTGCTGGTAAGGAGTATTGGACGATCGAAACTGCTGTTGGTTGGAAAATTGTCGATACCCTTGTTGCTGGTAGGGCTGGTACCTATAAGATTGAAATGACGGCCTTTGTTGGTAATGGCCTCTTGTTCCTCTGCCTCGAAAGGACTGAAACCTTTGTTGTTGAAGAGTCCCTAAAGCACGTGCTGTGTCTGTATCGGTTTTAATCCCCTGAAGGGCATTATCCACGTGCTTGCCAAAGAGATTTTCTCCATCGAATGGCATATCAATAATCTTGGCTTGGATTTCCGGCCGAACGAGGTGGCCTTAAGCCAGCCCTGTCTGCGAAGGGCGACAGCCCCTGCAACCTGTCTAAAAGCCACCGCAGAGATGCCCATGGCTATGTCGATCATTTCAGATGCTGCCTTGGCTCCATCCTGAAGAATTTGTGTGGCCTCTTTCTTATCCTCAGGAAGATGAGATAATAAAGGCGCTAAGTCAGACCTCATTTGTCTGTCATACCTGCTAACTATGGCCAACGCATTTGAGGCTTTGATGGACGCGGCCGCCATCACAGCAAAACGTTTTCCTGCGCCATCTAGTTTTCTCCCTTCTTTGTCTGGTGGAGCAAAACATGAAGCTGCCGGGTTCCTAGCGCGCCTCTGCGCCGCTTGCATGACCACTGATTCCGCTCTGGGGTGACCTATCAGACATGCCAGAGACGATTCTGGAGCTTTATATTTCTTTTGTATTTTCGGGACTGATGCCGAAATAGAAGCTGGACTTTTCATGATTTTTAAGCCTTCTTCCCATATACAGTTCACTATAGGGATGGTCCGGATCGACTTTCTAGCTGAATCTTTGAAGTCATATAAGAAACAGTCCGCCTGTTTCACCGGAAGAGGAAGATCAAACCTTTTTGAGGCTCTCTCCATTAGCTCGTGGAATCCTCCGATATCTTCGGGCGGAGAATTTGCCGGCGAAGGAGATGACTGAGCAATATATTGATCCCACTCATCGCCCACAGGTTCATCTTGTGTCAACTCTCCTTCTGGTTGCTCTTCTACATCGCTCTCAATATAGTCCTCTCTGATAGCTATTACTGGTGGAGGGCGCGTTTTCTGTGAGGCCTGCGGTGGTGCTGCCTTCTCAGGAGTGGGTGCACTTTGCGTTTTGCTTGGGGTGTCAGGCAAAGGGGCATTAGCTTTTGGAAAGCGCCTATAGTAGTCCGTCATCATGTGCCTCAGATCCGTAACCAATGAAAGTGGCACTGGCATCGACTCTTCTCTGGCTATTGGAGGGTTGTCCTCCTCCTCCTCATAAGTGTCTTGAAAAGATTCATATCTTCGTGAACCTGAAAGAGGACGGTCTTTAAAAGAGAATTCCTCCTGTACAAATTCGGATTTGTCATGATACTCCTCATCCGTGTCTTGACTTTTTATCTTAAGTTGAGAGGGACTGTACGCAACTCCACAGGAACCTTCCTCCTCTGATTGCTGCATTTCCAAAAGATGGGATGGAGGAAGCGGTGAAACTTTGCTCCAAGATGTCAATTCTGACGAAAACTTTCCTGCATCAAACATAACCAAGGATCTTTTCCTTTCCGTCGACGAGCCAGTCGACGGTGGAAACCTCTTTATAGAAACAGTCATCAATGATCTCTGCGAAATTGGTGATTTGAATGCCGTTGTCGATGTCGTTGGAGAAGTCGTCGACGGGGTCGTTGTCGTGCCTGCCGTCGACGAAGCTGTCGGCGTCGTTAGAGTTGCCGTCGACGACGCTGCCGTCGTCGTCTTCGTTGGCGCCGACCGTCGACGATAAAGTCACTCTCATCGACGGGTCCGTCAACGGAGTCTTTTTCTCCGTAGACTTCTTATGAGGAATGTGAGGCACTGAAGAAGCCTTCTTAGAAACACCTTCAAGGAGGTTGTAGCTCCAGTCCCTTGTCCTTTGCCTTACTGACCTTCAGTTTTTTAGAGTCAGATTTAGAAACAGAAGGCTCTAATTTTCTTTTTGGGGTGGAATGAGCCTCTTTCTCCTCAGAACCAGATTCAGATTTTGATTTCTTTTTCAGAAGCCATAGAAGCAAACGTGCCTCTCTGTCCTTAAGAGTTTTGGCAGAGAAAGTCCTGCAATGCTTACACTCCTTAGGGACATGTTTAGGATGTAAGCAATATAAGCAATCTTTGTGGGGATCCTCAGAGAAGAGTATGACCTTCCAACAAGATCTACATGGTCTGAAAAGCCTCTTTTAGAGCCTTCAGACATTTTGGCAAATGAAGAAAATCACAATACCTCTATTCCAGAGAAAGAAAGATGAAAGCCAGGTCAAAAGTTCACCACAGAGAGAACAAGCATTTGCAATGCAATAGGTCTCGCATTTACGCGAGTTTGAGCTATTGGCATTGTAAATAACAATGGCTTTTAGTTTTGTTTTCGTATTTATGTTTTAATAACGAAAACAAAAATAAAAGGCATTGTTATTTGCAATGTCAATAGCTCAAACTCGCATAAATGCGAGACCTATTGCATTGCAAATGCTTGTTCTAGTAAGTCAGTGACATGCTTTGTTTTTTGGGACCCAAAAATTCTATTCCCTATTGTCTGAGCGCGGGGGAACCCCTACTACTACTGTGACATACGGGCAACAAGCCCCCTCCCCGAAGAAAAGGTTCCGTGAGCCATCTTAGAACTATGAGCTTGGGTTGGAAGGCTAGAAGGATTGAAATTGCTCTTGCCACTAGGATTTACTATTGGGCCAGAAGAGGAAGAAGGTAGGTTAGGAGCAATGGAAGGAATTGGAGCTCCATGTCTGGTGCTAAGCGGTGATATGTGCCTGGCACAAACTAGAGATTCACGTCTGGTGCTAAGCGGTGACGTGTCTGGCACAGACTCGAGATTCACGTCTGGTGCTAAGCGGTGATATGTGCCTGGCACAGACTCGAGATTCACGTCTGGTGCTAAGCGGTGATATGTGCCTGGCACAAACTAGAGATTCACGTCTGGTGCTAAGCGGTGACGTGTCTGGCACAAACTAGAGCTTCACGTCTGGTGCTAAGCGTTGACATGTTCCTGGCACAGACTCGAGATTCGCGTCTGGTGCTAAGCAGTGATATGTGACTGGCACAGACTCTAGATTCACGTCTGGTGCTAAGCGGTGACATGTGCCTGGCACAAACTAGAGATTCACGTCTGGTGCTAAGCGGTGACATGTGCCTGGCACAAACTAGAGCTTCACGTCTGGTGCTAAGCGTTGACATGTGCCTGGCACAAACTAGAGATTCACGTCTGGTGCTAAGCGGTGATATGTGACTGGCACAGACTCGAGATTCACGTCTGGTGCTAACCGGTGATATGTGCCTGGCACAAACTAGAGATTCACGTTGGTGCTAAGCGGTAACACGTGCCTGACACAAACTAGAGATTCACGTCTGGTGCAAAGCGGTGATATGTGCCTGGCACAAACTAGAGATTCACGTCTGGTGCTGAGCGGTGATATGTGCCTGGCACAAACTAGAGATTCACGTTGGTGCTAAGCGGTGATGTGTGCCTGGCTCTGATAATGTATTTGCGTCTGGTGCTAAGCGGTGATATGTGCCTGGCACAAACTAGAGATTCACGTCTGGTGATAAGTGCCTGGCACAAACTAGAGATTCACGTCTGGTGCTAAGCGGTGATATGTGCCTGGCACAAACTAGAGATTCACGTCTGGTGCGAAGCGGTGATATGTGCCTGGCACAAACTAGAGATTCACATCTGGTGCCAAGTGGTGACAAGTGCCTGGCACAAACTAGAGATTCAAATCTGGTGCTAAGCGGTGATATGTGCCTAGAACTAACTGCTGATCTGTGAGACATGCGTAATAGGTACATGGAGCAATTCTAATCAGTGTAAAGGGGCTGACCATCACCAGTGTTCTGCGAATGGCACTACCATGTGATATATGTCTGGCAGAAACCAGCTAGTCGCGCCTGGAACTATCAGTGATGCGAGTGTGGCACCAACCAGTAACTGGCGCCTAGAGGTATCAGTGATATGTGCGTGGCACTAACCAGCAAGTCATTTCTGGGGCTAATCTGTGATATGTGTCAGGCACTAACCATTGATCAGCGACTGGCACTACCGAGTGATATTTGTCTAGCAGAAACCAGTTAGTCGCATCTGATGCTCATCAGTTATATGTGTATGGCACCAACCAGTGATTGGCACCTAGAGGTATCAGTGATATATTTGTGGCACTAACCAGGGACCTGCGATTGGCACTAAGAAGGGATTTGTGCATGGCACCAACCAGTGATTGCACCTAGAGGTATCAGTGATATTTGTGGCACTAACCAGTGATCTGCGATTGGCACTAAGCAGGGATTTGCGCATGGCACCAACCAGTGATTGGCGCCCGGTGCGATCAATGACAGGTGCGTGGCACTAAGCAGCGATCTTCAACTGGCACTAGGGATGGACATATGATTCATCTATGATGCTAATCATGGATATGTATCTGGCACTAACCAGTGCTTCACATCTGGTGCTAACCAGGGATATATGCCTTGCCATAACCAGTGACCTGTGATTGGTACTAGTGAAGGACATGATTGACTGGCACTAGTGAGGAACCAGTGATTCGCCTTTGATGCTCATCATTGATATGTGCCTGGCAAAACCCAGTGTTTCGCATCTGGTGCAACTGGACATTTGTGCCTGATGCCAACTCGTGAGCGGAACCTGGCCCTAGCTGCTGAGCTGCACCTGCCCCTAACCAATGAAAGAAGCTTGGAGCCAATGGTAATCTGCAGGGGCACCTGGCCATGCTAGTGATCTACGCCTGGTGCCAAGCCATGACCAGTGTCTGTTCCTAACAAGTAACCTGCATCTAACATCAAGGCATGACTGTTCCTAACTGGTAACCTGCACCTGGCGTCAAGCCATGACCAGTGCCTGGTCCTAAACGATAATCTGCGGCTGGCGTCAAGCCAAGACCCATGCCTGGTCCTAGCCAGTAACCTGCACCTTGCATCAAGCCATGACACCTGCCTGGTCCTAACCGGTAACCTGCACCTAGCGTCAAGCCATGGCCCGTGCCTGGTCCTAACCAGTAACCTGCACCTGGCATCAAGCCATGACTGGTCCTAATCGGTAAACTGTACCTGCCATCAAGCCAAGACCCATGCTGTGTCAAACCAGTAACCTGTGCCTGGGGTCAAGCAATGACCCATGCCCGTCCTAAACGATAACCTGCACCTGGCCTCAAGCCATGACTGGTCCTAACCGGTAACCTGCGCCTGGCTTCAAGCCAAGACCCATGCCTGGTCATAGCCGGTAACCTGCACCTGGCATCAAGCCATGAATGGTCCTAACCGGTAACCTGCGCCTGGCGTCAAGCCATGACCCGTGCCCGGTCCTAACCGGTAACCTGCACCTAGCGTCAAGCCATGGCCCATGCCTGGTCATAGCCGGTAACCTGCACCTGGCCTGAAGCCATGAATGGTCCTAACTGGTAACCTGCGCCTGGCGTCAAGGCAAGACCCATGCTCAGTCCTAACCTATAACCTGCACCTAGCGTCAAGCCATGACCCATGCCTGGTTCTAGCCGGTAACCTGCACCTGGAATCAAGCCATGACTGGTACTAATGCACAAGTTACTAACTTGTGTAACGATATATCTGTAAGAGACAGTAGTTAGTGACAGATTCCTTACCTTAGAATATCCCCAGGCGTCAGGCTGGATCCGGAAAGTTTTTGCGTAGCAGTACCCTTGCGCGTCGGTAGGCGGCGTCGTGCGGCTCCGCGTCCGTCGTCGGGATGACGTTGCGGGCAGTACTTAGACGCCGCCCCTGCGCGCTGACGTCAGTTCTGTACACTACTTTCCGCGCCAGGAACGTAGAGCCATGCAAGAGGCTGACATAGGTGTCTGAAAAAATACTAGGGCCCTGAAAGGGATGTCCTTAACCCTAGAAATCAGTTTGCAGAACGGGGAGGATGGGTGGGGCGGTAAGGAATCTGTCACTAACTACTGTCTCTTACAGATATATCGTTACACAAGTTAGTAACTTGTGCATCTGAAAGAGACACGTTAGTGACAGATTCCTTACCTTAGAATAGATACCCCAGCAATACCAACCCCGGTGGTGGGTCTGCGAACAAAGATCAGACAAGGAAGTCCCGGAGGACAGAACGGCCAAAGAAGCCGTCCCTCCGGACCTGGCTGTCAAGGCAGTAATGCTTGGTAAACGTGTGCAGCGAGGCCCACGTAGCTGCCTGACATATATCCTGCAGCGGAACACCGCGGCCTAAGGCCGTGGTAGCAGCCGTTGCCCTGGTGGAATGGGCATGCAGCCCAACAGGAGGATCCTTCTTAGCCAAAGAATAGCAGGCTTTGATACACAAGGTTACCCAGCGGGAGATGGTTCTCTTGTGCACCGCCCGACCTTTTTTGGCGCCCACGTAGCCAACAAAGAGCTGGTCATCCACCCGGAAGTGTTGTGTGCGGTTGATATAAAAGGAAAGCGCACGTTTTGGGTCCAGACGGTGGAGCCCCTCTTCCTCTCTGGAAGGATGCGGAGGCGGAAAGAAGGTGGGCAAAGTGATGGTCTGCCCAATGTGGAAGGCAGTAACCACCTTTGGCAAGAAGGACGGAATCGTCCTAAGAACAACCTTGTCTGGATGGACAGACAGAAAGGGAGGTTTGCATGATAGAGCCTGGAGCTCACTCACCCGCCGAGCCGAGGTGATGGCCACCAGAAAGGCTGTCTTCAGAGTCAGAAGACGAAGAGGACAGTTATGTAGATGCTCAAAGGGAGCGCACATAAGAAAGGTAATAACCAAGTTCAAGTCCCACTGAGGCATCACAAACGGAACAGGAGGGAAGAGGTGTGTAATGCCTTTTAACAACAGGGGACTTGAAAAGGGAGGGCTGATCAGGGAGCCTGAGGAAGGCTGAGATCCCACAAAGATAGCCCTTGATGGTACCCAGGGCAGAACCCTGTTGGGCCAGAGAAAGAAGGAACAGAAGAACCTCAGAAAGAGGGGCAGAGAGGGGATTCACAGCCTTTGCTGTGCATCATGCCACAAACTTGTTCCACCTGCAGGCATATACCACCTTAGTGGAGGGACGCCTGGCTGCCAGAATCACATCACAAACTTCGGGAGGCAAGTCGAAAGGAATCAACTGCCGCCGCTCAATCTCCACGCAAGCAGGTGTAGACTGGACAGGTTCGGGTGGAGGACCGTCCCCTGCTGCTGCGACAGAAGATCCTCCCGAAGAGGCAGACGGATCGGGGGCTCGACGCTCATACTGAGTAGCTCGGGATACCAAACTCTTCGAGCCCAGTCCAGAGCCACAAGGATGACTTGGGCCCGGTCGCGCCGAATCTTCTTCAACACTCTGGGTAGAAGTGGTATAGGCGGAAAAGCGTACAACAGACCGCAACTCCACTAGCGACGAAAAGCGTCGCCGAGCGAGTGCTGCCTTGGAAATTCCAACGCGCAGAACTGATGACATTGCGCGTTCTCTTCGGTGGCGAATAGATCTAACCAAGGCTCTCCCCACTGTAGAAAGAGTCCTTGCGCCACTTCCGAGTGAAGACGCCATTCGTGATCCATCATGCAACTGCGGCTGAGTTCCTCCGCCCTGGCGTTCAGGGAACCTGCCAGGTGTTGAACCATCAGGAAAATGCCCTGATGTTCCAGCCATGTCCAGAGGCGCAGAGCCTCCTGACATAGGGTCCACGACCCCACCCCGCCTTGTTTGTTGCAGTACCACATGGCGGTGGTGTTGTCTGTGAACACCTGCACTACCTTCCCTTTGACAGAGGGAAGGAATGCCTTGAGTGCAAGTCGGATCGCCCGGAGCTCCAGAAGGTTGATATGGAGCCGGGACTCCGCCGCAGACCAGAGGCCTCTGATCTCAGCCTCTCCCATGTGACCGCCCCATCACAGAAGGGACGCGTCCGTCACAACTGTGTGCTCTGGCTGGGGAAGGGAGAGGGATCTGCCCATGACCCATTGCCGGTTCGAGAGCCACCACTGCAACTGTTTTGCAGTCCCCTCCAAGATCTGGACGTGATCGGACAGGTTGCCCTGGTGCTGCGCCCACTGGAACTTCAGGTCCCACTGCAGAGCCCGCATATGCCATCTGGCATGATCAACCAGCAGGATACAGGAGGCCATGGAGGCCCAGCAGCCTCAGGGTCATCCGTACCGAAACCCAGGATAAAGGCTGAAAGATCGGAATCATAGCCTGAATATCCCGGACTCGCCGTTCGGGAGGATAGGCCCGAAACTGCGTCGTGTCCAGAACTGCTCCGATGAAAAGGAGCTGTGGAGAAGGAATCAGATGCGACTTCGGCACATTGATGGAGAACCCCAGCGAGTGCAGGAATTCGGCCGTAGTCTGGAGGTGGGAGACGACTGCCTGGGACGAGCCCGCCTTCAGCAGCCAGTCGTCGAGGTAGGGGAAGACTGGAACCCCTGCCCGGCGCAGATGAGCTGCGACCACCGCCATCACTTTCGTGAACACCCGAGGGGCGCTGGTAAGGCCAAAGGGGAGCACGGTGAACTGAAAATGCTCGAGGCCTACCGTGAACCGAAGGTAACGCCGGTGGGCCGGCAGGACGGGGATGTGAAAATAAGCGTCCTGCAAGTCCAACGCTACCAACCAGTCTCCAGGGTCGAGGGCAGTCAAGACCTGAGCTAGGGTGAGCATCTTGAACTTCTCCTTCCGGAGGAAGCGATTGACGTTCCGGAGGTCCAAGATAGGACGCATGTCGTCCTTGTCCTTTTGGGCACCAGAAAGTAGTGGGAGTAGCAACCACGTCCTACTTCTGGGGTCGGAACATGCTCGATGGCCCTCTTGGCCAAGAGGGCCGTGACTTCCTTCTGCAGAAGCACCAAGTGATCCCCTGACATGCGGTGGAATTGAGGTGGCATGGCTGGGGGTGGTCTCGAAGGGGAGGGAGTAGCCCCTTCGGACAATGTCCAAGACCCACCTGTCCGAGGTGATGGCACGCCAGTGGTGAAGGTGATGGCGGACCCTGCCCCCTACTGGCGTGCTGTGCACCTGAAAGGAGGGACTAGGAGGGCTTGGAGGCCGCGGACGGGGCGGAGTTGGTGGCCTGACCCGCACGCTGGTTGCCCGAACCGCCACGGCGGAAGCCACGTCCTCGGCCACGCGAAGACGCTTGCTGCGCGGGCCGGTGGCTGGGCAGCGGACGTGACTGGGCGCCGCTTCCGTGGCCACGAAAGGGGCGAAAAGCAGAGGTTAGCGGAGGGCGCACAACAGAAAGGCCCAGGGACTTGGCAGTAGCCAGTGAGTCCTTAAAACGCTCCAGCGCATGGTCTGCTTTGGAACCAAAAAGACCGACTCCATCAAAGGGCATGTCCATGAGTGTATTCTGGACATCACCCGAGAAACCAGTTGTTCTCAGCCAGGCGTGGCGACGCAGCGCCACCGTCGTTGCAAGCGATCTGCCCAGCGAGTCGGCGGTATCAAGGCCACAACGTATGGTGTACTTTGCCGCATCCCTAACTTCCGCAATGGTGCGGGTAAGCAGTGTCTGGACCTCCTCAGAACACTGGGGCAAAACAGTCGCCACCGAATCCCACAGGGAGTGGGTATATCGGCCCAAAAGGCAAGCGGTGTTGACGGTCCGCAAGCCAGCACTGGAGGAAGAAAAAGCCTTCTTCCCAAACTGGTCCAGGCGTTTGGATTCCCTATCCGGAGGGGCGGCAGGGAAGGCGGTTTGGGAGGCAGAGGCTTGGACAACCAAGCTCTCGGGGGTGGGATGTTGAGAGAGAAACAAGGGGTCGCCCGGAGCAGGGCGATGGCGTCGGGCCACGTTCCTATCCACAGGAGCCCCTGTGGTGGGCTTGGACCAGGTGCCCAAAAGAACGTCAGACAGCGCATCATTAAACGGCAGCACAGTCTCCGAGGAGGAAGCTGCCGGCTGAAGCACTTCCGTCAGGAGATTAGTCCTGACAGCCACAGTAGGCAATTGGAGGTTCAAGGCTCCAGCTGCTCTACGCAACACCGTTGCGAAATTTGCTCCCTCCTTCGTAGCCACGGGAGGAGACAGCATGCCAGCGTCAGGGGAAGTGTCTATCCCCAAGTTCCTCTGCCCAGTCCTGATCATACTCACACTGCTGTGTGAGAGGGTCTTCCGACCCCTCCCAGCTCTCCTGGTCCTCCTCTGGTTCAAAATATGGAGGAGGAGGGACATCTGGGACCCAAGGTCTCATCGGCGCCGGAGCCGGCGTCGAGCGACGTCGGTCCGGCTCCATGTCCGGAACCGGGGAACGACGCCGCCCGGAGCCCCGGGCGGCGTCAGGAACGGCACCGGGGACATCGGCGCCGGTGTGGTTAGGTCAACCGGCGTCGATCGGGGTTGCGGTACCACCGGAGCCGGGATCGGGGCCGGAGCCGAGGCCGGGATCAAGGATGGCGGGACAGGCGACGCCGGAGCAACCCCATCAGGGCCCATGGGGCCCGAAGGCGCACCGGAGGGACCTTGAGGCCCGAAGAGGCGGGCCATGGCCGACAGGAATTCCTGTATCTCGGCCGGAGTCGCCCCCGAACCCGGGAAGGACGGGTAATGCGGGGCGGCGCCACAGGCACATCCGGAGCCGCGGGGCGGGGCCGACAGGGGCCTCAGCCGAGTCGCGAGACCGGCGAGGCGAAGTCTTAGAGCGATGGTGCTTTTTAGACTTCTTGTGCTTCGACTTACCCGAGGAGTGCGAAGACTTGGACTCCGATGACCGGCGGGGGCTCCGCGACCGGCCCCTCGACCTCTCACGGGACCGGGGCTTGGTGCGGCGCGGAGCCGACTGCCGGACCTCGAGGAGCTTTCGAGACCGCTCTCGCAAAGCCTTCGGGTGTAAGGCCCGGCAGTCAGGGCACGACTTTGTGTCGTGGTCTCGGCCGAGACAGTAGAGACACTCTAAGTGCGGGTCTGTGATCGACATCATTCGACCACAGACGTCGCATGGCTTGAAGCCGGGCATCCCTACCGACACCTAGGAGTCGAGAAGACTCTAAAAGAAACAGTGAAAAAATCACCAAAAATTTAGTCAAAAATTGACTAGGGCACTGCTCTTCCCGGATCTGCGCTTACTGGCGCGGAAAAAGAAGAACTGACGTCAGCGCGCAGGGGCGGCGTCTAAGTACTGCCCGCGACGTCATCCCGGCGATCACGACGACGGACGCGGAGCCGCACGACGCCGCCTACCGACGCGCAAGGGTACTGCTACGCAAAAACTTTCCAGATCCAGCCTGACGCCTGGGGATATTCTAAGGTAAGGAATCTGTCACTAACGTGTCTCTTTCAGATCGGTAACCTCCAACTAAGGTCAAGCAAAGACCCATTCCTGGTCCTAACCGGTAACTGGCGCCTGGCCTCAAGCCATGACTGGTCCTAACCGGTAACCTACACCTGGCCTCAAGCCATGCCTGGTCCTAACCGGTAGCCTGCGCCTGCCACCAAGCCGAGACCCATGCCTGGTCCTAGACAGTAACCTGCACCTGGCCTCAGGCCATGACCCATGCCTGGTGCTAACCAGTAACTTGCCCCTGGCATCAAGCCATGACTGGTCCTAACCGGTAACCTGCGCCTGGTGCCAAGCCTCAGGTGTTCTACCCGCTATCACCTTCTGAGGAAATCCTGCTCATCTATTTTCGATATGTGACATGAAGTGCGACAGGTCACTTTAGAAGTGGAGAGACCAGCAACAGTAGTAAGAATAATAACTTGTTCTCTACATAGCGCTTGACAGCAGTGCTCGATATCGCGTAGCGCTACAAATCAAAGGCGCTTCTCTCCAGGTCATTCAACTGATCTCAGAAGTATACAAGCATTTGCAATGCAATAGGTCTCGCATTTGCGAGAGTTTAAGCTATTGGCATTGTTAAATGCCTTTTATTTATGTTTTAAAAATCAACACATAAATAAAAGGCATCGTCATTTACAATGCCAATAGCTCAAACTCTCGTAAATGCGAGACCTATTGCATTGCAAATGCTTGTTTTACTACCAAACGATAGAGTGGGGGTTGATTTTCTTGCTTGCATTAGGATCCATTGAGCCCTTGCTACGCCGCTGCTCCTCTCCATCCGATCCTGGGACTTTCCACTAACTTGGGTAATGGTAGTAAGGCACATTTTTGTCTGACATTTAGATTGACCAATGGAAGCAACTTGTCCTCCTCCTTTACAGACTGTTCAAGCAAAGATATTGTCTGGTCAGGCATTGAAGAAATTAGTACAGAACCGCTCTGCACCAGTGCACTCTATATAATCTGGAAAGGTCTGTGCAATATTGTACTAGCATTGTTGTACCTGGCACCATAGCCTCGCGGCAGATTAAACATTAACAACATTAGTCTACGATAAACCGGGAAGAAAGGGATGCAAAAATTGTAAACGTGCTCTCACCAGTTAAATATACCGCACGCTGGTTTTTGCCGATCTGTGCCTTTTTTTAGATTTTAATTTAAGAGCATACATGGATATGCATTTGCTGGATCGCTTCTACCATAAAACGAGTCAAGGACCATTCACTAGTTCTGTTGCCAATGGTCTATTGCTGGTAACCAGAGAACATGATTCATTTAAGAGAAAACGCTCACTAATAAAGCTTGAGAGGAATTTACTGTCAAAACAAACTATTGAATTAGTTATTAGATATACTCATTTCAACTAGCAAATGTTAAGAGCCGGTAGTTTATTTAAACTATGTGACTGCCCTATTCAGGTAGGTATCCCACACAAAGGCACTAACTAACCCCAAGAATTGTTTGCAGTTTCAAGGGAAGTGCTCTTAAAATGGTTGATGGCGCGAAAGTGCTTTACAGTGCCTATCAGTTCAACATTTACCACTCTGCATTGCAGATTAGTTTGTATTCGATAAAAACCCGACTTTAATAAAAGTATAAACATGTGCTGCGCGGTATCACACAATCCCATATGCCTCCCTGTCACGGAATACCAAACCGTATGTCAACAACCTTGGGAGGAAGTAGAAAGGATGCAGCTGTTCTCGGCGTCATGGACGAGCGCAGGACAATTTACAGAGGGAGAAAGGCAAATCTGCTTCAGCGTGATAATTATTCAATTTTCAGAGAGTAAGACCGGAGTTTGGAGCAGCGAAGGAGAGAGGCATGCTTAAGTTCAAACGGGGAGTTAGAAATGCGCGCGCTGTGTTCACGCGGGGACAGGAGATGTGCACGCGTACGGAGTGCACATCTCCTGTCCGTACGCGTGCCATCTCCTGTCCCCCTTCAGAGGAGACGCCAGAGAGGAGACGCCATGCGCGTGCACATCGCCTGTCCGTGCGCGCACATGGTTTGTCTCCCTTCGCGCACCAAACCGACAACAATAGTCTCGCCAAGGCAAAAGCAGCGCATGCGCTGCGTTCGCTAGGCGAGACCTAAAAACTAAGCAAAGCTCAGGGAGACTCCTTTTCACACGATGTGCGGTTAGAAATCAGAGGTATGGTGGCTCTGCTGGGGATTGTGATCTCAGGGCTGGCGTCTCATTGGCTGACTTTTGGACCATATAATAATGGTGATGGGTTACCAAAGTATGATGCATTTGTATTGGTTTTTCATGCAGTTTTTCTTTTATACTGCTATATTTTTATTACCGTGAGACTCCCACCATGACGACGGGGAAGATTCAAGCATGTGAATCTATGAAAGATTCAATGCTGGAGAACTTTGCCGAAGGAAGTTTGCCTTACCTTTGCCACACACGTCTTACAACACCAACAGCTTTGAGTGCTGCATGTAGTAAGTAACACTGGCATCAAGGGAGGACCTGAATGACAGGGGCAGCACTTTGCCAGCCTGAGATGTCTATATGGGAGCCAGAGCCTGTGGAGGCGTGGCATCAGGAGAGTCTGCTCAGAGCTGCCAGTCGCCAACCATATAGGAACATGCTTCTCCTTTGGGGGTGACCCAGGGGGTGTACGAGTCATCCAGATACAAATCCAGTACAGCAAGCCAAGAGGCCTTGACCTGCACAGGGTTGGCGAATGGAAGTGGAAATTCTGGTTTCATCTGTGAAGGGATCTGTTCTGACACCGAAGAAGAGTATGGCATCGGGAAATGGCATCTAGACTCCAAATAGTACATGGAGTGAAACAATTTCCTTGAGGAAGAAGAGAGCACCTTTGTATGATGCTTTTTGTGGGAAGATTTTTTGGGAGGTGGTTTACCCACAAGAACCTTATCTGTGGATGATTGAGCTCATTTAGGCGGCTCCCTGCGGACCACATTAGACCTTCAGTTCCCTGGTGCATGGAGGGACAAGAATCACAGGCTGCAACATTTTATTCTAATCCAAGATACCACAAGCACTTGTCCAGTACATTCAAAAGGGATATCATCTTGAGTCAACTGCAACAAGGAATGAAACTTGAAAGTTTTTAGAGAGACTTCACAAAATGCTGAGGGATTTTGTTAATGAGACAGAGAGAGCTCCAGATCAGCATTGATGAGGGCTGGAAACACATGAACTGATAATGTACTTCGATGACATGTCCAGCTGACAGTGCTGGAGAGCAATTGTTGGGGAAATGTTTTCACCCCAAAAAGTACAACGTCTGTAGAGATCATTCATCCAGTGAGGAATCTGCTGGAATATGTATCTATGAGAAACGTCTGCACATCAGCTAGAAATTCAGTTTAAAAAAACAAAAAAAAACCACTAACGAACGAGGCAGTTCAGTCAAGATCATTATTACTCCGAAAGACTATGAAAGGCAAGATTTGTAAAATAAGCATGATCAGATTCTTCATAAATACCTTCCAATGAGAGAAAAATAGTTTGCAAGCAGAAGATTCCTGCATAGAAAGCTAATCTATTCTTGCTTATTCAGAATGGTTAGTTTGGACCCGCAATAAAGGTGGGGGCATATGTGGTACTGAGTGCTGTGACAGATGGTGCCACTATGCAATCAAAAGCACAGACTAAACGAGTCAGTAGACAGCAGGTAGTGAAGTTTTATGTCAAAGAACAGAAGACGGTGCAACTGAATATGCTGTTGTTTATTTAGAGTTCCAGCCAGTAGAGTTCAGCATTGCCATATAAATGTTCACAGATTGAGCACCAGAACACACAGTTGGAGGCACCTGAAAAACATCTTCAGCATGGTTTCTAAAACAGCAGACAGCTAATTTGGATAGGACTAATATGAAAAGGTTCTCTTTTGTATCATTTGAAGGGCAGGTGTAGGCTAGTCTTAAAAGGATAACCTCAATGGAACTCTGCCTAGATTCTGGTCAGACCTCAAATCACTGTCGAGAATATGCAATTTAGGTGAATTCTCCATCTTCTTGTGGAAGGTTTCCTCAGCAACTTAACAAATCAAAGTTGTTGTTCTTGCAGCATGGCAGTGGAACGAAGCAGAGACCCTCTGTGTCAATGAAACGTGAAAAAAACGTTGTCCTCCCTCAAATTTGGGTAGAGTTTTGGAGAAAACAGGTTTCAGCTGTCACTTGAACCGAAACATGACATGTAGTGCTTATAGATAAGGACTGGCATTGTGCTTACATATGTTACAGGGTTTAAACTCCAACCAAGTGGGCTGGAGACAAGGCGAGTCCCCATCCTAGAGTCAAGTTGCATGAATATTTATATAAAGGATGTTAGGCTGCAAACGTCCATAGATTCGCATACTTTTAATTGAAGTAGTAAGCAGTGTTCAGGGCTACAGGCCCACTGGGACACTAATATTTCCCAGCAGGCTAGAGTCTGGAATCTTCCCCCAGCAACAGCTGAGGCTGGAAAAAACAATTTGTCATGCAGTGATAGTGTGTTTTTTCCTAACAGGGTCGAGGGAGTGATGGGCCTGATTACACCCGTGTTCAGCCAGCAGTTATGTCATTATTCCAAACTTTCATTTAATCAACTCCATAAGGATGAAATTACATTGAGAAACGTTTTCATGGCTCCTGTATGGACCTTTAAAAGTAAGTGTGACTTACAACTGAGTGAGTGTGCTAGTGTGTCCAGCTACTGTGACCTCTGAGTAAAAGACATCAATTAGAAACATACCCTCCTCAAACAATGCCCTCCATTGAATTTGTTTCTCTGGTAGTGTCTGAGGTGGGGGAGGTCCCTGGGGTGATGCTTTTTTAATCAGGAGGAAAACTTATCATGGGGACCAGAGGGTATGATTCACAAAATGGTGTCACTCTCTCTCAAGATCGTAGCAGTCTCTCAAGAGGAGGTACTTACTAGAAGGAATTTGTATTTCAGCAGGGCGGAGTATCTTAAGATGGATACTATCTCTTAGGCAGGGCTGGTTCTCGGAAGCAGGAGTGTGATTCTCAGTGTGACAGCTGTCTTTGAGAGGTTGTGTCTCAGGAGAGGCCTGTTCATCAGAGGGATCTTTCAAGAGGGGTTTGATTCAGGAAGGCCATCTCTCAGTCATAGGGGTCTTTCTCTTAAGAAAGTGTATGTCTCGCAGTAAAGGGACTCTGGGTGTGCCTTTCTGAAGAGAAGAGTGACTTAGGAGAAAAACTCTGAGATGGGTCTACCTCACATGTATCTCAGAAGTGCAAATTAAAGCGTTTTACATATTTGATATATGGTCCATTCTGCCTATCCAAGCATTTAAGCAAAAGAAATGTACAGTGCATACCTATTTTAATCCTTACTTATAACAGGGACAAATGACACTGCAGGTTCCTTAAAGAACATGCTGTTGGCCAAAATGGCAGAATTGGTTAAAAATATCAGACATGACATGGGGGCCCTAGGAAGCCACAGCAGTCACTCAGGGGTAGGCGATATTGTCTCAGTAGAGTATTCCCTCATAGGGTATGCTTCTCAGGAGTGGTGGGGCTTCTTGGCATGAGGAAGCGGTCTCTCAGTAGAGGATTGTCTCTTCACATCTGTCTCCTATAACTACTAACTGAATCAGACTCCCATGCTTGATGAGAAGCTTGGGACCTTACGGAGGCATTACTAATGGCAGGCTGGGTTTTATATGCATGCCAATAATGTATCTTAACATCTCAGAAGGATCTTTGTCTAACAGGCATGCCATACGCATGGGGTGTGGGGTCTGACTATGCAAGAGGGCTGTCTCACTGATACAAGACCCTGATTGAGCCTCAGCTCTCTTCCACATATGGGACTCATATGTTTAAGTTTTGAACAAACTAGTCCAGATATCCTCATTTGGTGCTGTTGCTCCAAATCTACTGTCTCATCCTCAGACGATAGCAGGGACTTTGGAAGGGGAAATGTCCTATAAAGTGTTTATTATGCCTACTGTTTCTTTTTCCTTCAGTTGCCTCGCTGAGTACAGTTGCACGATCACCTAGAGTTTCTCACTAGTAGTCTGTCTGCCCTAAACTCACTGTGCCCTGCAACCTCATGCATAATGGTATCAATTTCCCTGCTGTCTGTTTCCCCAACAGAAGACTGCAGTCTAAAGACTTTTGCCTATAGTGATTAGACTATTTCTCCTCTGTAATTGGTCTCACCTTCGATCTTTCTCTCCCATGCAGTTCCCTTCATCCTCATTGCAGAATGTCATCCCTGCAGTCCATCACCTAGTATCTGTTCTTCTCATTGAGCCCATTCCACCTGCATATACCACCACCAGTCACTGTAAAAGATACAGGGCCAGATGTATCAAAAGAATTTTTGCGATTCCCTAATTGCGAATCTCTGCGATTCGCAATTAGGGAATCGCAAAATGGCATCATGAAAGTGTGTAGTGCACTTTCTGTGATTCCTAAGGGGTCGCAAACGACCTACCTCATGAATATTGAGGTAGGTCGCAATTTGCGACCCCCTTGGAATCACAAAAATCACAGGGATGGTGGCCTGCTGAGATCAGCAGACCACCATGTCTGTGATTGCTTTTAAATAAAGCAATCTTTTTTTTTGTAGAGCAGCCCGTTTTCCTTAAAGGAAAACAAGATGCTTTACACAAAGAAATATGAAAAGTTCTCTTTTCATTAGGTCTCGCCTGGTGTTGCAGCACGCATGCGCTGCTCGCTCTGCGAGCCCGCTTGTAATCGATAACATTCAGAAGTGGAGTGTAGTCTCTGCCTCGTATTTTCATTGGTTTGTGTCATTTTGCATGCTAAACGCTGTCTTTCTATTGTAAAGGAGGCTTCTTAGTCCCTCCTTGTTACCGCCCTGTCTCCTTTTGGCCCCGCCCACCCACGATCTTTTACTTGCGGCGTTGGACTGTCTCCTTCAATTAGTTGGTAGGCACTTTGTTTTTGTTATTCGTCCACGAAGCGCGATGCTGCAGCGCTAGGCCCTCTAAATTGTATTTTTTTTTACCGCGCTCGGTTTATTTATATATTTCTTAACTTTAACACTGAGCGCAGCGCCCGCTTCAAGGACACCGCGCTCAGTGTTAAAGATAAAAAAAAACGAGCGCAGTGTCCTTCAAGCGGCGCCGCGCTCAGTTTTAAACATAAGCATTTGCAATGCAATCGGACCTACTGCATTGCAAATGCTTGTTTTTTCATCAAATTATTTTGTTCATTTATTTTTTTTTTTTTTTTTTTACAAAGGCCGATATCAGATGCTTCGTTTTTGAGGATCTTGTTTTTGCGAATCGCGCCATTCCGAGGATTCCGCGTGAATCTACACGGGATATATTTTGCGGGTGACTCTCAGCTTCCTGTTTCGTGCTGACTGCTGCGCGTGCCTCTGTGGCAAAACATCTCTACCTCCGTCTTAGTTTGTGCCAGGAAGCGCCAAGGAAGGACTGCAGAGGAGCCGCTGGCAATCAAAGACGGGCAACACAGGGAGACGGCACAATCGGAGGCTGCAAGTTTTGCTGCTATAACTATATATATATATATATATATATATATATATATATATATATATATATATATATATATATATATATAGCGATACTTCAAAATTGTATTTTGAAATCACCCACACATATTAAAGGACGGAGATGGATTTCTGGTGGTAAAAAAGTATCCTGAAGCTCGGATAATTATGCGCTGAGGCTACCAGCGGAAGTATGCAGTGAGGATGATCAGCCGGCCGTCTGCAGAGCTGTGTCTTTGATGGAGTGGTCGCAGCCGGGCAGGGAGTCCCCCATCTTCTCAGACACTGTTCTTCATTCGGAACCAGCAGACGGGTCACCCTGCAGCCAGTGCCGAGTAAGTGGTTAACTAGCGCCTTCGCCAGTGGTACCAAGGCGCACAAAACGGACAATTCCGTTTTTATTTCGAAAATAATTTTTGCTTAGAAGCTCGACATGAATTCGGCCGTCTGCTTATTTCCCGACCCCCTGCTGTACATGTTTGTAATCGTCGTGCCGCATCTGTTCCTGGCAGCGGTGCTGGTGGGGATGTTTGGTTGTGGACTGCTTTTAACATGTTTTCGCGTTGGTTTGAGGGGCAGTTTGGAATAAACAGAAGGTATAAACACATTCAAGGGCAGCCATGCTGTAGAAAGAAGCCGCGAGGTTAGGAGAGCGCAGGAGGATAGATGAACAGAGACTGCCTGCGCCTATCTACAGAGGACTTCCTATCGATGCCACATTTTGCCCCTGCTCCCGGTTTCTATCCGTGGGTTTAGTTTCGGTTCTAACGCGTCCTCTTGTCTTCGGTTGTGTACACTCAGTGTCTGAAGAGAGGTTCTGCGCTTTTGTGCTGCTTTTTGTGCCCTTTATAGATTGTTTCTGCAGTGGTTTATGTGGAAAAGACGCCCTAATGCACGCACAGACCGTGGCCCCTAAGGGTTATGGAAGGGGGCACGCCAGCACAAGGGGTGCGCAGATTACCTCAGAATAATTGGAATACGCTTCATTCTGTTATCTTTCTGTTAAATCTATCTATCTCACTTTCTCCACCTGTCTCTACCCACCGAGACCTCTTGCTTTCCTCTCCCTCGCCCCCTCTCTCCTTCTCAGGTCTCCAGTCTTCCCCTGTTTGGCTCTTTTTCTCTATAGTCCACCTCTATTTGCCACTACCTCCCACCGCACAAGCCTCTCTGAAATCTTCCTTCCTCCCCTCTACTTTCTCGCTCCCCAAGCCTTCCCCCTTCCCTCCACTACGTGCCAAGTGCGTCCCTCCCAAAGCCCCGCCCGACTCTTCTCTCATCGCTGTCTCCGCCCACTCCGCTCACCCCCACCGCATTCCCTTTTCTATTCCTTTCTGCATTATATAATGAATCCACATTCGGGGTCTTCTCTTCCAGCTGAACGGATGGTTTAAAGGGACCCCCTTGTGTTATCTTGTGCCCACCGTGCACACTACAGGGTTGGGAGGGCACAAGCGCCCCCATGCAGCGCCTACATCTGGGTTACACCATAACATAACACAATGTGTATATTTGTACAAACGCATTTGAGCCCTAGGGTTTCCTGGCACTTGTTAACTGATGTTTATTGTTAACTCCGGGAGACTCGCACTTTCAACGCCAAGAACATGAAAGGCGGGGTAGGCCTGCCCGTATTCCAGTCAACCGTCAAGCACAGATCTTTAGTCCGCTGAACCCGGCGTTTAGTTTTGGGGTACTTGGGGTTGTGCTGGGAAACCCTCTCCCGCCTCCTGGAGCCCCTGAATGAATGGGTGGGTTGTTGAACGCGGCCGGGATAGGTGGCCTCGTGGTTGAATTGATGTGTGACTCCCACCCGTATTTTATATTTGGGGTAGATTATGAGGCAGTCGGACCAGTGTCTTCCCCGGTTTTGATGCTTAGCCGCACCCCACTCCGACGGCCGGATCGCGCAGCTCCCCGAGGCCCCATCCCGCCGCACTGGACCGAGGAGGAGACAAGCCCCGCTGACAGCTCCGCCGCCATTAATTCCGCCTAATTCCCGTCATCCGCAGCGCCGTCGATGAGATAAACGGCCGGGCTCGGTTCTGCTCCAGTGACGCCAGCGGCCTGGCAGGGACAGGAATGTTTTCCTTTTTTGTTACATCCGAATCAATTGACCGAGTCTGAACTCAGCCAACCGGGAGACAAGAACAAACCAGGCCGACCCGGCTCTTCCAGCAGCAGGGCTGCGCTCACTCACCGTGCAGAGACTGCTCCTCAGGGCCGGTCCTAGGATATGTGGGGCCCCGCGCAGAATAGGAACACGTGAGGCCCCTAAGCAGAGACGACGCAAGATTGGGTCGGGCCGGCTAAGGAAAGTTTTTTTTTTAAATAATTAAAATTACCCACCCCCCCTGCGTGACCCCCACCCCGCACATCTGCGAGTCATGCCGGCCGCGACTGGGTTTTGTCAATGGTTGTTAGCTGTTTAAGCTAAATGAGTAACAACAATAAATTATTTTACTTTCACCTTGTTGTTTTGAACAATAAGTAGCTCCTTCACACACATTTGCATAGAATCACAACTGGAATGCAGGACCATTGCTCTTTGTGTTCTGTAGAGATGCCATATTTTGAATGATCATGTAATCTGAACACCTTTTTGACCCACAGACAGGCACACAGTGTGAAAGTTGTACTGCCTGCATCCTCAACTCCAGAGTGCTCAACTGTAGCCTGTTATAAACACCTGGAGGCGACTCAGTACAAAGGGTGCATCATCCAAGAGTAATGTGCTGTGAAATGAAATACAGAAACACACATGCTGGAAATAGCTACCACTCTTGAGGAATGCAAGATTTAGTAAAGAATGGGAAATATAGACAGGAACAAAATCACTGCCATGGATTACCCTAACATCAGGACCACTGGAATTATGCGGCAGGAGAGGTCTAAATTATGTGCCAGGGTGAGTAAATTATGTGGCAAGAAAAGTCAAATTATTCGGCATAATCCAGCACATTTTGAAATAGTATTACTTCATTTTTTTGCCATTTTTAAACTTGGTAACACTGTTTGGGCACTGGTTGAACCCCATTAGTACCAATTTAACACCCAAATTTAGCAGTGGGAAACAGAAAGTTGCCAATTCCAGCTTTTCAAAGGGCCTTCCCACAAGCGGCAAGACGTGTTGCTGAATTTTTAGTAACTTTTGAACTGTTTGAGATAGAAAGCAATTTTGTTGTTAAAATCTGTAGATTATGCAGCAGGTGATGGATTATGTGGCAAATGCGTCAAATGCATAATTATGCAGAAATCGCCGCTGCCGCACAATCGCATAATTCCAGTGGCCCTGCCTAACATGCAGCATCAGACTGGGACAGAAAATAGGCCCCTGTACCAAAATAAAAGGGGCTCTCAGTGAGTTATTTAGCTAGATAAGTGTCCCATGTTTGCAAACTAGGGCAGTCTAAAACTTGTAAAGACACGCTGTATAAGTTTTTTGTAAGGTATGGAAGACTGCACTGATTTGAGTTTGCTGCAGGCAATGTTTGCTTTAATATCATAAAAATCAACAGTAAAAACCGGCTCACCGGACCATAAAGCAGGTCAACAACTAGCCAAAACAAGCATTTGCAATGCAATAGGTCTCGCATTTGCGAGAGTTTAAGCTATTGACATTGTAAATGTCAATGCCTTTTATTTATCTGTTTTAAAAACAACACATAAATAAAAGGCATTGTCATTTACAATGCCAGTAGCTCAAACTCGCGTAAATGCGAGACCTATTGCATTGCAAATGCTTGTTCTATTACTGTACATACATTTACATGCCTGCAGCACAGTGAGTATGAAAGCGATTCCACAACTGCAAACTGATACGTCACTGGAGGCCTCTGGAAAGGCCAGTGAACTAAAATGCCTATTCATTTCAATTTGTGATGGAGCTTTTGTGCGTGGGGGTGAGCGCCCACAAACTTGGACGTCTGTTGGACTTTCTTTTCTAAATCAACTTGCCTCTAGCCGATGAAAGTGGCACTGTGAAAGACCACAAAGCATTGTCTCATGTTGGATAAGGTTATTAGAAAGAGAAACCAAAAACAGCCAAATAGAAACAATAATCACCATTGAAAAACCTGCAAGTGTATTAGTCCGTGATTTTATTCTGAGTGGTGAAAAATAAGAAATAAGTAACTCAGAAGCACAAATAAAAACTCAGCCTTTTGACGATACCAAAGTTGAAAAACATAGATACTACGAACTTTCTACAAAGTAATTCAGTCACGGTTTTTAAAACCACTTTCTGTTTGGAAAGGTGCCTCTAGCATCGCCGGCACCAAGACGCCTGCCATGACTTGGCAGGACAGCTTGAACCTCAGTGGAGCTGGCAGCATTCTGCCAGCGGGAAGTGAATCAGCAATGTTTATACAATACTCATATTGACAGCACCTCTGCTGCTGCTCAGGCAACCCTCCCGGTCACATAGAGATACGGCGACCAGGCGTCCCGGATTTGCCAGGACATACCCGGTTTTGACCCGCTGTCCTGACAAATTTCTGTAAATTAAACTCATGTTCCGCTTTTTAGAGGTCAACTGAAAACTGTGGGATGTAGCTTTTATGTGTTCCAAAGCAACACTATTCAGTAATTCAAGGAGCAGGTAAAATACTGAGATTAAAAATTTACATTTTATTTCCTTAGTACCTCGTTATCTGTGTTACTGTGTGAACGAGCGATGTCATTCTTTGCCCTTTAGAATGATGTAAAATTGTGGCCCTTCTATTTTTTCGAAATGTCACGGTTTTTGTTTTCAAAATCTGATCACCCTACCCAGGGGCAAACATGTGAGGGACACTTTCAGGGCAGGGTACCAACGCAGAAGACAGGGTGCACGTTCACAGGGTTTAGAGTTATGCGGGGAGCGGATGGCAGAGGAGGGCTATACTCACGTGCTGAGCTTCCTGGTCCATACAAGTACCCCCGGCCACAGCTCCCGCAGCTGCACAGCGCGGCCCAGATTATCCTTGATGTTGTGCAGCAATTGCTGGGACTCGCTCTCTAGGCGCCCAGCGTAAGGGAGTAGTTGGTTGTACACGATCTCCTTCTGAGGCAGGCAGGGTTGGATTGGGATTCAAAATCGGCCCGGGCACTCAAAAAAAAAAGTGGCCCACATTTGCATATTGCCTTTCCTCAAAACACTGCTTCGGCGAAATTTTATAAAAAAAAGGGGGGTGAGGGGGGATATACAAAAAAATGCATGGATTCGTTTACACTCGTGACTGAAAACAAGTGAGGCCACTTCTGCTCAGGCCCCCTGCCCCGCTAGGTATGCATACATTAATGGGCCGGCCCTGGGAGAGAAAGAAAGTGACACTTCTGCCTGTTGCTAAACTTGAGGTAATGAGCACCCATCTGCCTCCAGAAAGGCCACTCAGACACCCACTGGGCCGCTGGCGACATCGAACAACGCAGACATCGCCCAAATCTCCCCCCCAGACTGCTCCAAAAAGCAGCCCACAGTTGGAACTCGGCACCGGCCCCCTCGGGCATTGCCAGAGTGCCTGCGTTACCAATCCTACGCTGGAGGCAGGTGTGGGAAGGCCAGAGGCTTGGCCCACCCAACTGTCTATGGTCATCCTTGTCGCTTATGGACTACGCCTCTGATTGTGCCTCTCTCTCTGGGCTGTCTCTCCTATGGATAAGGACTGGTTGTCTTCCTCTGGTACGGTTTTCTCTTGCCTGTGCTGTTTCTTTCTTTCCGCCACCCTACGCCTCTCTGTGCCAGGGAGTGTGCCACCCCCTGGATTGTCCCTCCTGGCAGCCCCGGTGTACCTCGGCTCTTCTGCTCCCCGTACCTCTCGCTCTAGTCTGTTAGTGACGTCTCTTCGCCGGCTCGTGACAGAAGGGGTCCGTTGCGTCACTTCCCCTAAGCGCTCCTCCATATGGTCGTCTGCTACAGTATATGTCAGGTCGCCGAAGCTGAGTAACAAAGCTAGACACTTAAAGCCATCGACAACAAGGGAAAGTGAAAGAGCGCCATGCGCGTGTTGTAGGCACGCCGTGAGCGTGCACATCGGCGTGGCCTGCGGCTCGTGCCCAGTGGCGGCGCCTGCGGACTTCGCCGTACTTAAATAAGTGCTGCGCGGCTCGTGCGCCCCAGGGACGGGGCCAAAGCAGGATTTCAGGCGGGGCTCCTGTGAGCAAGACGGAGCCCCGCGTGTTGCTGCAGTGACCGGCTGAAGACGGAGACCAGCCGAGGAGCAGCGCAGAGTCCCCACAAGAGCAGGTAAGTGGGGTGAGGCATGCTGTGCGTGTAAAGCACGCCGCGCTTGGAGCTCGCGTGCGCATTAAAAAAAAGAAAGTGATATTGCATGAGGCTTGCGAGGACGGAAGGGGGACAGGAGATGTGCACATTGCGTGTCTGTACGTGCGTGTTCATGGGCGCGTTCACATTTGCAGTCTGTCCTGCGCGTGCACATCTCCTGTCTCCCTTCCGAAGCAAGTCGGTAACAATAGATCTCGCTAGCGACAGCGCTTTCGCGCTGCGTCGCTAGGCGAGACCTAAAAACGGCCTACATACTGACCTGACAGCAGGGCTTTAAGTGGGATGAAAAAACTGGGGGGGGTCTTTCAAAGAGGCATGGTTAATATATTTAAGGGTGTGGCTTAAAAACATGTAAGCTATATAAATCTGTGCTCCGCATAGTGTGCTGCCCGACTGGTATTTTGCTGCTTCTGTCATTGCCTCCAGATAAATATTACAACAAGTAAAATTACACCTACACCAGGCCAGTACTATTGGCTTTGTCAGTGGTTATTAGTTGCATGAGATGAATAAGCAACTTCTACGGCTTCCTTGTATATAATATTGAAAATACTCCAGTTCTGACATGATGAGACTGTGAAAGAACTATAACGAGTCTTGTTGAAGTTACATTAAAGGCAGCGAAGGGTGGCACTGCTGCAGAGTTAAGATTTATTTTTTCACTCCGAGGGTGAGGGCAAAGTTAAGGACATGAATATAGGGCCCCTTTTCAATGTCCATATTAATTTACTACCGGGTCTAAGACTTGAGTGACCCAGCACACTTTAAACCCTGCTCCATCCACTTTTAAATACTGATTCTGCTCCTCTGCTCACTGCCGCACTCACACCTATCTGCCCCCCCGCCCCTTTATTCTGTTTGTCTTACTCATTTTATTCGCCTCTCTGCTCCCTTTCCACTTGTCCTAGGTGAGCAGTTTCCATTGTGATGCGCCGCCATTCTGTCTTTTGCTTTGCGCCCTGCAGGATATTCTGCTCTTCATTGATACACGGGCAGGGCACCCATTCACACGTAAGGGCACTGTAAATAACTGTCTAATTGCTGTCATCAACATGCAGATGCAGCCATTAGGCCCACAGAGGCAGAGGAGATTGAGCAAAAAAAGAAAAAATATAAACTCTTAGGGGCCCCCTGGGCCTCGATACTCTGGAGTCTTTAAAGGTGCGAGGCCCCACGGCTGCGAGCAGGCGCGGGGCTCTGGGCAGCTGCCCACGCTGCCCATGCCTAGCGCCGGCCCTGCTGCTCCTGACACCCTGCACCACCTACTCCTGACACTCACCCTGCACCGTCTGCTCCTGACATCCTGCATCGACTGCTCCTGACACCCTGCACCATCTGCTCCTTTTGCAGTTAATCTGCACCATATGCTCCCATGCACGGTCTGATCCTGAGAACTTACCCTATGCCACCTGCTCCTATGCACTCACTCTCCGCGATATGCCCCTGCAGCACAGTCGGCGCCTGATACACCTTGCACCGTCTACTCCTGTACACTCACCCTGCACCGTCTGCTTTCACGCACTCACCATGCACCGTCTGCTCCTGAGAACTCACCCTACACCATCTGCCCCTGTGCACTCACCCTGCACCGTCTAGTCCCAGGCACTCACCAGACACCATATGCTCCTGCCCACTCACACTGCACATTTAGCTCTCATCCACTCACCCTGCACCGTCAGCTCCCATGCACTCACCCTGCACCTTCTCCTCTTGCACACTCACCCTGCAACGTCTGCTCCTGCACACTCACCCTGCATCATATGGTCCTGGCTCTCATCATGCACTGCCTGCTCCAATGCACTCACCCTGCAACATTTGCTTCTGACACTCACCCTGCAACATTTGCTTCTGACACTCACCCTGCAACATTTGCTTCTGACACTCACCCTGCAACATTTGCTTCTGACACTCACCCTGCAACATTTGCTTCTGACACTCACCCTGCACCATCTGCTCCTGACACTCACCCTGCACCATCTGCTCCTGACACTCACCCTGCAACATCAGCTCCCCCACACTCATCCTGCAATGTATGCTCCCACACACTCATCCTGCACCACCTACCCCGTGCGCTCACCCACTGCCATCTACCCCTGTGCACTCACCCTGCTCTGTCTGCTCCTTACCCTCACCACTCTTCCTTCTCCCTCATACTCCTCTCCTCACTCTCCTTTCTTCTGCCTCATGCTACTCTCCTCCTCACTTTCCTTCATTGTCCCTCATGCTGTTCTTCTCCTCCTCACTCTCCTTCCCAAATCTTCACACATTCTTCTCCTCCTAACTCTATGCTTCATACTGCTACACAGCTAACAATTACAATCCAAACCACATAATTCCACTACACATAACATCCATACACTCAATAACACATAGCTAAAATACAATACCATTAGCAAAGCCAAACGCTCTAACTTAAACAAATGCAAGACCTATTGCATTTCCAATGCTTGTTTTTTAAGAGTAGGCAGTGGTCCGTGGGACCACTGCCTGCTCTTAAAAATGCTTTTACAAACATTCACAAAGGGGAAGGGGTCCCTTGGGGACCCCTTCCCATTTGCGAATGGGTTACCACCTACTTGAAGTAGGTGGTAAAATGCGAATGTTTAGCGACCGCATTCATGGTCACGAAACATTATGCATACTGTTAGTATTCATTATTTGGAAGGGACGCCCTACACGCCCCTTCCAAATAGCAAATCGCAAACTCATTTTGCGATTCGGTAACAGGTTACCGAATCGCAAAATTGGGTTAGATGCATCGCAAAAGCATTTTTTGCATTCGCAAACGGGCTGATTCGCATAATCGGCCCGTTTGCGGGGAGAAAAATGCTTGATGCATCTGGCCCACAGTGTTTGGACAGAAAAGATCAAGGGAAACAGGAAGAGAAATAGCAAACATCTGGCTAATTCGTCTTGCGGATTAGGCACTCCCTTCACAAACTGGAGGATTTTCTGTAACCAACCTACTCTACGTCAGGCGCCCCGAATTTACCACTTGTATTGCACTGTATGTGATGCTTTAGTTCTTAGCAAATTGTTAGTTCTCTAGTCTTTAAATAGCACATCAGGATAAAGTGCTGATGCTTCTTACGCTTGTTTAACATGGTATTGATGCGGTTGGTCTTACATTATGCTGTGTTTCGACTGAGTATTTAAGAAAACAGTTTCCTGATTTGTATAATTGGTCTGAGAATGGGATGCTTGGTTTCCTTTGGGATATCCTCAATAGCTCTTGCGGTTTCTGTAAATGCTGTGAGATAAGACAACAGCACTAGAGGGTGAGTTAGTTTACTGACACTGAAAGAGTGGTTCGGTTTTGTGCATGACCTGTCGCTTTTCGTGACCCACTTTTCAGTCTATACCGGATATATGAGCATTTGTAACTGCACTAAAGAAACTGATACTGGATCATGATAGGGAAGTGTTGACATGAACGATGAACTTTCTTCTCAATTTGGTCACTGATAATAAATAGCTCTAATGCTGTCCTGTTTGAGAAAATCTTCTACAAGATGATTTCTGGATGCTTGCACTGGATCTTCTCAGTTTGATGCAGGTGTTCCGAGGGCTCTTACATTCTGCTAATTTGAGTTATTTAGATGCTAGATTTCTATGTATCTACTGTGTAAGTTTTGTTTGAGCATAGCAGCTGTATGACAATGAAATGTAATTCTCTTGTTATGAAAGTGAGAGCTACTCTGGTTTGACTACCCTGCAGTGACTGCCTCTACACTGTGTATACTGCTGCTTTAAAGGCACTACCCCTTGCATGATATATCCCTCTTGTGGCAGCCCCTATCCAACATGTCATTGCAGTGACTAATCCAGTCTGACAATCTCTGTATGAATTCTCTGTTATGGCACACCTACTTGGGCTGGGGCAACTCTTGTGCGGCATGGTTATTCCTGTCTGTCAAACATATCTGTATATCAGGCCCATTTCTTTACATTTGCAGTCCTTGTCTGAAGTGTCTGTCTGCTTGAAATTTGTTTGCTTTTGTAACCTCCACTGTGTCTCTATTAAAACCCTCAGCAATGGCAGAGCTTGAAAAAAATCAACAAATTACAACTAGACCTAGAGGTTAAACACATTGATTTAAGATACCATATTTTCACCAATTTAAAAAAAATAATATATATTTGGGTCCAAAGTACCGCCATGGTATCTGGCATCAGTGTTAATGCCAATGGAACAAACTTATTATGACTGTTGGCCCCATATCTTTATGTTCTGTCATCAACATCACAGTGTAATGCTTCAGGAAAAAGTAAGGGGATAGCTGCTGCTCCGTAAATCTCCTATCAAGCTTTGAAGCAACAGCTTTATATAGGTTGCTATCCAGCTGGCAAACTAAGTTGGTTTATTTTATCATTAATGCCTTCTTAACATTAATCAGCTAGTTATACAGCGAATCAACTGCCTCCACAACATTTTCAACAAGATCTTAACTTGTTGGTTTGTTGAAATCGGAGGATACAGGTTTTATTTTGCTTGCATCTAAGTAGCAGAGAAAATACATCAAAAGAACTGGCAGCTCTCAAAGTGATAGCGGTTGATGTAACACCTTTCCTCATATAACTGCACCTGTTGCAACTGTAACAAAAAAATAGGGCAACTTTAAATTTAGGTATCACCTTCCCACACATTTTACTCAGGAATTTTCCATGAGGTGCGAAAGGATACTTCCATCTACACAGTCATAGATTATGGTGTTGGCAACATTTTTTAGAGGGGCACAGGCCTTTTCTTTTTTTAAAGCGGGGACTTGCTACACCCCACTTCCTGTAAAGCTCTGCTCCTCCTCCCATAAGTGAGGTCCTCGATTTTCACATGTGGTTCTTGTATGAAGTCTTCCAGTACTATATACTTCATTGTGGAAAGCTAATGTTTTCCTGGCCTCCTCCACAAAACTAAAAGTCCCTTTTTGGGGTGAAAGTGACAGCAACCAAATTCCCCTTTGAACCGACTGTTATTCCCCTGTTCATGTCAAACTACTACCCCACTGCAGGCAGCCTAAACCAGTCAAGCAGAACAAATGCTCGACTAGCACTTGTGGATCATCCAGACATTCAAACGTTGCAGCCTCCTTGAATGCCTAGACTTAGCCACCATAGAAAGTTTATGCACTTGCCTTCTGAGCTAGTACTTTTTTGAAAATGTGACTTCTAACCAGGAATACTCTTTCCACTAACATCAGGATAGAAGACATTAACAAAACAACTGCGTAATTACCATTTGGTCCAAGATCAGGAAAGCATGCGGAACAGGCACATAGCTGGACCTCCCTCCAAGAGGTTTACAACTTTCTGATGCTACTTTTCCATCAATAGGGCATCAAAATCCGCCCCTATCATGAACCGAGGTACGCCCGTGCTGGCACTTTCACCACTCTTGCCGCAAAGTGCCCGCCGGCCCCCATCTTAAGCCTTATTCAATTCTAAAAAACGCCCTAGTCCAGACGGACATTAAAGCAACTTCTTGGGTCACCCCCTTTACAACAAATCCAGAGCAAGACTGGGGTTGGTTATCAGCTGCATTGTCCTCCAAAAAACAGGCTCGACATAATGCTCTGCTTTCGCATCAGGCAATTTTTAACAAAATTATCGATAATAACGGGTCCCACCAACTACCTGAATCCGCCATCATCCCGCTTCAGCACAATTCATCAACCATATGTTCCTGGAACATTAGCGGGCTCCACCACAAAATAAAATTTCTCGAAATTTGCGTATTCATTTCCGGACACGACTTTCTTGTATTCCAGGAAACTTGGGCTACACAAAATCATCCTTTAAATGGCTACTTGGAACACTGGAAGCCGGCCGTAAGAGACAAGAAATTTGGCAGGCCTAAGGGGGGCCTGTCAATATACACCTCCTCCAGTTTAAAAGGCCCTGTTGAAACACTAGATTTCCCAGTGAACTGGTTCCTCGGAATTAAAATCATCTTGTGGAGATTGAATTGCCTCTTGCTACTTCTCAACGCCTACATCAATCCGAACTCCAGAACAAAAAGGTCCCAGCTCGACTATCTATCCACTGTTCTGTGCTACCTGGCAGGGGATATTCCACATGCAGACTGCTTCCTCACGGGGACTTTAATACCAATCTCTTCCAAGGGACCCCGGAGGGCCTAGACAGCCTGCTTCTGTTCACTCCATCTGAATTAAAGATGCAGGTAAAACCCTTAAGTCAAAAACACAGCAGCCTAGGGGAACACTGTGTTCTGCAGCTCTATAGTGCTAGTTTCATTGCCCTGAACGGGAGATTCCCAATGGACACTCCCCCAAAATGGACAGGGACAAATGGCCACAAGTACACCTATCTCGACTATTCTATCTTTAACTCGGAGTTAGTACCTCACATAGAAAATTACAGCATTATAACACGTTCAGAAAGTGACCATCAACCCCAGGTCACCACCATTGCATTGAAGTTAGAGCCCCAAGATCCTGCCAAACCCAGTAACTTAGGAATATACTCCGAGAACCTAAAACGTCTAAGATGGTCTGATACCATGAGCACAACTATTATGGGAGAATGTGAGCAATTAATCACAAAGTTCAACCAGCTGTCAGCCTCCCAGTAAAAAACTGGGCAATTTTCTTTGACTACCTCTTAAAGCAATTTAACCTGCCACAACATTTTTTCGGATCATGCCATAAGCAGGTACCCCTCTCCCCTCAAATAAGAGCACTAAAGAACATCAGAAACACCTCCCTCAGGGCAGCCAGGAGACATCCACAGTTGGAATCCTTATTGAAGAGCTATAAATCTGCCCAAAACGATTATAGACAGGCATGTCGAATTAATAAACAACACCTCCAACAACTCTGGTGTTCTCTCCTTCACGCAAGCAAGAGTCAGAACTCCCGAAAATTATGGGCATTAGTCAACAACCAATTCAATGGAAACAGCAGCCTGGGAAGTGCAAACATCGCTGAGAACGATTGGATAACATTTCTCACCAGTCACTTCCAGGTGGAAGAGTGGAAGGCATTACCAGCGACAATACCGCCCTGGGAACAGCAGGACATCCAGCAAGGTGTGAAAATTCAACGGAAGAGGTTTCCTTCTCCCCCTCAAAGCTGGCAAAAATTCTATCCAAAGCCAGATCGGCCGGAGCCCCGTGCCAAAACAGCTTGCCACAGGCCCTGTTCAAAAAGAACATACCCTTCTGGTCCAAGCAGTTCAATCATTCCCGATTCTTGGACAAGTGCGATCATTCAGCCCATCCACAAATCTGGCTTAAAATCAGCCCCAAGTAATTATAGGCTGATAGCACTCTTGGACAATGAGGCGAAGTTTCTTTCCAGCTTGCTGCTGGAAGACATGAAGAGCTGGGCCGGCTCAAAAGGGCGGTTACCTAAGAACCAAACAGGGGTCGTGGCAAACTCAGGCATTCTGACCAACCGTTTAGCTTTATCAATCCTTACCGATAAAGCTATCGCATCTGCCTCGACAACGTTTTGTGGACTTTAAAGCCGCTTTTGACCACGCTCCCAGGGAACCTCTTTGGGCTAAACTATCCAGCTGGGGAATACCGGCTAAATTATTGAAGCCAATCATGCAGCTGCATACCAACACTTGGATCCAAGTTAAAATCGGCACTGGACTGCACCTTTCTAGAAAAATCTCGACGACAAGGGGAGTGAAACAAGGATGTGTGCTAGCCCCGTTGCTTTTTAATCTTTTCCAAGCCGATCTCTCAGCAGACCTGGACTCAATAAATAGCCACCCCCCAGGATTGGCGACGCACAGATCAGTAATCTTTTATACGCTGACGACCTCGCTCTTTTCAGTCGTACACGAGTTGGATTGCAACTGTTGTTAAACTCCGTCCACATGTACACCACCAAGAACAAATTGGTGGTAAATCTTAAGAAAACCCAAGTGGCCTTATTGGGCAGGAAGCAGCACAGAAGTGGCGGCTGGACGTACAATGTTCAAATCCCCTTTGGCATAACCTACAGGTACCTAGGACTCCATATCGACTCAAGGGGCACACTAATGAAACCGCCACGAAATTGTCATGAAAGCCACGGCTCGCCAAGTTAGCCTCTCTAAGCTCTCTAAAAAACTGCCAGGCCCCAACTTAGCTGCAATGTTGCTAGTCATGCGAGCCAAGATAGGCCCTACCCTGTTGTACCGTTTTGAGATCTCCCTCAGCAAGTTCAGTACTATCCTTGATCAATATACGATTAAAATCGACAAAAGGGTGCTTCAGCTACCAAGTAGTTTGTCTGCTGCCCAGATCCGGTTGGAGCTGGGCCTCCCAAACTATACCTTGCAAAGCATGGGGTCCTTTCTTAACCTTTGTCACAAGCTGAGACAGGTGAGAGCTGGCACCCTTGAGTCCCTGTTAATAACTCCAGCGGTCGACATAGCCTGTACTTTAACGAATGAAGGTCACAACTATCAGCAGACTATCTCTGGTCTCTTAATCCTGGGAATAAAGCTTTTAAATTAGGTCTCAAAATGCGCATCCAACTATGCTCCAGACTGTTAGAGAGATCCTAGCCAAAAGGAATCCCGCATGGGCAGTAATTAATTCGTACCAGCTGGTAGCCCTCCCCTGCCACACCTGGCCTGCTCTTATTCTTCACATCTAAAACAAAGATTCTTGGCCCTTAGGATGGGCAAGTGACTTCTTGAAACACCTACCTATATGGAGGCAGACCTCAGACGATCTTGCGTGTAGAGGCTGAAGCAAATCAGATGAATCTCTGGAGCACGTTGCATGTATTTGCCCAGCACGGTTGCCTCTGTGCAGAACAAAGTTGATGCCCGAGTGGAACAAATTGGGAGTCCGGACCTGCAGGCAGAGCATCATAGCTGCCCTGAATCCAGAGAACGGCTTTAAACATTAACTTCACGATTTTTATCCACTTGGCTTATCACCCAATTCAAGGTCTCCCAAGCCTCTAATTCAATTCAGCCTCGTTGAAGTCCCCAAATGTCTGTTTCACCCACACAAAGGCTTACAAAGGCAGAAATTGTGGGCGCCATTAGACTGCTTGGACTGTAGTTCTGCCTTAATCGGGGGCGCTGCCACTTTTTTAGCTTTTCACAATGATGAATTTTGTCATTTTATCTCCTTAAATGTTTTTAAGTATGTTCTTATGAAGAAAATTTGTATCATGTGCTTTTATGATTTATTTTTAAATCGAATGAAGCTCGTTATTAACATAGCTGGACATGTGAGGTGCCAGGACGACTGGCAAAGCAAATAAATCACAAGGATAAAGCAAAGGCACCTATTGTGGTCATTTTGACAGACTTAAAGGAATAACCAGATACTCTAAGCCACAAACTAGAAGCAATATAACATTATAAAATCCGGGTAATGGAGCTACTCCATCATCTTAAGACATTTAGAGGGTTAACTTTGCTATGTCACTTCTTTTACACATGGGATGCCTGCAGCTTCATCCTTTGTCAGCTCAGAGGGCAACAAAAATGTGGACTTCTGCCATTGGCTTGGCGTCCTACCAAGCCAGTGGAGGTCTCCGATTGAAAAAGCATATAATTAGATGAGAAAGCTTATTGGGTCCAGCAGGTACACCAGAGGCAGTCAGAGTGAAGGTCTTCCTTAAGAACGGCGGCATAGCCTGAATGAAGGCCGCCATTTGTGCGATGTATGCAGCGTGGAATGTAATGTTAGAAGCATGTTTTTCTCTGGTTATGGTGACATGCATTAATCTGGTGACAGTGGCCTTTTCACTACGACTGGTTTGAGGCTGATGCCCAGGGAATATTACTGCCAAGCTGGATGACCTACCCCTTGAACATGATTGATGCCAAAGCCGAAGGGCCCCTTCTCCCCCACACTTGCGTGACCTCTTAGGCTTCCTTTCTGTGGTTTTGCACCTGGAAGAGGGACAGGACTGCTAATCTCTGTCTCATTTCACGCCATGAAAAGTTTCACCTCATGATGGAGTGCCTTGGCTTGCATGTGAGTACATTCATCTGGCCGTGACAGCACAAGCAGATGTCTTGCATGTCCGAAATCCACATCTGCTTACCACAGGAGTGGCAATGTTTAAACCCTGACAGAACACTGCACTGAACTATGCTTTAAGGAAACTTTTCAAGGAGAGTAACCCTGGATCTATGTTGAAAGCACAGAAAAGAGGATTTCATGACATATTTGGGTAGGTTTTGGAACCAAGACCGAAAAGTGGTTCCACACGCAGGTGCTCAAGAGCAACTGTAAAGATTTCTGATCTGGTCTGGCACCTGGAGGGATTCAAGAGGTGACCAATCTTCAGGAAGAAGTATCCATAAGGAACAAACGTCTTACATTCTGAGATAACCTAAACATTTGCGCAAGAGAACACTGGCTCTACAGCGCACTGGTAACTAATGTTAGCACCTAGCTTTTCACAGCCAATACTAGGCACTTCTGTTTTCCGTTCTAAATCAAAGTTTACTTACTTTTTATTAAAGTCCTTTTTCTCCCAACATTAAGTACTGACTGTACATTGTTTGTTTACTGTTATCATTATAAAGTACTTGGCCATTTCAACTGGAGTGCACCTGTGTTGTAGCAGTGGAACACCTCATTCCACAAGAATAAGGCCAAGCAACCGGACACTTCTGCGGAACCCAAAGAAAAATCCTCACACTAGCAGGATAAACTGGAGAAATCAACCAGGAAACTATGGAGGATGTGAAAAGGGGTTCTTGCTTTTCACAGGCTGGGCCATAGCCAACATTTTGAATACATATCTTCGTTTGGAAGGGGAGCATTTACCTTATAGAGGAAGAATCCCAATTCAGAACTAGTGACAAATGTGGCAGTCCTGAAGCAGTTTGGTAGAGCTTTCTGCAATAGGCTATTATCATGAAGAGGACTTGCTGCATTTGAAAAGGATGTGTTTCTTTGATACTTCAGCCATGCTGAACAGATTGGTTCTTTACATGATCAAATTACAAATGAAATGTACTACGTTTCTGCAATATCAATATTGGCCTTCCCTGACCATGGTATGAGGAGAACAGTCATTCTCCAGTGTAGCTGGGGCACACCCCGGTTCAGTAGAGGCCAGCACTCTCCTGAGGAAACAGTAGAAATGCGTATAAAGCATTAAACAGTAATCTTAAAGGCAAGAAGAGACTTCTGGCGATCTAAAAAAAACAAAAAAACATACAGGGCAGGGCAGAATGCACAAAATGTAAAGGAAATAGTCTCTCCATAAAGGTCATGTTCCTAAATGCTAGGGTTTAAGTATGTCCAGAAGGCTACTGTTTCAGCTGCGACTGCTGACTGTTGAGCCATACCAAAATCCTGTTATTTTGGAATGTTGCTGGGTTAATATCTAAACTAAGTGACATGGAGTGGGGCAGCTATAAAGAAAAGCACCACATAGTTTTCCTTCGGGAGACCTGGGACACCGATCCAGTGTTTAGGCCAGGGTACCTTTCCTTCTGAAATAGTGCTATACCTTCTGCTTCAGGAAGAGACTTAGGTGGTCTCCTGATCTGGATGAAAATTGACATTTTTAACAAACCCAAAATAATAGATAAAGAATCCAACAACATATTAGGAATCATCTTAATCCCCAATAGTAAAATATAAACACTTGGCTATTATGAACATTTATATACAATCAGTCCCGGGCAACAAGATCTCAAAGACTTTACTATTTTTAACTGACATCTTGAACTCACTAGATCCCAGCAGGCCAAAAATTATAGCCAGGGATTGCAATGCAACAATCAAACCCCTGGAACATCTTTTACCCCTCACTTATGAAGAGGATGCAGTGTGAAGAGTTCCTGCTCTAATTACTGAGCCCTTAAGGCGATGGCCGAAAGTCTCTAAACAAATCTTTGATATAATTTTGGCCTATTGGTTAAGGGCTGCCAATGGGCGTTCAAAGTCTGATAAAAATCTGAAACCTACATTTAATAGAGGCCAATATTCGAGTAACATTGATTATATTTTTCTTGATTTCAGGCTATGGCCCTTTCTGATGGACATGAACAAGTTACTTACCTTCGGTAACTATGCATCTGTAAGAGACATATGTTATTTATGGATTCCTTACCTTAGAATTTCCTGCAGGAGTCAGACTGGATCCAGAGATTTTTCTTTAGAAGTACCCCTGCGCGTCGGTAGGTGGCGTTAGTCGACTCCGCGTTCGTCGTCGCCGGGATGACGTCGCAGTGCCTACTTAAGACGCCGCTCCTGCACGCTGACATCAGTTCTGACACGACTTTCAACTGCAGAAGCGCAGAGCCATGCATGACACTGGCCACTGGTGCACCACAACCATGGCCCTGTAAGGGAGTCCCTATTCCTAGAAATCAGTTCGCAGAGCGGGGAGGATGGGTGGGGCGGTAAGGAATATATTACAGATACATTGTTACCAAAGGTAAGTAACTTGTTCATCTGAAAGAGACAGTTTGTTATAGATTCTTTACCTTAGAATAGATACCCCAGCAATACCATCCCCAGAGGAGGGACCGCGAACTAAGTTCACACCAGAAAGTCCGGGAGGACCGAACTGGCAAAATAGCCGTCCCTTCAGACTTGACTGTCCAGGCAGTAATGTCTGGTAAACGTGTGCATAGATGCCCACGTTGCCGCCTGGCAGATATCAAGAAGTGGGACTCTACATGCCAACGCAGTGGTAGCCGCTGTAGCCCTGGTGGACTGAGCACGCAGCCCCACTGGAGGATCTTTCTTAGTCAAGGCGTAGCAGATTTTTATGCAAAGGACAACCCACCGCGAGATGGTACGTTTTTGAACAGCCCTGTCCTTCTTAGCACTAACATATCCAACAAAGAGTTGATCATCCACCGGAACGTAGAATGACAGCGCCCGTTGTGGGTCCAGACGGTGGAGTCTCTCCTCCTCCGTGGAAGGGTGCGGAGGTAGGAAAAAAGTAGGCAAGGTGATGGATTGATCTATATGAAATGGAGTAACCAAATTAGGCAGAAACGAAGGCCTAGTCCTAGGCACCACTTTGTACGGATGCACAAAGAAAGGGGACTTGGAAGATAGAGCTTGAAGCTCACTCACCCTGCAAGCAGAGGTGATGGCAACAAGGAAAGCAGTTTTCAGAGTTAGGAGCCTGAGAGGACAGTTATGAAGAGGCTCGAAGGGAGCACACATGAGGTATGTAAGAACGAGATTCAAGTCCCACTGAGGCATTACGAAAGGAGTTGGAGGAAACAGATGAGTAACGCCCTTAAAGAACCTATTTACAATAGGAGACTTGATTAAGGATGGCTGATCTGGCAGCCTAAGAAAAGCTGAGATAGCTGCAAGATAACCTTTAAGAGTGCCCAGAGCAGAGCCCTGTTGGGCTAAAGAAAGTATATACAGAAAAACCTCAGAAAGGGGATCCACAGCCTTTGCTGTGCACCATGCCACAAATTTGTTCCATCGACAGGTGTATACCGATTTCATGGAGGGACGCCTGGCTGCCAAAATTACATTACAGACTTCGGGCGGAAGGTCAAAAGCTGTCAACTGCCGCTGCTCATTCTCCATGCAAGGAGGTGGAGGCTGGACAGGTTCGGGTGAAGAACCGCCCCCTGTTGCTGTGCCAGAAGATCCTCCCGAAGGGGCAGTCTGATCGGAGGATCGATGGCCATGCTCAGAAGCTCGGGGTACCAGACTTTTCGTGCCCAGTCCGGATCCACAAGGATAACTTGGGCCCGGTCACGCTTGATGATCTTCAGCACTCGGGGCAGAAGTGGTACAGGTGGGAAGGCGTACAGGAGGCCTGAGCTCCACTTGCGACGAAAACCGTCGCCGTGCGAGTGCCACCTTGGAAACTCCAACGCACATTACTGCCGACATTGCGCGCTCTCTTTGGAGGTGAACAGTTCTAACCAAGGCTCTCCCCATCGCTGAAAGAGGCCTTGTGCCACCTCCGGGTGGAGACGCCATTCGTGATCGACCAGGCACAGACGGCTGAGTTCGTCCGCTCTGGTGTTCAGAGACCCCGCCAGGTGTTGAACCACCAGGCTTATGTCCTGGTGTTCCAGCCATGTCCAGAGGCGAAGAGCCTCTTGACAAAGGGTCCACGACCCCACCTCGCCCTGTTTTTTGCAGTACCACATGGCGGTGGTGTTGTCCGTGAACACTTGCACCACTTCCCCTTTGAGAGAGGAAAGGAATGCCTTCAGTGCAATTCGAATCACCTGGAGCTCCAGCAGGTTGATATGGAGCCCGGACTCCGCCAGAGACCAAACACCTCTGATCTCTGCCTCTCCGAGATTGCCGCCCCATCCCAGAAGTGACGCATCGGTCACTACTGTCAGCTCTGGTTGGGGAAGGTAGAGGGATCTGCCTCTGACCCAATCTTGTTTCGTTAACCACCACTGCAGCTGTGTCGCAGTCCCCTCCAAGACCTGGACATAGTCGGAAAGGTTCCCCTGATGCTGCGCCCACTGGAACTTCAGGTCCCACTGCAGACAGCATATGCCACCTGGCATGATCTACCAGCAGGAGGCCATGAGGCCCAGCAGCCTCAGTCATTCTCACCGAAATCCGGGATAGAGGCTGAAACATCTGTATCATAGCCCGAATATCCTGGACTCACTGTTCGGGAGGATAGGTCTGAAACTGCACTGTGTCCAAAACTGCTCCGATGAAAGCGTGCGTCTGAGAAGGGGTCAGGTGTGACTTTGGCACGTTTATAGTGAACCCCAGCGAATGCAGGAGGTACGCCGTAGTCTGGAGGTGGGAGACGACAGCATGGGGCGAGCCCGCCTTCAACAGCCAGTCGTCGAGGTAGGGTAAGACTGGAACCCCTGATCTGCGAAGATGAGCTGCGACCACCGCCATCACTTTCGTGAACACCCGAGCGGCACTGGTGAGGCCAAACGGGAGCACAGTAAACTGAAAGTGCTCGTGGCCCACCACGAACCGTAGGTAGCGCCTATGGGCTGGCAGGACGGTAATGTGGAAATAAGCATCCTGCAAGTTCAACGCCACCAACTAGTCTCCAGGGTCGAGGGCAGACAGGACCTGAGCCAACGTGAGCATTTTGAACTTCTCCTTCTGGAGGAAGCGGTTGAGGGCCCGTAGATCTAGAATAGGACGCAGGTCTTTGTCCTTCTTGGGCACCAGAAAAGTAGCAGGAATAGCAAAACACGACCTACTCTGGCATCAGCACCCTCTCTATTGCTCATTTGGCCAAAAGAGCAGAGACTTCCTGGCGGAGAAGCGTCAAATGGTCTTCCGACATGCGATCGTACGAAGGTCGCATGGAGGGAAGGGTTGTCTCGAAGGGGAGGGAATAGCCCCTTCAGACTATTAGCAAAACCCACCTGTCCGACATGATGGATTGCCAGTGGAGGAGGTGATGTCAAATCCTGCCTCTCACAGGTCGTTGATGGGCCTGAAACGTTTGACTAGGAAGGTTTGGAGGCTGCTGCAGGGAGGGAATGGGTGGACTGGCCCGCCCGCAGGCTGCCAGACCCGTGAGGTCACTGGGTCCCACGTCTGCAGCCACGCAGAGGCTGGGCAGCTTGCATGAGCTGGTGGCTAGACTGGGCCGGACGTGGTTGGGTGCCCCTTCAGTAGCCACTAAAGGGACGAAAAGCAGACTGGAGGGGGCAAGAAGGCGCGGCAAGGCCCAAAGATCTGGCCATAGCCCGAGAATCTTTAAAGTGCTGAGTCTGCTTTGTCACCAAAAAGGTGACTGCCATCAAAGGGCATGTCCATCAAGGTTGACTGGACATCCCCCAAAAAGCCAGATGTCCTCAACCAGGCGTAGCACCTAAGGCTACCGATGTGGCAATCGTTCTGCCCAGTGAGTCGGTGATATCCAGTCCACATCTGATCGTGAATTTGGCTGCGTCTCTCCCATCCACCACTGCCTGAGAGAGGACGGCCCGAACCTCCTACGGACACTGAGGCAGCACCTGCGCATCCGTATCCCAAATGGCATGGGAGTATCGGCCCAAGAGGCACGCAGTATTCACGGACCGCAGTGCCAAGCTGTAGAAAGAGAACATACGCTTCCCGAGATGATCCAGCTTCTTGGATTCCCTATCTGGAGGAGCAGAAGGAAATGCGCCCTTTGAAGAAGAGGCTTGGACCACCAAGCTCCCTGGGGAAGGGTGTTGGGTCAGGAACACTGGGTTCCCTGGGGCCGGGCAGTGGGCCATCGTCCTTTCCACAGGAGCCCCTGTGCTGGACTTGGACCAGGTGCCCAGGAGGACGTCAGCGAGGGCTTTGTTAAACGGCAATAGGGGTTCAGAAGTGGACGCCGCAGGTTGAAGCACCTCAGTCAGGAGGTTAGTCCTGACTGCCACCGAAGGGAGCTAAAGGCCCAAGACCTCGGCCACCCTTCTCACCGCCACAGCATAGGACGCTCCCTCCTCCGTAGCCACGGTAGGGGGAGACAGCAAAACAGTGTCCGGAGAGGTGTCCAGACCACTGGAATCACCCAGTTCCTCACGCCAGTCCGGGTCTTCCAACTGGTCCGCTAAAGGGTCCAGCAACACCTCCCAGTCCTCATCACCATCCTCTGGTCAATAGGGAACACCAGGGATGAACTGGGGAACAAAAGCACCCTCCGGCGTCGGCCTGGCTCCGGGTCCAACTCGGGGCTGTTGATGAGAATGGGTTTGGCGTCGGTTGGAGGCACGATAGGCGCTGGGGCGTCATCGTCAGCATCGGCGAACGGGAAGGTCGAGTGAGATCGTCCGGTGTCGATCCGGATCCAGGCCTGGATCTGCAGGAGTCCATCGGTGCCAGACCCGCTGGCATCAAAGGTCCAGGTCCCCCACCCCGCGGGGCCCGAAGGCACGCCAGCGGAGTCGGGCTGCCCAAAGACGAGGTGTAAGGCCTCGTAAAACTGTCGAAGCTGGGCAGGGGACGCTCTGGCTCCCAGAAATGGAGGGAGGTGTGGAGTCATCCCTGAATCAGGCACCGGAGATGGAGCCTTGGAACGACGATGCTCCGAATCCTGCGTCGCGTCAGCCGACCAGCGGGGAGAAGGCGAAGAGCGCCTGTGCTTCTTCGCCTTCTTCTTGGAGTGGGGGGTCCGCGAACAGCCTCGAGACCTTCCTCTCAAACGAGACCTGGAACACGGAGCCGACCGCCGGGCCTCAAGCAACTTTCGAGACCGCTCCCGCAAAGTTTTCAGCACCAAGGCCGGGCTCCAGACACCACAGGCACACGAGGTGTGGGTCCGTCACGTACATCTTGTGACAGGCGCCGTAGGGCTTGAAGCTGGTTCGACGAAGGGACATCCCTTGCGCACCAGGAGTCGAAAGACTCGAAAAAAGTCAACAAAAGGCGCAAAAAAATTTAGCCCAAAAAAGGGTAAGGGGTAGCTCTCTCCAGATCTGGGGTAGGCTGGCGCGGAAAAAGAAAGAACTGACGTCAGAGGGCAGCGTCTAAGTAGGCATGGCAACATCTTCCAAGCGACCACGACGCCGTCCGACGCCACCTACCAACGCGCAGGTATACTGCTGAAGAAAAATCTCCGGATCCAGTCTGATGCCTGAGGGAAATTCTAAGTTAAGGAATCTATAACTAACTGTCTCTTTCAGATAGTGTTGCCAAGAATAGACCGCGATCACAATTTCCTTAGAGCTCAATTTACTCAGGCAATATGTGCTTGTTCCCATAAGGGTTCTAGTGCCCATGTAACCCCCCCTTTTCAGTACAAATAATCGTAGGAATATTAAGTAGGGGGGGGGGGTCATAATAAGAAATGAATCCACGTTATGCAAGATCTCCCAGAAGTTTGTAGAAACCTTAGAGCCATCCGAACCTATGCATAGAGTCCTAATCAATTTTGTAGATGTCCACCTGAAGCTAACTACTAGTTTAAAATCCTTCTTTACCAGTGATGTGAGGTCACATCAAACCCCTTGCAAACAAATTTGTTGGTTTTCCAAAGAGTGCAGGAGGACAAAGAGTTCTAGTCGACTTAATAAAGCTAGGTGGCAGGGGGTCATAGTCCTTGCAAGGAAACAAAATAAGCTAATCCTATGACGCAGCAAGAAAGAGTGGGAGGAAGCCTGTGGGAAGATATGGCAGAGGCTCTACAGAAACGGGACACAAAGGGGTTTCGGAAAATATTGGCCAATGGGAGCAGGGAGGTAAGGGTACAGCCAGAGGATTGGTAGGCACATTTTAAAGCACTTTATGAACCAAGGGAGGACTTCACTCAAATGGCCGAGGATGAGGGGAAAGGTCCCTTGGTTCTAGGTCAGGTCAAAAGTACCATTAAACCACTAACCTTTAACCTTAAAGAGACTGAGCTTGCTCAGTCCCTAATGAAGAGGGGGAAAAAAGGTACAGGGCCAGATTATATCCCTGGGGATTTTTATTTCTCCCAGCCCTCTATCTGGGTCCCCTATTTGAAGACACCAAGTAATGCCATTGCGAAAGGGGAGGCGATTCTGCCATCCTGGAAGGGTGCAATAATTGTACCACTGCACAAGAAAGGAGGAAAAGATCTACCAGCTAATTATAGGCCAATAAGTCTCACTGACAACTCCCCCAAATCTTTTAGCAAACAAGTCCTATATAGATTACAGGAGTAGCTAAATGATCATCATGAGCTCACAGACTTCCAAGCGGGCTTTCACGAAAAAGTCAGTACTCCAGATCAAGTGTTCCGCTTTAGGACTATATGCTGAAAGTATGTTGAACTAAAAAGGGATCACTTATACGTAGCCTTTATGGATATAGGGCTACCTTTGATCTGGTGCTAAGGGCAAATCTTTGGAAGGTGCTAGGTAACTATGGGGTACCCGAAGATCTCTTGAGACCACTGATAGTCTTGCATACAGAAACTTACGCACAAGTGAGATGGGGCAGTGTGGGGTGCTTACCAACAGGATGCCGATAAATTGGTGGCTATTTATGGTGCTATATTGTGGGGTGACGTAGATGTTATCATTGCTCCAAGTTGAAAATACATTTATTAGGTGTCTGCTCAATCTACCAACCAGCAACCCTTTACTACCTACCAGATTCGACCTGGACTTTGAGAGGGTAGATCAGGTGGTTTTATTTAGCATATTTAGATATTGGGTGCCCATTTGGTCTACACCACAACTATCACCCTATCAAGAGGCCCTGAAAGAAATTATTGATCTGCATAAATCACAAACTATTCCTTGGCTTTGCAGCATTATACAACTATGTAAGTCACTTAAGTTAGATGAGGCTTGGACCGATCCAGGGAAAATGGATACATCTACACAAAAAAGGGCAAGAAGTACTTATTGGGACAATGCGCTGCAAAATCTCTGGAATGATCAAAGAATAGCGAGCATGTCCATGAAATTGCTGTTGCACAAATGTTATCCCATATTTGAACCATATCTTGACCCAATTAGTCCCAGTCATGCAAATAATTTATATATTAGATTTAGAACTGGCATTCTACCACTAAGGACCTTTACGGCATGGTTGTCTAGGATTGCAGAGTCCCCTGAGCACTGCCCATTCTGTCCCTTCACGAAGGAGACAGAGGAGCATTTCTTATTCTTCTGCCTAGGGTATATGCTGCCCAGGAAGAGGTGGATCATCCCATTATGCAAATCATTGGGTATGAGACTTCTGGGAGGTGCAAAGGTTATTGAGATGTGACGCAACTGAATTAATTTGTTTTTACAACCTCCAAATTTTTATTATGGGCGTGAAGGAGAACAAGATACCTAAAACAAAGTAATATGTGATTAGTAGGGTAACTTAGCAAAGTCCCTTTATCTCTTACCATGCTGTGTTACCTGTTCTCGAAAGGGCATGGTCTTATCTTTTTTTTGGGGTGTGGGATTTTTAACATCATACACAAAGATAATTAGTTAATACAGCGAACTTCATAAAGCGGTTACTGTGACTGTATGTAAGAGGGTTGTGACCATAGTTTGTGCTAGTTTTCTTTTTTTAAATCAAGTTGCGCAAAAGCAACTGTCAGCTCTGCACATATCCGGCCAATCCCTCTAAATGTATTATGAAATGTGTACCTCGGTTTTCTCAATAAATCAATTAAGGGTCTCAAGGCAAATCAATTAAGGGTCTCAAGGCACTGAGTGGGGGAGGGGGGTGGATCTGTGGTTTAGTGGAAGAGCCAGGTTTTGAGGGCCTTCCTCAATGCAGGCGGCGACAGTGGATGCCCGAGATGTAGCGGCAGGTCTTCGCAGCCGTGGTCTTGTGGATCCATGGGATGGTGGCCAGGGCCAGTTGGGGGGAGGGGAGATGTCGTTGGGAGGGTGGGGTGCTTGTGTGTAGGAGAGGCGGTGGTTTAGGTATGCAGGTCTGGCTTTGTGGAGGGCTATGTAGACGTGCGTGAGGAGCTTGAAGGTAATTCTTTTGTTGATAGATAGCCAGTGAAGGTCTTCAGGCGACCAGTGATGTGGCTGCGGATGTTCAGGATGAGTCTGGTGGAGGCGTTCTGGATGTTCTGTAGTTTCTTTATGAGTTTTTGGGTGGTGCCGGTGTAGAGTGCATTGCATTATTCAAGTCTGCTGCTGACGAGCGCATGGGTGACTGCTTTCCAGGACCCGGTGGGGATCCACTTGCAGATCTTCCGAAGCAGGCAGAGCATATGGAAGCAGGAGGATGAGACGGCGTTGATTTGACGGCTCATTGAGAGTGAGAAATCCAGGATGATGCAGTGGTTTCATGTGTGGTCTGGGGTGGGGGTGTTTAGGTGGGCTGTGGCCACCAGGAGTCACCCCAGGAGGAGGGGGGTGGAGCCCAGGATGAGGACTTTGGTCTTGTCTGAGTTAAGCTTGAGGCAGTTGTCCTTCATGCAGGTGGTGACTGCCTTCATCCTGTTGTGGAAGTTGCTATAGGCAGATGTGTGTTCGTCTGTGAGGGAGAGAATCAGCTGGGTGTCGTCGGCGTAGGAGACTATGTTGAGACTGTGGCTTTTGACGATGGTGCAAGCAGGGTCATGTAGATGTTGAAGAGGGTGGGGATCAGGGAGGATTCCTGAGGCACTCCGCAGCTGATCTCTGTGGGTTCTGAGTAGAATGGTGGAAGCCTGACTCTTTGTGTTCGGCCGGTGAGGAAGGAGCGGATCGATTCTAAGGCTCTGTCGCGGATGCCGGTGTCATGGAGTCTTGCGCAGAGGGTGTGGTGGGAGACGGTGTCAAAGGCGGCTGAGAGGTTCAGGAGGATGAGAGCTGCAGTCTTGCCTCGGTCGCAGAGGGTACAGATGTAGTCTGTAGCGGTGAGGAGAGCGCTCTTGGTGCTGTGGTTGCCTCTGAAGCCCGATTGGGAGGTCCAGGATGTGGTTTGTTTCGATGAACTCGGAGTTGGGTGTTGATGACTTTCTCGATAACTTTGGCTGGGAAGGGGAGAAGAGATGAGTCTGTAGTTCTTGATGTCCGTCGGGTTGGCAGAGGGTTTCTTCAGCGGGGGGGATCTCTGCGTGTTTACAGTCTTCAGGGAAGGTGGCGGACTCGATGGAGCAGTTGATGGTGCAGCAGAGTTCGGCAACGATGGATGAAGATGTAGTGAGGGCAGGGATCTGAGGGGGCTACGGAGTGGATACTCTTCATAATCCTGAGGGTGTCGTCATCAGAGGTGAGGGTGGTCCAGTTGGGCCGGGTCTGTGGGGTCTGGAGTCATTGGGTGCGGTGATTGCAGGTGGGTCTGGGGTTGCGAAGCTGTCATAGATCTCCTTGATCTCGGGGTGGAAGAAGGTGGCGAGGTTGTCGCAGAGGTTTTGAGATGGGGGAATGTCTGCGGTCTCTGTTGGGTTTGGCAAATTCTTTGGCCACGGTGAAGAGTTCTTTGCTGTTGATGTGTTCCTGTATGGCTGCTTTCTTTGTTGTGCTGATGAGGTGATGGTGTGCGGTGACGGCGGTTTTGAAAGCTACGTCGTCTGCCGCGATCTTGCTGCTACGCAATCTTTTCTCGAGCCGTATGCAGGTGCGCCTGGACTCTTGGAAGGCGGGAGAAAACCAACTGGCTTTCTTAGAGGGCGGCTTGCCTGAGGGTTTCCTAAGGGGAGCCAGTGGGCTGGCGCAGTTGGAGATCCAATGGTGGGGGTTGCATGCTAAGGAATTGGTGTCCGTGGATGTCGGTGGTGAGGATTTTCTGAGGAGGTGGTGCGCTGGTCTTTGGAGACCTTGTTTCAGCTTCAGCAAGGATAGCGGTGGGCATGGTGGTGTGCAGTGGGTTTGGCGAAGGAGAAGTGGACGCAGTGGTAGTCAGTCCAATGTGGCTCGGAGGTGTGGCTGGCTGATGATGTTGCTTGTGGAGAAGATGGGGACGGGCGTGTGTCCTGCTGAGTGGGTTGGAGAGGTGACCAGTAGTTTGAGTCCGATGGTGGCAAGGCTCTCCAATAGGGATGAGGTGTTGTGGTCGTCGAGGTTGTCCAGGTTGAAATTGAGGTCGCTGAGGAGGTTGTAGTCCATTGAGGCGAGAGCGTGGGGAGTGATGAAGGCGGCTATGACTTTGCTGAAGAGGGGGGTGGGGAGACCTGCACTACTCTCCCCTTGACAGAGGGAAGGAATGCCTTCAGTGCAAGTCGGATCGCCCGAAGCTCCAGAAGGTTGATATGGAGCCTAGACTCTGCCGGAGACCAGAGGCCTCTGATCTCCGCCTCTCCCATGTGGCCGCCCCATCCCAGGAGGGACGCATCTGTCACCACTGTGTGCTCCGGTTGGAGAAGGGAGAGGGATCTGCCATTGACCCAATGCCGGTTTGTGAGCCACCACTGCAGCTGGTGTGCAGTGCACTCTGAGATCTGGATGTAATCGGACAGGTTCCCCATATGCTGCGCCCACTGGAACTTCAGGTCCCACTGCAGAGCCCGCATATGCCATCTGGCATGATCGACCAGCAGGATGCAGGAGGCCATGAGGCCCAGCAGCCTCAGGGTCATCCTGACCGAAACCCAGGATAGAGGCTGAAAGATCGGAATCAGAGCCTGAATATCCTGGATTTGCCGTTCGGGAGGATAGACCCGAAAGTGCGTCGTATCCAGAACCGCTCTGATGAAGAGGAGCTTCTGAGAGGGAATCAGGTGCGACTTCGGCACATTGATGGAGAACCCCAGCAAATGCAGGAGGTCGGCCGTAGTCTGGAGGTGGGAGACGACTGTCCGGAGCGAGCCCGCCTTCAACAGCCAGTCGTCGAGATAGGGGAAGACTGGAACCCCTGATCTGCGCAGATGAGCTGCGACCACCGCCATCACTTTCGTGAACACCCGAGGGGCGCTGGTAAGGCCAAAGGGGAGCACGGTAAACTGAAAGTGCTCGTGGCCTACCGTAAACCGCAGGTAACGACGGTGGGCCGGCAGGACAGGAATGTGGAAATATGCGTCCTGCAGATCCAACGCTACCATCCAGTCTCCAGGGTCGAGGGCAGACAAGACGTGAGCGAGCGTCAACATTTTGAACTTCTCCTTCCGGAGGAAGCGGTTGACGTTCCTGAGATCCAAGACAGGACGCAGTCCCTTGTCCTTCTTGGGCACCAGAAAGTAGTGGGAATAACAACCACGTCCTACTTCTGGTGCAGGAACGCGCTTGATGGCCCCCTTGGCCAAGAGGGCCGCGACTTCCTGTTGAAGAAGTGCCAAGTAATCCCCCGACATGTGGTGGTACTGGGGTGGCATGGCTGGAGGGGTAGTCTCGAAGGGGAGGGAGTAGCCCCTTCGGACTATTTGTAAAACCCACATGTCCGAAGTGATGGTGCGCCAGTGGGGGAGGTGATGGCGAATCCTGCCACCCACTGGCGTTTGATGGGCCTGAAAAACCGGACTAGGAAGGTTTGGAGGCAGTGGTGGCCGGGGTGGACTGACCCGCCCGCTGGCCCCCTGACCCGCCTTGGCGGGTCCCACGTCCGCGCTGAGTGTTGCTGCGCAGGCCTGTGGCTCTGAAGCGAATGTGTTGGGGCGCCCCTTCCGTGACCACGAAAGGAGCGAAAAGCAGAAGGCGGAGGAGGGCGCGTGGCGGAAAGGCCCAGGGACTTGGCCGTAGCCCGCGAGTCCTTAAAGCGCTCCAACGCACTATCTGCCTTGTTGCCAAAAAGGCGAATGCCATCAAAGGGCATGTCCATCAGGGTGTTCTGGACATCCCCCGAGAAACCAGTAGTCCTCAGCCAGGCGTGGTGACGGAGCGACACTGTCGTGGAAATCGCCCTGCCCAGCGAGTCGGCGGTGTCAAGGCCACATCGAATCGTGAACTTTGCTGCATCTCTCCCTTCAGCAATAGCCTGATAGAGCACTGTCCGGGCCTCCTCCGGACACTGAGGCAGCACTTGCGCCACCGTATCCCACAGAGAGTGGGAATAACGGCCCAAGAGGATACAGTGTTCAAAGACCGCAGCCCTGAACTGGCGGAAGAAATCTTCCCAAATTGTTCCAGTTTCTTGAATTCCCTATCCGGAGGTGCGGTAGGGAATGCGCTCGGGGACCCAGAGGCTTGGACAACCAAGCTCTCAGGGGTGGGGTGTTGGGAGAGGAAAAGGGGGTCGCCCGGGGCCGGGCCACGTTCCTATCCACAGGAGCCCCTGTGGTGGGCATGGACCAGGTGCCCAAAAGAACGTCTGAAAGTGCATCATTAAAAGGCAGCAGTGGCTCCGCAGAGGTAGCCGCCGGCTGAAGCACTTCTGTCAGGAGGTTAGTCCTGACGGCCACTGTAGGGAGCTCGAGGTGGAGGGCCTCGGCCGCCCTACGCAACACCACAGCGTAACTTGCACCCTCCTCCGTAGCCACGGTAGGAGGAGTGAGCATGCCAAGGTCAGGAGAGATATCAAGACCACTGGCATCTCCCAGTTCCTCTGCCCAGTCCGGGTCTAACTCGCACTGTGCTGTGAGAGGGTCCTCAGAACCCTCCCAGTCCTCCCATTCCTCCGGAGGATGATGAACAGGCCGAAAATAAGGAGGATGGACATAGGGATAGAAAGTTCCCATCGGCGTCGGAATCGGCGTCGAGTGACGCCGTGTCCACTTCGGGGCTGAAACCGGGGGCGACGTCGTCCGGTGGGACGGGCGACGTCGGAAGTGGTGCCTGAGGGGTCGACGTCAGTGGAGGTGTTACAAGGTCAACCGGCGTCAACCGGGATCCAGGCCTGGATCCATGGGGGCCCTGCGGTGCCGGGGCCGGAGCCGACAACGATGCCGGAGCCGTCGGCAGTAAAGGGAAAGGACCCCCAGTCGGACCCGCGGGGCCCGAAGGAGCACCGGCGGGACCTGACGGCCCAAAGAGGCGAGCCATCGCTGACAGAAATTCCTGCAGCTGGGCCGGAGTCGCCGACAGACCCAGGAAGGGCGGGTAGGCCGGCGGCGACTGCGTAGGTTCCGCCAGAGCTGCGGGAGTGGCACCACCCGCACCCTCAGCCGCGACGGGAAGTCGGAGAGCGACGGCGCTTCTTCGACTTCTTAGAGTGCTTCGTCTTACCTGACCCCGAGTGCAAAGACTTCGATCCCGATGAACGATGGTGGTGGCTCCGCGAACGGTCCCTCGACCTCCCACGGGACCGGGACCTTGAGCGGCGCGGAACTTCAAGCAACTTTCGGGACCGCTCCCGCAAAGTCTTCGGCGCCATGACCCGGCAGTCGGGGCACGACTTGGGGTCGTGGTCGCGCCCCAGGCAGTAGAGACACACGCGGTGCGGGTCCGTCACCGACATCATGCGATGACATTCCTCGCAGAACTTGAAGCCGGGCATTCCTACGGCACCAAGAGTCGATCGACACGACAAATAGAGACAAAAAGGCCTCGAAAAACTCAGTCAAAAAATGACTGGGGGTACCGCTCTCTCCGGATCTGCGCTTGCTGGCGCAGAAAAAGAAAGAACTGACGTCAGCGCGCGAGGGCGGCGTCTAAGTAGCTGCTGTGACGTCATCTCGGCGACCACGACGCCCTCGGAGCCGCACGACGCCACCTTCCGACGAGCAGGGGTACTGCTGACGAAAACTTTCCGGATCCAGTCTGACGCCTGGGGGTATTCTAAGGTAAGGAATCTATCACTAACGTGTTTCTTTCAGATCAGTACCTCAGAGCGCCGAAAGGTGGCGTCATTCGGCTTCGCATCTGCTGTGATGTTTGTGCCTACATGGGCGCCACCCCAGAGTGCGGACAGTTTCTTTCGTGACTAGTTCCGTGTTAAAAATGCAGAGGCACGTAAAAAATAATGTTACTTGTTTGACCAGTGTGCAGAGTATAAAGGGATTTTTTGGAGGGTAAAGAGCTCAGTTCGCAGACCAGGAGGATGGGAGGGTTGGTGAGGTTAGAGTGCCTACCAGAAAAAGCGTTACTGAAGGTAAGTAACTTGTTCTTCTGATAGAGACTTCTAACTGCACAGTCCTCACCTTAGAATAGATACCCAGGAGGTGGGTCTGGGAACTGGCTGAGACCAAAAAGTCCTGGAGGACAAAATGGGGAAAATGCCTGTCATGATGGCCCTGGCTGTACAAGCAGTAGTGTTTTGTGAAGGTATGGAGGGACTTTGATGTAGCAGCCTGGCAGATGTCTGGGAGAGGTAGCTCACGTGCTAACGCAGTAGAGGCCCTGGTGGAGTGAGCATGCAAGGTCTAAGGGGGTTGCTTCTTTACCACTGTGTAGAAGATTTTTATGCAGGGTACTGTTCATCAGGAGATGGCTCATTTCTGCACAGCCTTGCCTTTCTTCGCTTCAGTGAACCCAACTAAGAGCTGATCGTCGACCCAATGATCTCCGGTGCAATCAAAATAGAATGACAAAGGTATTTTAGAGTCCAAACAATGGTGTCTTTCCTCCTCCTTAAATGGATAAGGTGAAGCTTAGAACCAGGCAGAGTAACGCTATGGCCAATGTGAAAAGGGGTGTTCACCTTCAAAAGGAAAGCAGCACACATTCGAAGGAACAGTTTGTCTGGGAAAAAGTTGGTGTATGGAAGGTGGGCCGACAGAGCATGACGCTCACTGACCCTCCTGGCCAATGTAATTGCCACCAGAAGTCTGTTTTCAAAGTCAAGAGCCACACAGAGCAGCTATGCAGAAACTTAAAGGGAGAGCACATGAGAAATGTAAGGATCAAATTAAGGTGCTGATGGCCAATCCGGAGCCACTAAGTTAACTTGGGCCCAGTTGTTACTGATCTTCTTCAGAACTCCGAGAGGGAGAGGTAGCAGGAGAAAGTTATATAGAAGTCCCTTGAGCCACTATGTGGAATGAGTCTCTGAGGAAAAGCCTTCTTGGGAACTTCAGCGCACTAAAGCGTTGATATTATACACTCTCAGCGGTGGCAAACCGATCAAGCTAGAGTTCTCACCACTGCAGGAAAACACCCAGCGCCACCTACGGGAGTAACTGCCATTTGGGTCTTGTAGGAAGCTGGCTCTGTATATACTATACCTAAGTGAGGTATAGTGTGCACAGATTCCAGTGGAACCCCAAAGGTAGGCAGAGGTAAAGTTAGATAGCACCTTACTCTCTATTTGTGGTTGTGTGGTCGAGCAGTAAGGCTTTATCAGAGGACAGTGTTAAGCATTTGTTGTACACACTTAATCAGCAAATGATTTCACACACTCAAAGACAACTTCAGACCAATTGTTTTTGTATAAAAATATTCAGTTATTTTATTTCCTAGAACCAAGCAAGCCTGGCACAGGTAAGTGATAAGTACTTTGCAGTAAATATACAGATTGTAACACAGTTTGGATTGCAATTGTAAATGTACTTGGATTTGATTACAGTAGTGTTACTGATAATGCAATGCTTTTCAGACTACAGTACATATACTTTGTATGGGATTTTGAGTAAAATTTCAGGTAAGTTACTTTTGAGATTACTTTTCTTACACAGTGTAGTATACCTGGATACTACACTGGGGCATTTCCTGTAAACAGGTAAGTAAAAGAATATAGCACAATTGCAGAAAACTCCATACATTGATTTCAATGGACTGTTTCAGGTAAAATGCATTTAAATTACTTTTGGATTACTTTTTATAACAGTATTGGATCAGGGATTCAGCACTGGGGTAGGACCTGAAAACAGTTAAGTAAAATCGTTTTGGTTAAACGTATGATTTTTAAGCAATATTATACTGTTTTAAAAGTGAGCACTTTGAAATATTTTCCCACAGAATCACCAATGTTATCCTATGGAAGGAATTACAAGTTACAGGTAAACTACGTTGCGGTTATTTTTACAACTCAAGCAATGGATCATGGATTCATCACTGGGACCGTACCTGCAAACAGTTGGAAAAATTCGGATTAGTGATTCGTGCGATTTTTAAGGAATTTCCTTAGGTTTGAAAAGTGGACACTTTGAAACTTTTCCGGTAAAAATGTCTCAATGTTATTCAATGGCAAAAAACAAAGTATCGGTTTTTAAGGAGTTAATCGGTCTTGTTCGGGTCAGTGCTGGAGCCTTTTCTCCAGCACTGAGGTCTCTCCTGGAATCAGGTGAGAATTTTCGAATTCGGACTTCGGTCGATTTTTGAGGAATATTTTGAAGATTCAAAATTGGGCACTTAGTAGAAATTCTGAGTATAGCCAGCCAATGTTACCCTATGGAGGAATTGTGAAAGGACGGTTTTAGGGTAAGTACTCGACTGGCGGGGTTGAGCTTCTGGGGTAAGACTCAGGGGTCTCCCAGGGTCAGGTTGATGCTGTAGCTGCACTCTCAGCGGCCCTGGGGCGGCCGAGTGCAGAGGGCTTTTGGGCTGTCGGGCGCCCAATGGTTTTCTATGGAAGAACTGCCTGACGAACAAACACTGCAAGCTCGGGGACGGAGATTCTTCAGGTGCGACCACCACTTCGAGAGGTAAGTTGGGAAGGTAGAGGAAGGGTAGACACCCAGGAGTTGGGCACAGGGGCCCGTGGGGCGCCGGGTGCAGGGGTGTCTTTTGGTGTCGGAAATCTTACCCTCTGATGGTCGCGGTAGGAGGGGTCCCTTGTTCTGAGGCTGCAGGCGTCGTCAGGGTCGTCGAGGAGGGTCCATGGGTGCTGGATACTGGGTCCCAGTCGCCGGGGGGACGTCCTCGTGGTGTTGGTTCACCTCAGCTCGGGCCAGGGTCGGCGGGTGCAGAGAGGTGTGGATTCGCGGTTCCGGGCCAGGGCCTGGTCTTGTAGCTTTCTTTAAGCAGTACCACTGCTCGTGGGAGTCCCTGTCTTGAAGTCTGTGGCAAGGCAGTCAGGTCCTCCGGGTTTGGCGAGGTTGCGGACCACAAGGGAAGCCGGGGTTTCGCAGGAGCAGGTTCAGAGGTCGACAGGCCGGTAGGGCTGGGGCCAAGTCAGTTGTCGTCGCCTCTTTGTTAGCAGCTGCACGGCTGGTCTTCTTGCTTCGTCTTCTTTCTTCTCGGGATCTGAGGAAGGAAGGTTCAGGGTGCCCCTAAATACTAACGTTAGGGGCGTTACAGGTAGGGCAAGGGCAGGGACCAATGGGTCCCTGTCCTGGGGTGAGTACACCCCCTATCCGGCCACTCTCCAGTGGGAGGGGGGCAGGAGCCTAGCTCTGATTGGGTAGGGCTCCCCATTCTCGAAATGGCGAGAGCACGGACTTGTGCTTTACCTCGCCTCCCCCACCTGAGGGGTGGGGTTGGCAGAGGCTGGCACACCCCCTTCCCTACCTTCGTCTTTCCCGCCTGTCTTCCCGCCAAAGTGGGGGGTCAGAACCGGTGGGGGCCAGTTGCTGAGTACAGCAAGTGGCCTGGAGAAGCTCACAAAGGCGGCATGCCTTTGAAGCTTCCCCTGCCCATCCTGGGGGAGGAGACCAAGCACCTCGCTCAGGATGTGCATTGTTGCAGGCCCAGGAGAGCGGATGGCTCTCCACCCAGGGGTCCAGCAACATGTCTGCTGTGTGGCAGCCGGGGCAGCCCCTCAGACAAGACGTGGATTGTAGGTTAGGTTCAGGGGGCAACTCTAAGTTGCCCTCTGTCGTGCATTTTACATTAAATCCCACACTGGCATCAGTGTGGGTTTAATGTGCTGAGAAGTTTGATACCAAACTTCTCAGTCTTCAGTGTAGCCATTATGGTGCTGTGGAGTTCGTAATGACAACCTCCCAGCACCATATACTCTTAATGGCATCCCTGCACTTACAGTGCCCAGGGATGGCCCTGGGTACTGTAGGGGCACAGGGCTCATGCACCTGTGCCCACACCACTGGCATAGTGCACCCAGCTAGAGGGGTGACTGAGGTATGCCAGGGCAGTGTGTTTGTGGGCATGGCACACAGGAATGTGTGCCATGTCGACTCTTTGTTTAGTTCTGCACCAAGACACTCAGCCTGCAAAGGCAGGGTGGGTGTGTCAGGGTACAGGGCCTCTAAGGGTGGCACAATAAGTGCTGCAGCCCTTAGAGGCCTTCTCTGGTCACAGTGCCCTGGGTACCTAGGGTACCATTTACCAGGGGCTGACATGTGGCCAGAGACGCCAATTGGGTTTAGGCTACAATGCAGTTTTAGGGAAGGAACACAGGCCCTGGGCACCTGATTGGCAGGAGCCCAGGGCACACTCACTCAAAGTACATCAGCAATTCAGCAAAAAGTGGGGGCATACCATGCAAGCAAGATGGCACTTTCTCACAGTACAATTTTAAAGAATTTCTTTAGGTTTTCAAACTCCACACGTAGAAACTTTTCCAAGAAAAACAGTCAAAGTTATCCTATGGAGGAAAATAGTGTTATCGGTTTTAGGGTAAGTATTCGGTAGTGGGAGTGGAGGTTCTGGGGTGGACTCAGGGGTCCCCCAGGGTCAGGGATACACTCTTGTTACACCCTCAGCGGCACTAGGGCGGCCGGGTGCAGACCGCTGAGGCCCAATGTTATCCAATGGGGGATAGGGGGCCTCCGGTTGGTGGCTGCTGACTAGTATGCCACTTGGTTGTGGGAGCAAAACTCCTGGACTTTAGCTCCGGGCAAATGAGGAAACAAAGCGGGTGCAGGGTGCGGTTTCGACATCGGGCGCCCTGTTTGCAATGGGGAACCTCCGGTTTGCAAAGGCACTGCAGGCTCAGGGACGAAGTTCTTCTGGGTGTGACCACCACTTCGAGAGGTAAGTTGGGATGCTGGGGGTTGATTAGGAACCGTCAGTTGGGTCACCCAAGGCCGTGGGGTGCCTTTTAGGGTTGCATCTTCTTACCAGCTCCTGTTCGCGGTTGGGGGGACCTTCCGGATTTAGGCTGCAGGCGTCGGCTGGAGGTTTGAGGAAGGTCAGGGGTCGCTGGATCTTGGGTCAGTATAGCCGGGGAGACCTCCTCGTGGTGTTTGCCCACTCGAGCTCGGGCAGTGGGTGCAGAGTGGTGCGGATTCGCGTTGTCCGGCCGGGGCCAGAGGTTGGAAATGAACAAATCAGGTGTTCCCGGGAGACACAGTGTTTGTGGTTGAAGGCAGGCAGGTCCTCCGGGATTTTCGAGGTTGCTGGCTGCAGGACACACCGGGATTTCGCAGGAGCAGATTCGAGGTCGAGACAGGCCGGTAGGGCTGGGGCCAAATTAGTGGGCGTCTTCCTCTTGTTAGCTTTGGCACTGCTGTTGGGTCCTTCTTTTCTAGTAGTTTCTTCTGGTCTGAGGAAGCAAGGTTCAGGGGTGCCCCTAAATACTAGATTTAGGGGCGTTACAGGTAGGTAAAAAGGTTGGGACCAATGGGTCCCTTCCCTGGGGTGGGTACACCCCCTTTTATGCCACTCTCCAGTGGGAGGGGGGCATAAGTCTTTCCCTGGTTGGCTGAGTCCCCCCATCTGCATGATGGCGGGGACTGAGAGTTGTGCTTCACTTCGCCTCCCCCACCTGAGGGGTGGAGTTGGCAGAGGTGGGCACACCTCTCTTCCTCACTTGTTTTTCCCGCCGGTTCTCCTGCCCAAAGTGGGGGTTAGAACCAGTGGGGACCAGTTGTTGAAAGCAGCAAGTGGCCTGGGGAAGCTCACAAAGGTGGCAAGCCTTTGAAGCTTCCCCTTCGTGGACCCTGCCCATCCTGGGGGAGGAGGCTTGGCACCTCGTCCCAGGATGTGCATTGTTTCAGGCCCCGGAGAGCAGCAGGCTCTCGACCCAGGGGTCCAGAAACATGTCTGGTGGTGGCAGCTGAAAGCAGTCACTGAGTCGGGACACTAGTGGTAGGTTAGTTTTCAGGGGGCATCTCTAAGATGCCCTCTGTGTGCATTTTTCATTAAATCCCACACTGGCATCAGTGTGGGTTTAATGTGCTGAGAAGTTTGATACCAAACTTCTCAGTTTTCAGTGTAGCCATTATGGTGCTGTGGAGTTCGTAATGACAAACTCCCAGCACCATATACTCTTAATGGCAGCACTGCACTTACAATGTCTTAGAATGGCCTTAAACACTGTAGGGGTACAGGGCTCATGCACCTGTACCCTCACCACTGGTATAGTGCACCCAGCTAGAGGGGTGACTGATCTATGCCAGGGCAGTGGGTTGTAGGCATGGCACACAGGGATGTGTGCCATGTCGACTCTTCACTTTTTTCTGCACCAAAACATGCAGCCTGCAAAGGCGGTGTGTGAGTGTGAAGGTACAGGACCTCTAAGGGTGGCACAATAAGTGCTGCATCCCTTAGAGGCCTTCTTTGGTCACAGTGCCCTGGGTACCTGTGGTACCATTTACCAGGGGATGACCTGTGGCCAGAGATGTCAATTGGGTTTAGGCTTCAATGCAGCTTTAGGGAAAGAACATAGGCCCTGGGTACCTGGTTAGCAGGAGCCCAGGGCACACTCAGTGAAAGCACATCAGCAATTCAGCAAAAAGTGGGGGCAACCATGCAGAAAGAGGGCACTTTCTCAGGTCTGTTGGGTGTTTTAGACTGAGTTGGCCGCCCTGAAATGTAAAGAGCCTGCCACGTGGTGTACAATCAGGGAAAAGCTATGGTGAGTTAGCTGGGGCGCAGAGCATTCTGGCACAGGACCTAGGACCCCACCCTGCTTGTTGCACACCACATAGCAGTGGTGTGGTTTGTGAGAACATGCACCAGTATCCCTTTGATGGTGGGCAGGAATGCCTTCAAATCCAAGCAAACTGCCTGCAACACCAGCAAACTGATGTGGATCTCCGCTGGAGACCAGAGTCTTCTGATCTCCACCAATCTCAGATGGCATCTCCACCTCAGCAAGGACACGTCCACCACCATCGTCAACTGTGGATAGTGTAAGTAGAGGGATCTGCCACGAGTCCAACTGTGGTCGAGCAGCCATCACTGCAGATCTTTTGCAGTCTTCTCTGACAACTGGACGAATTCAGACAGATTCCCTTGGTGCTGGGTCTTCTGACACTTTAAATCCCACTGCAAAACTCAAAAGCACTTGTATCCAAAATGGTTTTGATGAAAGGAACCCTCTACAAAGGAGTCCGATGCAATGAGAACCCCAGCAATGTCAGGACGTTCACCATTATCTGGAGGTGCTCCGCAACTGAATGTGGCAAGCCCACCTTCAACAGCCAATCATCGAGGTAGGTGAAAACTGGTACCCACATTCTAAAAAAAAAAAATAATAATAATAAAAAAAAATAATCGGCAGCGACGACCACCGTCACTGTTGTGAACACACAAGGAGCAATGGTGTACCCGAAAAGGACTATGGCAAGCAAAGAGTTTGTGGCCCAGCCTAAACTGCATAGCCTATCCATGTCCTTTTAAAAAAAGAACAAATGCTGAATGCAGCCAATCAGCTGTTAGCACCCTCTAGAACCTTCCCAGCAGAGGCAGTTTCCCTCAGATTTTCCCAGCACAAGTGAGAAGTGATGGTTTTAATATATAAACAGAAACAGCCTCTACGGGGAGGAGGGTGGGTGCATGTGAATCTATGAAAGATACCAATACTCGATAACCGTAGTTTCAGGTAAGTAACTGATTTTCTTATCCAGTATTGGGGTATCTTGCATAGATTCACATGCCTGAATCAGAATAGTTAGCAGTCCCATCCAATTTTTCAGTTTGTCTGTTGTGGATGGTGGGAGACTTAACACATATTGAACCCAAAGCTTAGGTTACAAGAATAGAACATTACTTATGTAACAAACATCTCCATATACATCGCCATAGCGAGAGAAAAAGATAGGAAGATAATGTAACCAATGGTATACCTTACTTAGATATGCTTTACGCATTTCTTTTACACACACACACACACACACACACACACATATATATATATATATAAACCTATACGAATATAGTTTAATATTTGCAACTATAAAGAAAACAAAAGACTCTTTCAAAGGGCTAGAAAGAGGTTTACCTTAATGGAAAAGATGGCGAAGTACTGCCTGGCCCACCGCTGCATCTGCATCTTGTGCGGATTTCAGGCAATAGTGCTGCATGAAGGCATGAGTGGTACTCCAGGTAGGAGCACGACAAATCTTTTTCAACGTTACCCCAGCGAAGATGGCTGTTGAAGTTGCAACCGCTCTGGTAGAGTGAGCGTTTACTATCCTTTTCAAAGACTTGTTGGCCTTGATATGACAGAAATGGATCGCAGTACATATCCATCTTGCGATAGTGGCTTTTGTTATTGCAGTCCCTTCTCTGCCTTGGCCATAAGCAACAAGTAATTGATAAGTTTTCCGAATGTCCTTTGTTCTTTGAAGATAAAACTTAAGGCAGCGTTTGACATCAAGTGTATGTAGCGCCTGCTCCGCAGGAGTTGATGGTTGCAGAAAATAGGACCGGAGTATAACTGGCTCATTGAGGTGGAACTGAGAAGGCACTTTAGGGATAAACGTGGGATTGGTCCTTAAAATCACAGCATTATCCTTAAATATTAAGAAAGGTTTCCTAATTGTGAAAGCCTGGATCTCGCTCACCCTCCTGGCAGAAGTGAGGGCCAGAAGAAGGGCGACTTTCCATGTGAGGTATTTCAGATCAACTTTATGAATGGGTTCAAATGGCCTTTTCATGAGCTGTGCAAGAACCACATTTAAGTTCCATTCCGGTGGAGGTGCCCGCACTGGAGGGAAAACACGGAACAGCCCTTTCATGAATTGTTTGACAAGGCTTGATGCATACAGAGAAGTGCCACAAGAAGCTCTTCTATAGCGAGAGATGGAAGCTAGATGCACCTTAACCGAAGAGAAGGCTACACCTGATTTTTCCAAGGAGAGAAGATATGGTAAAATCTGTTGCGGGGATATCGGAAATGGATGTAGATTATTTCGTTGGCACCAGACACAGAATCGCTTCCATTTAAGCTTGTATGTCTTATTGGTGCTTTCCGCTCTAGATTTTGAGAGAATATCTCTACACTCCTGAGAAATGCTCATGTGCTTGAATTCCATGAATTCAGGAGCCAGACATGCAAATGCAGAGACTCCGGATTCGGATGATGCACTTGACCGTTGTCCCTGGACAGAAGAGGAGGAGACAGCTGCAGACGAATAGGTCTCATTTCTGAGAGGCTAAGTAGTTCCGGAAACCAATGCTGCCTGGGACACCTGGGTGCGATGAGAATCAGGCGACATCCCTCCAGCTTCATTTTGGTCAGTACTCTGGGGACCAATGAGATGGGGGGGGGAAAGCATAGGCATAAATCCCTGACCATCGCATCGAAAGGGCATTGCCCTGAGCCCCCGGGAGGGGGTACCTGCTGGCATAGAACCGGCATTTGGTGTTGGTGTTCGTGGCAAACAGGTCCAGAGCTGGTTTCCCCCATAGAGCAAACACTCACTTCAACTGTACTTGATTGAGTTCCCATTCGTGGCAATTGTCTGTCGCTCTGCTGAGAGCATCTGCCAGCGTGTTGTGTAGACCTGGAACATGCTCGGCTTTGGGAGAGATTCCTTGCTCTGTTGCCCAGTCCCACCGTTCCTGCGCTTCTGTAGAAAGCGTGAGAGATTTTGTTCCTCCCTGTTTGTTTATGTAGAACATGCTGGTTGTGTTTTCTGTACGGACCAGTTCAGAGGAGCCCGCTATCCTTGGAAGGAAAGCCTGTAAGGAGAAGAATGTGGCCTTTAACTCCAGGCTGTTGATATGGCTTTGTTTTTGGGCATTGGACCATTTGCCTTGAATTTGAAGGTCCTGCAAATGGCCTCCACAGCAGTCCATGGAGGCATCCGTTGTCAGGATGAAATCTGGTATTTCTTGCAAGAAAGTCAATCCTTTTGAAAGGTTTGGGGTATGGTACCACCATTTCATTGCTGTCTTCATGGCCGGGGTAACGCGAATGATGTCTTCGAAAGATCCTGATGTTTGAAGCCATTGTTTCTGTAATTCTTCCTGGAGAGGTCTCATTTTGAGTCTGGCCAAGGGAACCAGATCGATCGCTGACGAGCACATCCCTAGCAGCGACTTGTATTTTCTCACTGAAATGGACCTTTTTCTTGATATGACCATTGCCAAAAGACTGCATTCGATCGTGTCCAATCTGGCTCCCAGGAATGGTACTGTTTGACTGGGGATGAAAGAGGACTTTGTGACGTTGACCGTCAACCCTAGTTTGCTGAACAGTCGTAAACAAGCGTTGGTGGTTCTGGACGCTTGTTTTGCCGTGGAAGCCTTCAACAGCCAGTCGTCCAAGTATGGGAATACTTGATGACCTTGAGAACGTAGAGCTGCCGCCACAAGTGCCAGGCATTTTGTAAATATCCTGGGTGCCGATTTGAGGCCGAAAGGGAGAACCTTGAATTGGTAGTGGGTACCAGCCACTGCGAATCGGAGGAATTTTCGATGCTTCTGATGAATGGGGATGTGGAAATAAGCATCTTCCAAATCGAGGGAGGTCATGAAATCTCCTTTGTTGAGACGACGTAAGATTTCGGCTAAAGTTAATTACCATCCTGAAAGTTTGCTTCCTTAGGAATTTGTTTAACTTTCTGAGATCCAAAATTGGCCTCCATTCCCCTGACTTTTTCATAATCAAAGAGCAACGGAAATAGAAACCTTGCCCTCTTTGCAGAGCTGGAACTTTCTCTATGGCTCCTTTTGTGAGCATAATCTTTGTTTCCTTCTGCAATAAGTGAGGGGGAGGGGTTCCCCTGGGTGGTGTAGTTGGAGGTTTTTGTATAAAATCCAGTGTGTGACCGAAGGCGACCAAATCCAATACCCAACGGTCCGATGTTATACTCTCCCATTGCTGGAGAAAACTGGATATATTCGCACCCACGGGAGGGGAAATTGAGGGGGAAGCTGGTACCCTGATAAAATCACTGTCTTCTTCCGTTGTCCCCGCTTTGGGTCGATGTTCTCTTTCGGCCCCCTTGGTGAGAGAAACCAGACGTAGCCGGTTGACGGTAGGCAGCAGGTTGATAGGATTGCCTATATTGTGTCTGGTAGGGCTGGTATTGTTGCGCTCTTTAGTAGTTCCCTCTGTAAGTGGAAAAACCACGTCCTTTAGCTCCTCTGAAAGTTATCTTTCTGTATTGAAGGGAACCTAAAGATTTAGCAGTGTCTGTGTCCTTTTTGATGGATAGAAGCGCCTCATCTATATGTTTGCCGAATAAGGCATCTCCATCATATGCCATATCCAGAACTTTTGTCTGGACCTCTGGTCTAAATGTGGTTGCCTTTAACCATCCCTAGCGTCGTAACACAGCCACCCCTGCCAGTTGACGGAAACCCGTGTTGGCTATGTCCATAGCACAATCGATTGTTTCAGAGGCTGCCCGTTCCCCTTCTAGGAGGATCTTTCTAGCTTCCTGTCCTCAGGAATAAGATCTAGTAGAGAAGCCACATCAGACCACATCCGTCTGTCATAACGTCCGATGATAGCCAAAGCGTTGGCTGCTTTAATAGTGGTCGCAGCCATGATGGAGAAACGCTTTCCCATAAAGTCAAGCTTACGCCCTTTCTTTTCCGGAGGAGTGGAGATCGGGGTGGCCGGGTTCTTAGATCTCCTTTGTGCTGCCTGTGAAATAACAGAATCCGGTTTCGGATGGCCAGTCAGAAAAAAATTAGAATTTTCTGGAGCTCCGTATTTTTTCTCTATGCGAGAAAGCACTGGTGGTATTGTTGCCGGGGTCGTCATTATCTTTACACCCTCTTGCCAAATGTAGTCAATGATAGGAATTGTGCGCATTGACTTTCTGGCTTCCTCTTTAAAGTCATACATGAAGCAGTCTGTATGCTTAACTTCCATGGGAAGATGGAATCTATTAGAAGCCCTCTCCATTAAGTTGTGGAAACCGCCTATATCTTCTGGCGGGGAATCCGCTGGATGGTGTAACGGAGTTGATGGAGTAGGAATAATATAGTCCTCCCAGGGATCAACAGCTGGATCTGGGATCTCGCCCTCTTCTCGCTCTTCGTCTGAAGAGGAATGGTCAACAGGATCAGCATCTTGTGGTACTGTAGATGTTGCTGGTGAATTGGGTTTCTCAGGGATTTGCGCCGGTAGTTCCTTGGGAATCTCTTGAGATGGAAATCTTTGCTTGTAATCTGCTAGCATAGCTTGCAGATCTTGAATTAAGGTTGGCGGCAGATGAGCCATTTGTCTATGGCGAGGTTCTTGGTATTCGTAGTGTTGATAATGGCGCGGCGGTGCCAGATATGGCTGGTAGTATTGCTGGTCCTCGTAGTCATCATCAAAATCCTGGCACTTCACGTGCAACTCCTAAGGACTGTGTGCTGCTCTGTACATCCCATCATCATCTTCTTCATCCCCCTCAGATTCCTGATTGTCCAACAGATGCGATGGAGGTAAGGGAGAGATTTTGCTATAGGCTGACATATCCGGATGAAAAAACTTCTTCGTCACCCTAATCATAGTCGACGGTGGCGTCGATGGGCTTCTGGTAACAGCCGCTGAAAGTCCTGTCGTCGACGGAATCGACGGGATCATCGTCGACGAACCCCCCGTCGACGGTGTCAGACTTAGTGTCGATGAAGACGTCGACGGTTTTAATGAAATTCTCACCGACTGCAAAGGTGGAGCAGTCGTCTATGATGACAGCATCGGCGATATCTTCGTCGATGGTATGGGTCCGGAGATGACCATAGTTGTCGCCGTGATTGATGTCGACGGGGCAGACAACGTGATTGTGTAACTTGCCGTCGATGACCCAGTGCCCGTCGTCGATGACCCAGTGGCCTGTCGTCAACGGGGATTTCTCCATTCTGCTCTTACCAATATCAGATGATGAGGCTCTGTTTTTCTTCTTTTCTTTCCTCAAAGGAGTAGAGGAAACAGAAGTTGAAGGTTCAGAGGAGACTTTAGATAGTTTCTCCTTACTTGAGCTCTTGCTTTCTGGAGAGGGTTTAAGGTGTTTCCTGCCCTCTCCAGAGCCTTTCTCCTCAGACCTGGATCTTTTACGAGGTCTAGGTGAGCCATCACTGTCCTCCTCCTCCGACTTGTGGTGCTTAGTGGACTGTAACCACAGAAGCAACCTCCCCTCTCTGTCTCTTAAGGTCTTAGAAGAGAAAGTGCGACAGATTTTGCACTGTTTTAACTCATGGGCTGGGTGGAGGCAGTAAATGCAGTCCTTGTGAGGATCATCAACATGAACTGTTTTGTTGCCACAGGTCTTGCAGGGCCTAAAGAGTCCTATCTTATCAGACATGATGAACAGAGATTTTTGAAGAAAAAACCTGAAAGGTTAGAAAACTGAGCAGAACTGAGGGACTCCCTTACACACGACGTGCGGTGAAAATCTGAGGGAAACTGCCTCTGCTGGGAAGGTTCTAGAGGGTGCTAACAGCTGATTGGCTGCATTAAGCATTTGGTCCTTTTTTAAAAAGGACATAGATAGGCTATAATGGACCTGAGCCATGCTAATATAGCCTATGGCATTTCTGGAATACTGCTTGTTTATTATACCATGGGACTCCCATCTCGACGACGGGGAATGATTCAGGCATGTGAATCTATGAAAGATACCCCAATACTGGATAAACAGGCATCCTACAGGGCAACAACACAATCCAGTCGCCAGGATCCCTGGCAGATGGAACCTTGGCCAGCGTAAGCATCTTTAATCTGTCCTTTTGCAGGAAGGCGTAAAGACGGTGAAGATTCAAAATAGAAGAAAGGCCTTCATTCTCCTTTGGCACAAGGACGTAGCAGGAATAACATCTAATCCTCACTTCCAAGGCCAGTACCCTCTCTAAGGTTCCTATAGCCAAAAGATCTCACGTCACCTGGGTCAAAAGGGACAGCTAATCCTCCACAGACCCAATGATATTTGTGGCAGGTCAAAAAGGAATGGAAGGGCATAGCCATGGCTGACAATTTTAAGAATCCACCTGTCAGATGGAATACTTTTGTCATCCCTGAAGCAAGTGGCTTACCCTGACTCCTAGTGGTTGGCTATTTGGCGCAAAGGACACAAACAGGTTTTCAAGTTGTTGCTGGAGGGGTGGGGCATTGGGACATACACTGTCGACAGCCCAACCTCGAAAGGGCTGTGAGGCCTTGTCTGGATGACAAGGCCTGATGCACAAGTTACTAACTTGTGTAACGATATATCTGTAAGAGACAGTAGTTAGTGATAGATTCCTTACCTTAGAATATCCCCAGGCGTCAGGCTGGATCCGGAAAGTTTTGCGTAGCAGTACCCTTGCGCGTCGGTAGGCGGCGTCGTGCGGCTCCGCGTCCGTCGTCGGCGTCGTGATCGCCGGGATGACGTCGCGGGCAGTACTTAGACGCCGCCCCTGCGCGCTGACGTCAGTTCTGTACACGACTTTCCGCGCCAGGAACGCAGAGCCATGCAAGAAGCTGACACAGGTGTCTGAAAAATACTAGGGCCCTGAAAGGGATGTCCTTAACCCTAGAAATCAGTTCGCAGAACGGGGAGGATGGGTGGGGCGGTAAGGAATCTATCACTAACTACTGTCTCTTACAGATATATCGTTACACAAGTTAGTAACTTGTGCATCTGAAAGAGACACGTTAGTGATAGATTCCTTACCTTAGAATAGATACCCCAGCAATACCAACCCCGGTGGTGGGTCTGCGAACAAAGATCAGACAAGGAAGTCCTGGAGGACAGAACGGCCAAAGAAGCCGTCCCTCCGGACCTGACTGTCAAGGCAGTAATGCTTAGTAAACGTGTGCAGCGAGGCCCACGTAGCTGCCTGACAGATAACCGGCAGCGGAACACCGCGGCCCAAGGCCGTGGTAGCAGCCGTTGCCCTGGTGGAATGGGCACGCAGCCCAACAGGAGGCTCCTTCTTAGCCAAAGAATAGCAGGTCTTGATGCACAAGGTAACCCAGCGGGAGATGGTCCTCTTGTGCACCGCCCGACCTTTTTGGCGCCCACGTAGCCAACAAAGAGCTGGTCATCCACCCGGAAGTGTTTTGTGCGGTCGATATAGAAGGAGAGCGCACGTTTTGGGTCCAGACGGTGGAGCCTCTCTTCCTCTCTGGAAGGATGCGGAGGCGGAAAGAAGGTGGGCAAAGTGATGGTCTGCCCAATGTGGAAAGCAGTAACCACCTTTGGCAAGAAGGACGGACGCGTCCGAAGAACAACCTTGTCTGGATGAACAGACAGAAAGGGAGGTTTGCAAGAAAGAGCCTGGAGCTCACTCACCCGCCGAGCGGAGGTGATGGCCACCAGAAAGGCTGCCTTTAGAGTCAGAAGACGAAGAGGACAGTTATGCAGAGGCTCAAAGGGAGCGCACATTAAAAAGGTAAGAACCAAGTTCAAGTCCCACTGAGGCATTACAAACGGAACAGGAGGGAAGAGGTGAGTAATGCCTTTTAAGAACCTGTTAACAACAGGGGACTTGAAAAGGAGGGCTGATCAGGGAGCCTGAGGAAGGCCGAGATAGCACAAAGATAACCCTTGATGGTACCCAGGGCAGAACCCTGTTGGGCCAGAGAGAGAAGGAACAGAAGGACCTCAGAAAGAGGGGCAGAAAGGGGATCCACAGCCTTTGCTGTGCACCATGCCACAAATTTGTTCCACCTGCAGGCGTATACCACCTTAGTGGAGGGACGCCTGGCTGCCAGAATCACATCACAAACTTCGGGAGGCAAGTCGAAAGGAATCAACTGCCGCCGCTCAATCTCCACGCAAGCAGGTGTAGACTGGACAGGTTCGGGTGGAGGACCGTCCCCTGCTGCTGCGACAGAAGATCCTCCCGAAGAGGCAGACGGATCGGGGGATCTATGCTCAGATTGAGTAGCTCGGGATACCAAACTCTTCGAGCCCAGTCCGGAGCCACAAGAATGACTTGGGCCCGGTCGTGCCGAATCTTCTTCAACACTCTGGGTAGAAGTGGTATAGGCGGAAAGGCGTACAACAGACCGCAACTCCACTCGCGACGAAAAGCGTCGCCGAGCGAGTGCCGCCTTGGAAATTCCAACGCGCAGAACTGATGACATTGCGCGTTCTCTTCGGTGGCGAATAGATCTAACCAAGGCTCTCCCCACTGTAGAAAGAGTCCTTGCGCCACTTCCGAGTGAAGACGCCATTCGTGATCCATCATGCACCTGCGGCTGAGTTCGTCCGCCCTGGCGTTCAGAGAACCTGCCAGGTGTTGAACCAACAGGAACATGCCCTGATGTTCCAGCCATGTCCAGAGGCGCAGAGCCTCCTGACAAAGGGTCCAAGACCCCACCCCGCCCTGTTTGTTGCAGTACCACATGGCGGTGGTGTTGTCTGTGAACACTTGCACTACCTTCCCTTTGACAGAGGGAAGGAATGCCTTGAGTGCAAGCCGGATCGCCCGGAGCTCCAGAAAGTTGATATGGAGCCGGGACTCCGCCGGAGACCAGAGGCCTCTGATCTCCGCCTCTCCCAAGTGACCGCCCCATCCCAGAAGGGACGCGTCCGTCACAACTGTATGCTCTGGCTGGGGAAGGGAGAGGGATCTGCCCATGACCCATTGCCGGTTCGAGAGCCACCACTGCAACTGTTTTGCAGTCCCCTCCGAGACCTGGACGTGATCGGACAGGTTGCCCTGGTGCTGCGCCCACTGGAACTTCAGGTCCCACTGCAGAGCCCGCATATGCCATCTGGCATGATTGACCAGCAGGATGCAGGAGGCCATGAGGCCCAGCAGCCTCAGGGTCATCCTTACCGAAACCCAGGATAAAGGCCGAAAGATCGGAATCATAGCCTGAATATCCCGGACTCGCCGTTCGGGAGGATAGGCCCGAAACTGCGTCGTGTCCAGAACTGCTCCGATGAAAAGGAGCTGTGGAGAAGGAATCAGATGCGACTTCGGCACATTGATGGAGAACCCCAGCGAGTGCAGGAGTTCGGCCGTAGTCTGGAGGTGGGAGACGACTGCCTGGGACGAGCCCGCCTTCAGCAGCCAGTCGTCGAGGTAGGGGAAGACTGAAACCCCTGCCCGGCGCAGATGAGCCGCGACCACCGCCATCACTTTCGTGAACACCCGAGGGGCACTTGTAAGGCCAAAGGGGAGCACGGTGAACTGAAAATGCTCGTGGCCTACCGTGAACCGAAGGTAACGCCGGTGGGCCGGCAGGACGGGGATGTGGAAATATGCGTCCTGCAAGTCCAACGCTACCAACCAGTCTCCAGGGTCGAGGGCAGTCAAGACCTGAGCTAGGGTGAGCATCTTGAACTTCTCCTTCCGGAGGAAGCGATTGACGTTCCGGAGGTCCAAGATAGGACGCATGTCCTCCTTGTCCTTTTGGGCACCAGAAAGTAGTGGGAGTAGCAACCACGCCCTACTTTTGGGGTCGGAACATGCTCGATGGCCCTCTTGGTCAAGAGGGCCGTGACTTCCTTCTGTAGAAGCACCAAGTGATCCCCTGACATGCGGTGGAGTTGAGGTGGCATGGCTGGGGGGTGGTCTCGAAGGGGAGGGAGTAGCCCCTTCGGACAATGTCCAAGACCCACCTGTCCGAGGTGATGGTGCGCCAGTGGGGAAGGTGATGGCGGACCCTGCCCCCTACTGGCGTGCCGTGCACCTGAAAGGAGGGACTAGGAGGGCTTGGAGGCCGCGGACGGGTTGGAGGTGGTGGCCTGACCCGCACGCTGGTTGCCCGATCCGCCACGGCGGAATCCACGTCCTCGGCCACGCGAAGACGCCTGCTGCGCGGGCCGGTGGCTGGGCTGCTGACGTGAAGGGCGCCCCTACCGTGGCCACGATAGGGGCGAAAAGCAGAAGGCAGCGGAGGGCGTGTAGCAGAAAGGCCCAGGGACTTGGCAGTAGCCCGTGAGTCCTTAAAGCGCTCCAACGCATGGTCTGCTTTGGACCCAAAAAGACCGACTCCATCAAAGGGCATGTCCATGAGAGTATTCTGGACATCCCCTGAAAAACCAGTGGTTCTCAGCCAGGCGTGGCGGCGGAGCGCCACCGTCGTTGCAATCGACCTGCCCAGCGAGTCGGCGGTGTCAAGGCCACAACGGATAGTGTATTTGGCCGCATCCCTTCCTTCCGCAATGGCGCGGGAAAGCAGTGCCTGGACCTCCTCAGGGCACTGGGGCAAAACATCCGCCACCGAATCCCACAGAGAGTGGGTATAGCGGCCCAAAAGACAAGCGGTGTTAACGGACCGCAAGCCAGCACTGGAGGAAGAAAAACCTTTCTTCCCAAACTGATCCAGGCGTTTGGATTCCCTATCCGGAGGAGCGGTAGGGAAGGCGGTTTGGGAAGCGGAGGCTTGGACAACCAAGCTCTCAGGAGTGGGGTGGACAGAAAGAAACAGGGGGTCGCCCGGAGCGGGGCGATGGCGTCGTGACACGTTCCGATCCACAGGAGCCCCTGTGTTGGGCTTGGACCAGGCGCCCAAAGAACGTCTGTGAGGGCGTCGTTAAACGGCAGCACAGTCTCCGCAGAGGAGGCTGCCGGCTGAAGCACCTCTGTCAAGATGTTAGGCTTGACCGTCAAAGTAGGGAGCTGGAGACGTAAGGCCCCAGCAGCCCTACGCAACACCGTACCAAAATTGGCCCCCTCCTCCGTAGCCACGGGAGGAGACAGCATGCCAGTGTCAGGAGAAGTATCCAGACCACTGGCCTCCCTAGACTCTCTGTCCAGTCCTCATCATACTGACAGTTGCGAGTCAGAGGGTCATCAGACCCCTCCCAGTCCTCCTGGTCCTCCTCTGGTTCAAAATAAGGAGGAGGAGGGACATTTGGGACCCAAGGGCCCATCGGCGCCGGAGCCGGCGTCGAGCGGCGTCGCTCCGGGTCCATGTCCGGAGCCGGAAGGAACTGGGGGACGACGCCGCCCGGAGCCCAGGGCGGCGTCGAGAACGGCACCGGAGACATCGGCGCCGGCGGAGGTGTCGTGAGGTCGACCGGCGTCGATGGGGGTTGTGGAGCCGGGATCGAGGCCGGGGCCGAAGCCGGAGCCGGGATCGAGGCTGGAGTCCCGGGCGACGCCGGGGCCGGAGCCGCCGGCGGCGCCGGAGCAACCCCATCAGGGCCCGCGGGGCCCGAAGGCGCACCGGAGGGGCCTGAAGGCCCGAAGAGGCGGGCCATGGCCGACAGGAACTCCTGTACCTTGGCCGGATCCGCCCCCGAACCCGGGAAGGGCGGGTATGACGGGGCGACTCCACAGGCAAGTCCGGGGCCGCGGGGGCGGGGACGGTGCCGGGAGGGGCCTCAGCCGAGTCGCGAGACCGGCGAGGCGAAGTCCGAGAGCGACGATGCTTCTTGGACTTCTTGTGCTTAGACTTACCGGACGAAGAAGACTTCGACGCCGGCGACCGGTGTGCACTCCGCGGCGACCCCTGGACCTCTCACGCGACCGGGGCCTCCGTGGAGCCGAATGCCGGGCCTCGAGGAGCTTTCGAGACCGCTCTCGCAAAGCTTTCGGGTTGAGGGCCTGGCATTCGGGACAAGACTCGGTGTCGTGGCCTCGGCCGAGGCAGAAGAGACACTCCCAATGCGGGTCGGTGACGGACATCATCCGCGCACAGGCGCCGCATCGCTTGAAGCCGGGCATCCCTACGACACCTTAAAGATGGAAAAAACAGTGAAAAAATCACCAAAAAGTATGGTCAAAAATTGACCAGGGCACTGCTCTTCCCGGATCTGCGCTTGCTGGCGCGGAAAAAGAAGAACTGACGTCAGCGCGCAGGGGCGGCGTCTAAGTACTGCCCGCGACGTCATCCCGGCGATCACGACGCCGACGACGGACGCGGAGCCGCACGACGCCGCCTACCGACGCGCAAGGGTACTGCTACGCAAAACTTTCCGGATCCAGCCTGACGCCTGGGGATATTCTAAGGTAAGGAATCTATCACTAACGTGTCTCTTTCAGATGCAGTTGATATGCCAAGTCCCTGGCACTACCTGGAAAAGGGCAAAACTGTTGGGGGGATTGCCAGACTGGTGCTGAAAGGCCCAAAGAGTATGCCATGGCTCAGCTCTGCTCCATTGCAAGTCTGCTTTCTTGCCAAACAGGCAGGAACCATTGAAGAATATGTCCACTAGGTATGCCTGGATGTTCCCGGAGAAGCCTGTGGATCTCATCTATGCATGGTGCCGAAGTACCATACTTGTACTAACAGCCCTTTCTAGACCATCAATAGAGTCTAGGCTCAATCAGATGACAAATTGAATGGTTTGGGCCAATGAAGCTCTTAAGTCTTCTGAGACTGCAGGTAATATTTTACCAACCATGGTACTGACTGCATGGTTGCAACATCCTTAGAAGGCAGCTGGAGTTGACCGACCTCAAGGCAAAAAGTTAGTGCAGTGCCTCTACGCGACAACACAGTAATGGAGTAGCATCTGAGTCTGCAAGATTGGGTATTGGCTGTGCCACATCATGATCTGGGCACAGCCTCGGTTAAGAATAATGTGGCTCCGAGTCAAATACCACAATAGGTTTTGGATCCTCCACCAGTGCTGTTGGTGCTGGCATCAGTGCAGAACCCAAAGCAGCTTCAAGGGGCACATACTAAACTGAGGATGGATCTGCGGGTGGTAACCTGACGAAAGGTCCCTATGGATCCTTAGGGCTCGAAGGTGCGTCATAGGGAGCTGGAAACGTGACAAAGATGCGCAGCGTGGCCATTCTAAATGCTTTGACTTGCTGCAAGACTGCAGATGGACTTGGAAACTCAGACTTTACTGGGACCAAAGTTGGAAACTGCACGCCGTTGGAATGAGAGAAAGAACTGAGTCACAGTGATGCCCTGGTGCCTACACTGTAGAATGAGAGTGACGGGAAGGAGCAGAGTCATGCTTGGACTTCTCGGAAGACTTCAACCATGAAGATCTGTTGGAAGGGATGACTTTGGGACTGGAAGTAGGAGCCTTCTGCACTCTCTAGTTCGACCGGGAAGCTACCTGATTAGAGCCTTGCCACAAAGAGCCGTGCTATTTTGGGTGGCTTTGCAATTCATCTGGGGGTAGTTCTTGCAGCCGTTGGAAATACCAGCACAGCTCATGGCGATCTGTCGGTCAAGGTGTATACCCTGTAGTCTCAGACAGTGACATGTTTCTTTGCACACTAAGTATTTGAGCTGGGAAATCTTAGAAACAGTCTCTTCAATGAATGAAGTAGAGCGCAGCTCTGTATCTGCTTGTGAAAGTGAAAAACAAAGGAACTGACATCAGCGTGCATGGGTGGCGATTGCTTGTGGCAGATGGTCATCAAGGAGTCTCATGGGGCCACCTGCCAGCGTGCAGGAGAACTACATTTTGAGTTTCCTGATGCAGTCTGGCACCTGGGGATATTAACAAGCTGAGAAATCAGCGGTTAGAAGTATCCATCAGAAGTGTTGTTTTCAGCCATTAGGAACCTCCTCCTGCCCTCTCTCTCACACAAATATTACAACCCATCGACTGGGCTTCTGTTCTACACCAGTTTGAAATTGTATATATTTCAAAACATTAATCCTGAATCCCGCATATGCATAGACATTCTACTGATTATGACTAATAGATAATCAGAAGATGAATAAGTGAAAACATTAGCATCATAAAAATCGTTCTCCATTCCCCTAAAGAATTATGGTAGCATGCTGGCAGTTTTCAAATTTCGATTTAATGTTTCTTAAGAAAAATATACTGTCATTTTTATATGCCTTTTTTTTTTTTTACAATACTAGTTTTGAATTATTGTATAACATTTAAAATGTTGGTTAGAGATGTATTGTTACGATACTTACAGTATGTGGAATAGATTTAGACACATGATAATGTCCGCTTTACTACCATACAGATGCATATCACTAACTTATATGCAGTTTTATAAAATATCACATGCCACGAGAAAATAGTGAAATAATCTACATACCCATGTTTCATGACATGGAGGTTCCATAGTTTCATTACTTCTTTCTCTCCTTCGTTAACATCAGAAAATTCTTCTATTTGCTAAAATGAAAATAAGAAAACTTAATTGTAGGTTTTGTATGATAAAATTGCAAGACAAAAATAATGTGGTTGTACAAGTTAATAAATTCAAATACCATGTCATATATATTATACATAAACTATCCGAGTGAAGCCATGTTAAAATAGCAAGAAATTTCTCAAACTTGTGAATAGATTTACAACAAATTTGAAGATCACATTAGAAACTGAGCTCCGTGCTAAATTCAGGGTCATCCATATAGCATGTTTATTTTTCAGAGCTCATTTGAAAACTTCATATTAAAATGTACATGGAGGAATCGTGTTTGGGGGCTGCCTTCAAATATGCCCCTTCCCTTATCCCAATCATCCCCATGATTTGGCTCAAGTAAGGATGGGATAATATTCAACTGAACAAAAAAGTTACCTTTGGTAACAATCTTTCTGTTACTACATCTACCTACAGATTCCCAACTATGCGAGATGTACGACTGGATCTGGAAAACGTCTACAATATGTCCCCTATGCCAACAAGGGGAGGGGACTCATTTTCGACGTCAGATGCAAAGCTGTGATGCCATCAATGCAGCCTCAGTACAAGCGCCCTATCAGTTCCACTTTTGCCATGCCCTTTGAGGCGTATTTCAGAAGACTGATATTTGTACAGTGTGAAACTAACCAATCTTAATATAAAGGGTACTAACAGTCTACAGATGAGGGTGGCGGGGGAGGGGGTGGGAGCGTCAATGAAGAATCTGCAGGTAGAGTAACCACCAGAAAGATGGTTACCAATGTAAGTAACTTATTCTTGTGATGGATACTTCTACTTTGAGATTCCTCACCTTTGAATAGATTACCAAGCAGAGAAGAAAGATTGGATTAGGAAATCGGAAGGTACAGATTGGTCGAAGTCTCTTCTCACTTTGGGATCAAAACAATGTTTGTCGAAGGTGCAGAGAGAGGACCGGGTAACTGCCCAGCATGTCTGCCACAGGTACACATTTAGCTAAGGCTGGTGTGGAAGACTTGGCTTTAGTGGAATGAATCTTAATTCCTTCAGGCAGGTCTCTCTTGGCCAATCACTTCATCCTTTATTTTAACCAGTATAACCAATGAAGAGTTGGTCATATGTTCTGATGTCTTTTGTGCGGTTGATGTAGAAGTTCATTGCACTTTAGGGTCAAGCCTGTGCAGTCCTTCTTTAGAAGGATGTGGAAGCAGATAGAATGTTGGCAATGTGATGGGTTGTCCCAGATGGTGAAACCACATATGTCAGGAAAGCAGTCTTAGTTTGCAGCACCAACTTGCCTGGGAAGAAGCATGTGAATGGAGTCAAACAGAAAGGGCTTGAAACTCGGCACCACCATGAGCTTAAGTAATGGCCACCATGAAAACTATCTGGTCAGAACCAGGTTAAGGTCCAAATTTGGCATGACAAATGGTACATGTTTGTCAATTCTTTCAGAAATATTCAAACCACCCGAGATTTGAATGGGGAGGGTTTAGCTGGTAAACAAAGGAACGCAGACAAGGCTGAGAGTTACCCCCTGACCGTAGCTACCGCCCAGCCTTGTTGAGCTAAGGACAGTCAAAACTGTAATACATTAGACAGGGATGCTTTGAGAAGATCAACCCCTAATTCAGCGCACCAGGAAACAAACGTGGCCCATCTCCCTGAATGAACTGACTTGGGAGAAAGCTGAAAGGTGCTCAGACTGTCCCGTTCAATCTCCATGCATGAAGATGTATGCTTTAAAGATTGGGATGCAGGAGCTGCCATTCCTACTGGGCTAACAGATCCAACTTGAACAGTAGACAAAAAGAGGCAGCTACAGTGAGGTGCCATAGGTCTGTACACCAGACACTTTTCGGCCATTACGGGTGATATGAATTACTTCATCCGGTCATGGTGAATTTTCCTCAGAATCCAAGGAATCAAGGATATCGGAGGAAATGCGTAGTGAAGTGGAAACTTTCACATCAGCTGAAACGCATCATGAAGTCTCCCTGCAACAGATACTGGAGGGCACAAAATATTTGGCAATGACTTGTTTTGAGTGGCAAACAGATCAACATGCGATATGCCCCTAAAGAGCAAATTAATCTTAGCCTACCTCTGGGTGAAGGAGCCATTCATGGTCAGCAAGATGACAGACACCGGCTGTCGGCTACGGTGCTCGAGGATCCTGCCAAGTGATTGGTAACCAGCCATGAACGTGTATACGGCTTGATCCTGAGTGTCAGGATCACACAGATTCTGAGACCCCCCCCTCGGCCCAGTTTGTTCAGGTAACACATTGCGGTTGTATTGTCAGTCAAAATCTGGACCGACTGACCTTGAAGGGAGGAAGGCCTTGAGTGTCAACAGGCAGCAAAATCAGCCTCGATGACATTGGGTCAGTTACGGCCGAAAATTGGGGTGGTGCTGGGATGAACTAGTAAGGCCCATGGGCGTTATGCTACTAGACCAGATGGCTTGCATACTTGTTCCCTGGTATATACACCCACAAAAGCATGCAACTAGCAGGGATAAATTAAACACAATTCTTACTTAGGACCAGCAACAAAACTAATTTGAGTAGGCCGAGTGACTTAATCAAAAAATGATTATACACTGCTTTAAATAGTGTCACCACCACTTCTTTGTTTAGATTACTCCAGATAGTTTTATTATTATTAAGACTATTAATAAGATAAATTATGAACAAATACATCGCCTACAACAGACATACATAGTTGCTGTTAGCACATTAACAAAACAATTGCATACACAGTGAGGAACACAAATTAATACACAGTTGTCCTATGGGGCCAGCTGGTGCACCAGAAGGGATAACCACCTTCCCAAAATATCCATTATTCCTTGCATGAAGCCCGATGGATCTACTGCGGACGCTCGGTACTCCGGATAGATGGGGGCCAACGTCCGCTATAGCAGAGGAGGTGTAGTTGGTGGTGAAGGTGCTGGATCCGGAAACACCGGAAACTGAGCTTGAGATATCTCTACTAATTCTGGCTCCAGGGTAGATGGAGTCAGGGGCGCCTTACCTGCACTTGTGGAATAACAAGGGGCAGAAGAACACCACTGCTTCTTGTAATGTTTTGTTTTCTCCCTCAAGAGATTTGTTGAGGGCGATGACTCGAAAGGGAATCTGGACTTTGCTTGCAACTTCAACCATGACCTCATTTGTAGATGACTTATCACCTTCTTTGAAGTGAGCCATACAAAGCTTGGCCCAATGTTCCTTCATGGACTTGGGTACATTTGTCGACAGAGGTCGCACAAAAAATGTCATGCTTGGAGCAGAGACACCACAGTTTTTGTGCTGGTCTGTGATGGCTCTGTGTCCATTATATTGTTGACAAAGCTTGTCCACTTTGGTGGTGACACTGTCCCTACAGCACTAAATAAGAACCATTTTCTTTGAGAAATTCTGAAGAGCAAAACTTTGGACCCAATTGAAAGGGATGGAAAAGCATAACTGACAGAGCGCTGGCACTGTTGTTCTAGCTCCGTTGAGTCATCACGACTCCATGTCTGAAACCGAGTCAATGCCACCTGCTGGCGCTGGAGAGATATTGCAGAGGTTTTCTGGGATCCAGTATAGAGCTTGGGATATTTAAAGGTGAGAGTTCTGTAAGTAGAATTATCCACTAGAAAAAGATATGCAAAGCGGTTTGACTCACTTGGATATCTGTAATAATTCTGAATCTTGACAGCAGTATCCAGCACATGTACTATAGAGGTGGCTGGATTGTAGATATCAAAAATGGGAACATTTCTTAACAGAGCTGAAGTAGCAGCTTGTTTTCTTGTGAAACAAACCATTTGTTTCTCTTGAAGGAGTTATTGGCAGTTTGGTTAATACGATTAGACAAGCAACTATTCACCTCGAAATAACACGCCCATAAAATAATTGGGGATTGTTGGTCTGAGGAAATATGCTCAAAAAGTTTAGAAAACTTGTATGTCCTGCATCATACCCCATCAAATACCTTATGTAGCTTTATTGTTCAGCAGTGAATATACTAAAAAACTTTATGCAGTAGTATTTCACAAAATAGAATTTCATTTGGCTGCAAACCTGGAAAAGGATGTTAGGATATTGAGCAGAGTCAACATAAAGAAGCTTCATATATACTATGGGGTTAAGTGCAGGAAATTATGTATGTATATTTATTTGTTCAGAACTAGTAATTCCACAATAGCAATATTTGACTCCGCTGATCAAAAAGACTCTTGGATGATGCAAGTACTTCACTCTATGAGACATTTTCTAAAGACAGTACAAATCTTTAACATCTTAAAAAAAAAATGAATTGTAAAAATCTTTATATAGCGAGACATAATGTGGTCATGTAAATTTTACATATGTGAAAGTTAATACATAAAAAAACTAGTATAAGCAGATAGTGTAGTAGATTCAAAGATGCCTCAGCTGGAGGTCTAGTAGTTGAAGTGGGTAGACAAGCTGTCTCATTTACATGGAAATCAAAAACTACTTTCAGTATAAATGATGTATTGGATCTCATTACCACTTTATTTTCAGGCAAACACTGAGTGTCATGTGAACATAGGGCCTAGACTTCATCCTCTCTACAACCCAATGGGATTACCATCAAGAAACCACTTTCCCCTGTTGACTCCTCGTACTTTAAAGAACTCGATTGTATTATACGGGACTTGCTGTGGGAGGGTAAGCCACCTCGTATTGCAACACAAACTCACACTAGGGTGGTTTGATGGGGGCATCGGACTTCCAGATATAAGGAAGTATTACTGGGCATCACACCTCGCAGCACTCAACCAATGTATGTATAGGCCGCAGGGCGACCCGGCCTTCCAGATAGACAGATGGCTCCTCCCGGGGGGCAATTTTGAAGGGGCTCTTTATGTGCGGTCATTGAAGCCTGCTCTGACTGGTCCGACTGGACATGCGGTGCATGTGTGGAAAGTGGCTACTAAAAGCTTGGGATGGGAGGGGAACTCACACAGGCCACACCACTCTGGCACAGTGAGCAATTGGGCAGGCTGATTCGCTCGAGGGGCTTCGATCGTTGGGACCTCATAGGTATATCCAGGGTGGGTGATTTGTGGAAGTCGGGTGAGGTGGCCCCTTTTTCTCGGCTGCAGCAGGAATATGAACTAGCGAAACATTTCAGATATCTCCAAATTAGACATGCCTTGCTTGCGGTTCTTCCTAAAGGTAGTGCACTCCCCGAGTCCTCCCCGCTCGAAGATAGAGTTTTGGATGGCGACCTACCGGAGAAGGCCATATCACTTATTTACAAAAAGCTGATCAACAACATGACAGATCCCCTGACTCGCTTGAGGGTAAAATGGGACCACGATGTAGCAGGATTGGACGATGAAGAGTGGCTGGCGGCAGTGGCCTCCCCTCGGGAGGTGGCCATCTCCTCCAGGCTTTGCCTGGTGCAGCTAAAGCTTCTCCATAGATCCTACCTGTCTGGGCCCCTGCTGGTTAGCATGGGATATAGTTCAGATGGTGGCTGTGTAAGACAATGTGGGCAGGAGGGAACCTTTGTCCACACACTTTGGGAGTGCACAGCTATCCAGAGATACTGGGAGGTGGTGGTGAACCTGATGGAGGAAGCGTTGGGGCAGCAGATTGATTGCAATATTAAATTGGCCCTCCTGAATGTATGGGGCCCTACCGACCTGAACTCCAAGGAGCGAATATGGGTTACCTTGGGGCTGATGGTGGCAAAACGAAACATTGCGAGATTGTGGAGGGCTCAGAGCCCACCGAGTATATAAGAATGGGGTAAAGATATGGACTGGTGTATGGTCACGGAAAAGTCTATATACGAAGCCAGGGGGTGCCCGAATAAATGGACGCAAGTATGGGGGCAATGGAATGTCCACAGGGGAGAGATATGTGAACCTCCGAGATCGAGAGAAGATATTATCAATTGACCCAATTATGTTCAATTGGGAAATGTCACTTTTGCTTCGAGATAATTATGTTTCAATGTATCACTTGCAGTGTAACAATATTGCCAATGTACGTGTAACTTGGTTATTCATATGTCATGCCTTGTTTTCAATAAAAAAAGATTTATAAAAAAAAGAAACCACTTTCCATGAAAATGGTTAAAAAGTGTGCACATGCATGAGGATAGATAGGGAACCCATGCATTTTAAAAAGATAATATAGAGTTTCCAAGAAAGGGAATGCCTGATTAAAGTACACAAATATCTTTAAATATGATAGGCAAGGCGCAGAAAGTTTACAGGGGGAACTAATTTCCCTTCAATTCAAACTCTTAGCAAGATATGCATATTTTTTTTACTATGGCAGGTGTCAAGGCCCAGTCCCAGACTTACCTGGACCAGTCCAGGCCCGTTTGGACCCAGATTCTCGCCTGAGGCTTCCACGCCTCTGCTGCTGCTCTCTCTTGTAGGAAAGTGCCCCTTTTTGCATGGTTAGCCCCCACTTTTTGACACATGATGCACTTTGACTTGGTGTGCCCTGGGTCCTTGCCAATGGGGCTCCCAGGGCCTGTGTTCTTACCCAAAGCTGTACCTTTGTACCCACAACTGGCACATCTCTGGCCACAGGTAAGTCCCTTGTAAAAGATACTATGGGTCCCAAGGGCACTGTGACCAGGAAAGGCCTCTAGGGGCTGCAGCACCTATCGTGCCACCCTTAGGGGCCCTGCATCTTAACACCCACACACTGCCATTGCAGACTGTGTGTTTTGGTGCAGAGAAAAGTGAAGAGTCGACATGGCACACATACCTGTGTGCCATGCCTATAATCCACTGCCTATGGCCTAGGTAAGCCACCCCTCTAGCTGGGTACACTAGACCACAGGTGAGGTTACAGTTGCATTAGCACTGTACCACTACAGTGTCTAAGTCCATTCTTAGACATTGTAAGTGCAATAAAGCCATAAAGAGTATATGGCCTTGGAGTTGGTCATTACGAACTCTACAGCTCCATAATGGCTTTACTGAACACTGGGAAGTTTGGTAGCAAAATTCTCAGCACATTAAACCTACACTGATGCCAGTGTGGAATTTAATGTAAAATGCAAACAGAGGGCATCTGAGAGATTCCCCCTGAAAAACGCCCCTGGTGTGGTTCCTGAATGTCTGCCTGCCATTTGCCACCACCAGACAGGTTTCTGGGCCCCTGGGTAGAGAGCCTTTCCTCTCTGGGTCCAGAAACTAAGCCCATCCTAGGCAGAGGTGTCATGCCTCCTCACCCAGGATGGGCTGTGACCACAAAGGGGAAGCTTCTAAGGCTTGCCGCCTTTGTAAGCTGACTCTGCCTCTTGCTGCCCCCAGCAACTGGCTCCCACCGATTCTGACCCCCACTTTGGGCAGGAGAAGACACAGAGATAGGAGAGGTGTGCCCACCTTTGCCAACACAACACCTCAGGTGGGGGAGGTGAGGTGAAGCACACATTTCAGTCCCCTCCATCTTGAAGATGAGGGGACTCCGCCAATAAGAAGAGGCTCATGCCCCGTACCACTGGAGGGTGCCATAATAGGGGGGTGTACCCACCCCTAGGAAGGGACCCATTGGTCTCTACCTGCATACCCCTTTAATGCCCCTAAATTTAGTATTTAGGAGTGACCCTGAATCGTGCCTCCTGAGATTCGAGGAAGAAAGAAGGACGGAAGAGCCGTGTTGACCCAGGAAGGAGAAGAGGACACCAACTGCCTTGGCCCCAGCCCTACCGGCCTGTTCCGTCTACGACCCGCTAACAGCAAGAACCCCGGCGAGTCCAGCAGCCAGCAACCAGCAACCCCCAGAGCACCTGCCCTGGGACATTCTTACAGACTCTGTCTCCCATGAGCACTGAATTTGCTCAAGCAAAGACTCACCCAGATAATCCAGGTTGCTCTGTGATTTTGCACCACTCTGCACCAGATGCCCACGGCCGGAGTTCGAGTGGCCAAACACCACAAGGAGGTCTTCCCAGTGATCCTGACCTGGGATCTGGTGATCCTGACCTGGGATCTGGTGATCCCCGACCTCCCTCAAGCATCAAGTCGTCGCCTGCAGCCTCAACCTGAAGGGTCCCCCCGACCGGAGCTGGTAAGAAGACCGGACGCCAAAAGACACCCCTGCATCCGATACCCCACGGCCTTGGGTTGCCCAACCGACGGTGTCCAGGCATCCCCCAAGAACCTAACTTACCTATCTAGCTGGTGGTCCCCTTCAGGAAGCCTCCCTGCCCGAGCCTGCAGCGTCTTTGCCGAACTGAATATTTCCATTGGAATACACAGGGTCCCCGTCACCTTAGGCACTCTGCACCCGGGCGCCCCTGTGCCGCTGGTGGTGCAGCTCCTGTGCCGATTGTTGGCACCTGCAGTGCTGATCTTAACCCCAGGACCTTTGCTCCCATACCCGAATGGCCTGATCGTAGGCAGCCCCTGACTGAAGGCCCCCTTAGCCCCATTGGCTAACATTGGGCCACTGCACTCTGCACCCGGCCGCCCCAGTGCCTCTGGTGGTGAGATTTGTGTTACAAACTGAACCTTGGTTCTAACCCCCCCAAAAACTATTCTTGCAGGTCGTTTACTTACCTGCAAACTGTTAACTTTCTTTTTCCCATAGGAACTTATGTTGTGATGTTTTGTTCCTAAAAATGTTGTTGAGCTGAACTTTTGCATGAAAGAAAAGTAACTATATTGCAAACTTAAAAAAGTCATACTAACCTTGTATTGTGGGATCACCGCTGTGGTATCTAGGCATACCACCCAGAGTAGTCTATGTAATCCAGAAGTAACGAGAAAGTAATCAAAAGTAATTTCTATGTAATTTAAACTGTTTTCAAAGCATAAACAAACCTGTAAAGATAGCAAATCCATTCCCAATTGCATTTCATTGTAAAGTTTTACAATTGAAAGTACATTTTACCTACCTGTATCAAGTCTTGCTTGGTTCTAGAAATAAAACCTAAGTATACCTTTTTTATACTTACCCAATTGGTCTAGATTTAGTCTGTGTGTGCCATCAGCTTTGAATCAGTGAATACATTAAATGTTTAACACACCCTGTGGATATGCCTAACTGCTCGCCCACACTACCACAAAGAGAGCGGTTAGTAATTGTCTAATTTAGCCTCTGCTATACCTCTGGGGACTCGCTGGACTCTGCACACTATACCTTACTTTGATAAAGTATATACACAGCCCGCTTCCTACATCTCTCCTCCTTCCTCTCTGCCCTCCTTTTGCATCTCTGGGATACTTTGTCACCTTTTTTTAGCCTCTTCCAAACGTTTTCCGTTTTCTTGCTCCCATCATCATGCCATTCTGCTTTGTGGCCTTCTCCCCTCGTGCTCACCTTGCACTCCCCGCGGTTCCCAATATCTTGGTCATAGTGACACGGCATCCATGGCTTGTGTATCTAATGAACAAGTTACTTACCTTCGGTAACGATATATCTGTAAGAAACATTAGTAGTGATAGATTCCTTACCTTAAGAATATCCCCAGGCGTCAGACTGGATCCGGAAAGTTTTCGTCAGCAGTACCCCTGCGCGTCCGTCGTTGGCATTGTGGTCGCCGAGATGACGTCGCGGGCGCTACTTGGACGCCGCCCACGCGCGCTGACGTCAGTTCTGTACACGACTTTCCGCGCCAGGAACGCAGAGCCATGCAAGATACTGACCACTGGTGCATTGAAACTAGGGCCCTGAAAGGGATAACCTTAACCCTAGAAATCAGTTCGCAGAACGGGGAGGATGGGTGGGGCGGTAAGGAATCTATCACTACTAATGTTTCTTACAGATATATCGTTACCGAAGGTAAGTAACTTGTTCATCTGAAAGAAACACATAGTGATAGATTCCTTACCTTAGAATAGTTACCCCAGGAATACCAACCCCGGTGGTGGGTCTGCGAACTAAGATCACACCAGAAAGTCACGGAGAACAGAACGGCCAAAGAAGCCGTCTCTCCGGACTTGGCTGTCGAGGCAGTAATGTTTGGTAAACGTGTGCAGCGAGGCCCACGTGGCTGCCTGACATACGTCTTGCAGGGGGACACCACGTCCCAATGCAGTAGTGGCTGCAGTAGCTCTGGTGGAATGAGCACGCAGCCCCACCAGAGGTTCTTTTTTAGCCAAAGAGTAACAGGCTTTGATACACAAGACAACCCAGCGGGAGATGGTTCTCTTATGGACCGCCCGACCTTTCTTGGTGCCAACGTAGCCCAAAAAAAGCTGGTCATCCACCTGGAACTGCTGTGTGCGGTTGAGATAAAAAGAAAGCGCACGTTTTGGGTCCAGACGGTGGAGCCTCTCTTCCTCTCTGGAAGGATGCAGAGGCGGAAAAAAGGTGGGCAAGGTAATAGTCTGCCCAATGTGAAAGGCCGTAACCACTTTTGGCAAAAAGAAAGGACGGGGCCTGAGCACAACCTTGTCCGGATGGACTGAAAGGAAAGGAGGCTTACAGGAAAGAGCCTGGAGCTCACTCACTCACCTGTCGGAAGTGAGGGCCACCAGGAAGGCAGTCTTTAACGTCAAAAGACGAAGAGGACAGTTGTGAAGTGGCTCAAAGGGAGCGCACATCAAGTACGTCAGAACCAGATTCAAGTCCCACTGAGGCATCACAAAAGGAATAGGAGGAAAAAGGTGAGTAATGCCTTTAAGAAACCTATTTACAAAAGGGGACTTGAAAAGAGAGGGCTGATCAGGGAGCCTGAGAAAGGCCGAAATAGCAGAAAGGTAGCCCTTGATAGTGCCCAGAGCAGAGCCCTGCTGGGCCAAAGAAAGAAGGAACAGTAGAACCTCAGAAAGAGGGGCAGAAAGGGGATCCACAGCCTTTGCTGTGCACCATGCCACAAATTTGTTCCACCTGCAGGCGTATACCACTTTAGTAGATGGACGCCTGGCTGCCAGAATAATGTCACAAACTTCAGGAGGCAAGTCGAAGGGAATCAACTGCCGCCGCTCAATCTCCACGCAAAGAGGTGGAGGCTGGACAGGTTCGGGTGGAGGACCGTCCCCTGCTGCTGCGACAGAAGATCCTCCCGAAGAGGCAGTCGGATCGTGGGATCCATGCTCATACTGAGTAGCTCGGGATACCATACTCTTCGAGCCCAGTCCGGAGCCACAAGAATGACTTGGGCCCGGTCGCGCCTGATCTTCTTCAGCACTCTGGGCAGAAGTGGTATAGGCGGAAAGGCGTACAACAGACCGCAACTCCACCCACGACGAAAAGCGTCGCCGAGCGAGTGCCGCCTTGGAAATTCCAACGCGCAGAACTGACATTGCGCGTTCTCTTCAGTGGCGAATAGATCTAACCAAGGCTCTCCCCACTGCTGAAAGAGACCTTGCGCCACCTCAGAGTGAAGACGCCATTGGTGATCGAGCATGCACCTGCGGCTGAGTTCGTCCGCCCTGGCGTTCAGAGAACCTGCCAGGTGTTGAACCACCAGGGACATGCCCTGATGTTCCAGCCATGTCCAGAGATGCAGAGCCTCCTGACAGAGGGTCCACGACCCCACCCCGCCTTGTTTGTTGCAGTACCACATGGCGGTGGTGTTGTCTGTGAACACCTGCACTATTCTCCCCTTGACAGAGGGAAGGAATGCCTTCAGTGCAAGCCTGATCGCCCGCAGCTCCAAAAGGTTGATATGGAGCCGGGACTCCGCCGGAGACCAGAGGCCTCTGATCTCCGCCTCTCCCATGTGGCCGTCCCATCCCAGGAGGGACGCATCCGTCACCACTGTGAACTCCGGTTGGGGGAAGGGAGAGGGATCTGCCGTCGACCCAATGCCGGTTCGTGAGCCACCACTGCAATTGTCGTGCAGTGCCCTCCGAGATCTGGACGTGATCGGACAGGTTTCCCTGATGCTGCGCCCACTGGAACTTCAGGTCCCACTGCAGAGCCCGCATATGCCACCTGGCATGATTGACCAGCAGGATGCAGGAGGCCATGAGGCCCAGCAGCCTCAGGGTCATCCTGACCGAAACCCAGGACAAGGGCTGAAAGATGGGAATCAGAGCCCGAATGTCCCGGACTCGCTGTTCGGGAGGATAGACCCGAAACTGCGCCGTGTCCAGAACCGCTCTGATAAAGAGGAGCTTCTGGGAGGGAATCAGGTGAGACTTCGGCACATTGATGGAGAATCCCAGCAAGTGCAGGAGGTCGGCCGTAGTCTGGAGGTGGGAGACGACAGCCTGGGGCGAGCCCGCCTTCAACAGCCAGTCGTCGAGATAGGGGAAGACTGAGAGCCCTGATCTGCGCAGATGAGCTGTGACCACCGCCATCACCTTGGTGAACACCCGAGGGGCGCTGGTAAGGCCAAAGGGGAGCACGGTAAACTGAAAGTGCTCGTGGCCTACCATGAACCGTAGGTAACGCCTGTGGGCTGGCAGGACGGGGATGTGGAAATAGGCGTCCTGCAAGTCCAGCGCCACCATCCGGTCTTGTGGGTCGAGAGCAGACAAGACCTGAGCTAGAGTGAGCATCTTGAACTTCTCCTTGCGGAGGAAGCGATTGACGTTCCGGAGGTCCAAGATAGGACGCAGGCCTTTGTCCTTCTTGGGCACCACAAAGTAGTGGTAATAACAACCACGACCTACTTCGTGCGTCGGAACGCGCTCGATGGCCCCCTTGGCCAAGAGGGCCGCAACTTCCTGCTGAAGAAGCACCAAGTGATCCCCGACATGCGGTGGTATTGAGGTGGCATGGCTGGGGGGGTAGTCTCGAAGGGGATGGAGTAGCCCCTTCGGACTATCTCTAAAAACCACCTGTCCGAAGTGATGGTGCGCCAGTGGGGGAGGTGATGGCGGAGCCTGCCGCCCACTGGCATTTGATGGGCCTGAAAGTTCGGACTAGGAAGGTTTGGAGGCAGTGGTGGCCGGGGTGGTGGTGGACTGACCCGCCCGCTGGCCCCTTTGTCCGCCGCGTCGGAAACCGCATCCGCGCTGGGATGATTGCTGCGCCGGCCTGTGTCTCTGTTGCGAACGCTGCGGGCGCCCCTTCCTGTGCCACGAAAGGAGCGAAAAGCGGAAGGCGGAGGAGGGCGGACTGCCGAGAGTCCCAAGGACTTGGCCGTAGTCCGTGAGTCCTTAAACCGCTCCAACGCGCTGTCCGCTTTGTCGCCGAAGAGGCGACGGCCATCAAAGGGCATGTCCATAAGGGTGTTTTGGACATCCCCTGAAAATCCAGTGGTTCTCAACCAGGCGTGACGGCGAACCGCCACCGTCGTTGCAATGGATCTGCCCAGTGAGTCGGCGGTGTCTAGACCACAACGGATCATGAACTTTGCTGCGTCTCTCCCCTCTGCAACAGCCTGGGCGAGAGCAGGCCGGGCCTCCTCCAGACACTGTGGCAGCACGTTCGCCACTGTATCCCACAGACAGTGGGAATAACGGCCCAAGAGGCATGCGGTGTTCACGGACCGCAGCGCAGAGCTGGTGGAAGAGAAAATCTTCTTCCCAAACTGATCCAGCTTCTTGGATTCCCTATCCGGCGGGGCGAAAGGGAAGGCGGTTGGGGAAGCAGAGGCTTGGACAACCAAGCTCTCGGGGGTGGGGTGTTGGGAAAGGAAAATGGGGTCACCCGGAGCCGGGCGATGGCGTCGGGCCACTTTCCTATCCACAGGAGCCCCTGTGGTGGGCCTGGACCAAGTGCCCAAAAGAACGTCCGAAAGGGCTTCATTAAAGGGCAGCAGCAGCTCCGCAGAAGTAGCTGCTGGCTGAAGCACCTCTGTCAGGAGGTTAGTCCTGACGGCCACAGTAGGGAGCTGGAGGTGTAGGGCCTCCGCCGCCCTACGCAACACCACTGCATAACTGGCTCCCTCCTCCGTAGCCACGGTAGGAGGAGACAGCATGCCAAGGTCTGGTGAGGTATCCAGACCACTGGCGTCCCCCAATTCCTCAGCCCAGTCCTGTTCAGACTCGCAGGCTGCAGCGAGAGGGTCGTCCGACCCCTCCCAGTCCTCCCCTTGCTCCTCAGGCTGTTCAACAGGCCTAAAATAAGGAGTAGGGACATGGGGATAGAAATCCCCAAACGGCGTCGAGAACGGCATCGACCGACGCCGCGTCCACTTCGGGCCCGAAGCTGGGGTCGACGTCGTCCCGAGGAGCAGGCGGCGTCAGGATGGGTGCCGGTGGAGTCGACGTCGGTGGAGGCGTAACAAGGTCAACCGGCGTCGACCGGGATCCAGGCCTGGATCCAAGGGTGTCCTGCGGCGACGGGGCCGGAGCGGACAGCGACGCCGGAGCCGCCGGCGAGGAAACGCGAGGACACCCATGCGGGACCGTGGGGCCCGAAGGCGCACCGGCGGGACCCGACGGCCCAAAGAGGCGAGCCATGGCCGACAGGAAGACCTGTATCTGGGCCGGAGTCGACGACCCCGGGAAGGGTGGGTAGTCGGGCGGCGACTCCATGGACTCCGCCGGAGCCGCGGGGGTGGCACCACCCGTACCCTGAGCCGCGTGACCGGCGAGGGGAAGTCGGAGAACGATGAAGTTTCTTCGACTTCTTGTGCTTCGCGTTACCTGACTCAGAGTGCGAAGACTTCTATCCCGACGACCGCTGATGGTGACTTTGCGCACGGTTCCTCGACCTCCCTCTGGACCGGGACCTCTCACGGCGCGGAGCCTACTGCCGGGCTTCAAGCAGCTTTCGGGACCGCTCCCGCAAAGTCTTCGGCGCCATGGACCGGAAGTCGGGGCACGACTTGGGGTCGTGGTCGCGCCCCAGGCAGTAGAGACACACGCGATGCGGGTCCGTCACCGACATCATCCGATGACAGTCCTCGCAGGACTTAAACCCGGGCATCCCTAACTGCACCAGGAGTCGAATCGACTCGAAAAAGGTGAGAAAAAGATCTAAAAAAACTTAGTAAAAAAAGACTAGGGGTACCGCTCTCTCCGGATCTGCGCTTGCTGGCGCAGAAAAATAAAGAACTGACGTCAGCGTGCGTGGGCGGCGTCCAAGTAGCCAACGACGGACGCGGAGCCGCACGACGCCCCTACCGACGCGCAGGGGTACTGCTGACGAAAACTTTCCGGATCCAGTCTGACGCCTGGGGATATTCTAAGGTAAGGAATCTATCACTATGTGTTTCTTTCAGATGTATAAATAGATTGAGGCAGATCCCGAGGCAAAGGAGAGGAACTCCCCAATAATTGTGTTGGTGAGCGGCAGTTCGGTGACTCAAAGATCGTGAGTGTTCACAACGAAATTGAAGCTGTTGTAGGTATATGGTATGGCCCCACTGACCGAGTCGCCAAAGGTGTGAACAAATTCCCCTTTATAATATCAGTCAATATCTTCTAAGCCAACAAGGGGCAGGAATTTATTTCCCGTCGGAACTTGAAATTCTGGGAGCCATGCATTTTCCCCATGTGTAGGGTGCGGGACATTGGTATTCCACGATGTTGGCTGAGTATAGAAGTTGTAGGAAAATCACCACATGAAGAGGCTCCTTGTTATGTATAACTGGGTTTGGGTGTCACCCTAAATGACACATTCCCCCTCTCTGCCACCCCGACATCCTTGTGGATGAATACTGTTTCCAGTGGATGCATCTGTACTCATAACAAAAACAGTAAGTGCCACTAGCACCACAAAATCATAATAGTGACATGCAGAAAATGAGATGCAGTTCTATGAAGTTTCCAGATACTCCTGGTTGCCAACCAAAGGATGCTGATATGCGTCTCAGTAGCCACTGACCCCTTGTCTTGGACAACTTTGCCAGATAACATTTGATGGTATCTAATTACTCATACACATCTGTCTTCAAAAAGCAGATTCTGAAGGTACTAAACCATCTGGGTTCTGTCTCATTCCTAAACTTTAAACAGCCCTATTTTCCTCATTTTAAATAAGCCACAATATATTTAAAAGAGAACACAACGTACGTTGACCATGTGTAATTACTGGACTCAAACCTAGAACACATCTCAGGGTAGGCTTTGACTCCTTAACCCATAACAGTGAGGTATAAAAAGGGATTTTTTGGCTATAATTTTTCAATGCAAAAAGGCTATTGCAACACAACAATTCTGGCAAAGAAAACCCACCATTCTGTCAAGCAGTCCTCAGTCACCATAGGTCTTCGGGAAACTATCCAAAATCCACCAATTTGAATGGAAAGATTGGGGCTATACAAATCTATTCTTTTTTTTAACATTTCTAGGCCCCACTTAGCCATGCAAGCCACTACAACTCTACAGTCTGAAAAAATATGCTTACTTGTGTCAAAAGCTACTATTTTGCTGTGAGATCACGCTAAATGCTGGGCTGGACTGCACAAACATTTTAGTCATCATCACAAGGATGGCACTGTCGAAGAATAAGGTCTGCAGAAGGGGCACTTGCAAGATACACTAGTTTCAGAGTAAACAGTCAGCATGAGGACAGCTCATCTTTCCTTTTATTGGGGTGGCTGTGTACAACAGTCCAACTCTCCTAAGAATCAGACAATCTTTTTTTTGTGACAAATGAGGTGCCAGCAACCATCTTAGGGCCTATAAACCAAATGGCCTGGTACATGAACAAGCAGACTCCTTTGTAGATTTAGAGAAGCTTGACTGCAGAGTATTATTTATATGATAATGGAGAATATAGCAATAGGCTCCACCAGGAGAAGGTTTCTTAGGAGGTACTCAAACCAGCTCTTTCTGTTTGAACTGTCACCCAGATAACCAGAGAGCATCACATTCTATGACCTCAAAGGAAACCTCCGCCAGCAGACATAAATAATAAGTGCAAACTACTATCTCGCTTACCGCGACCGGCAAGGGCTCGAGCTTTAACGACTTATGGCAGCCTTTCCAGACTGTCCTAGCACAGGACTTTAGAGAGCTGACATGCCAGAGATACTTGCGCCTTCTGCGCCTGGCGCCAGTGGACACTCCTGCGCCTGAGGCGAATCCTACAGTCTAATCGCCATCTGTCTTTGGCTGGGCGGGGGGTTGGGTGATGCGGGAGGTGGGGAGGGAGTGCGCATTGCTATTTATTTTCCTTTTTCTTCTTCTATTTCCAATACCAATAGTACGCCAGTTTCGTGAAAGTTTTGGTGAAGCCTACATGAGTCGCAGAATGTCGTGCCCTATAGCAAATCCCCTCCCATTCTTTGCTAGTGAAGTCACGACCAAGGTCCCTCTCCCATCGGGCCCGCCCTGCATGGTAGGTGTGAGTGTAGCGAGATAGGAGCATCCTATATAAGTCTGATATGAGCTTCCTGTCGGAGGTACGTGTGATCAGCCAACGCTCAAACTGGGTGAGGTGTCTGTGGGCCTGTGATCTAACGTCTGGGGGCAAAGCCCAATGCCGGAGCTGCAAGTAATGCAAGCGCTCAGATTCCGGGAGGCCATAATCTGCACGCAGCTGTGTGAAGGGTACCACTCCTACGGCGTCGTAGAGAGGACCAAGTGCACAGCATCCGGTGGTTCTCCAATGGCGGAAGGAGGTCTCCCCCATCCTCGGTCCAAAGTCGGAGTTTCCGAAGAGAGGAGTGAGTGGGGAAGGGAAGGTTGTCAGTCCATGTCGCCTGTTCGTCTGATCCCAGACCAACAGGGTCGTGCGGGTGATATGAGAGGCGTAGAGGTTTGGGGGGCGTTGGGCCTTTCGAAGGAAAGGGATCTTCATCAGGGAGGTGCCCGCTATAGCCCGGTCCTGAAAGAGCCAGTGTTTTTCGGACTCGGCCCGGCTCCACTCCACCAGGTGCCGGAGTTGCGTAGCCCTATAATACAACACAAGATCAGGGATCCCTATACCCCCCTCGTCTGGGGGGAGGAAACTGACCAGCCGTATCATCCTTGGTTTGCGGCCCTGCCAGATAAATTGAGAAAGTTCTGACTGTACCCGATGAAGCCCGCCGGTGGGGGGCTGCAGAGGGAGCGTTTGAAATAGGTAGAGAAGTTTGGGGAGAATCGTCATCTTGACTGCAGCAACACGGCCAAGCCAAGAAATCGGGTAATGTTTCCAACGTCGCAGATCCGCGTGGATGCGGGACTGCAGGCTGGTATAGTTGGCAACCCTTGTCGCTTGAAGTGTGGGGGCTAGCTGGATCCCCAAATATGAGACCGCATCGACAGACCACTGGAGGGAATGGCGAGCCTGTAGGTCCGCTAGCATCGGGGAAGGCATGGAAAGGTTGAGGGCCGTGGACTTGGAGATGTTAACTTTAAACCCGGACGCCTCCCCGAAGAAGTCCAGCTCCTCCAGGAAGGCGCCCAAAGCAGTCTCCGGTTCTGTCAAAGTGACCAGAACATCGTCCGCATATAAGCTAATGGTGTGGGTGTCACTGCCAAAGCGTATTCCCGGAATTCCAGGATGCTCACGGACACGTTGCGCCAGGGGTTCCATATATAAGGCAAAGAGCAGGGGCTACAGAGGGCACCCCTGTCTAGTGCCTCTGTGGATGGGAAAGGGGCTAGACGAGTGTCCGTTCACTCGCACCACGGCCGCAGGGCTTCGGTAGCAGTTAAGGATACGGGTCCTCATCTTTTTCCCCCCCAAGCCAAAACGGGACAGACTTGCTCCAGGTAGGGCCAGTGTACGCGATCGAATGCTTTTTCAGCATCGACGGCCAGAAGCATATAATCACCCGGGATTCGGGAGGCTTTTTCGATGAGGTGAAGCACCCGCTTTGTGTTGTCGCTAGTCTGTCTCTGGGGGATGAACCCGGCTTGGTCGGGGTCGATCAGACCAGGCAAGTGGGGAGCCAGACGAGTCGCAAGGATGCTGGTGTACAGCTTCAGGTCGATATTTAAAAGAGAGATAGGCCGGTATGCCGCGCAATGTTTCTTGTCCTTACCGGGCTTGTGGATAACTACTATGTCTGCTTGTAACATGGAGGGGGGAATCGCCCCTGAAGAAGCAAAGGAATTAAAAAGGCGCGTGAGGAGAGGGGTGAGTGTGGGGCAGAATTGTTTATAAAAGGCCGCCGTGTACCCATCTGGGCCCGATGATTTAGCCACTTTTAGGCGCGAGATTACTTCCTCTGGGCGGATCTCCCACTCCAGGTGGTCAGCATGCGCCTGGGACAAGCAGGGGAGCGTAACCTGATTCAAATAAGCGTCTATGGCTGCCGACTCCAGATGCTGTGCATCGTAAAGATGGGCGTAAAAGTCGCGGAAAGTCTCGGCTATGTCAGCGTCGTCGGTGTGTACCTGACTTGTTTGATCAATAATCTCTTGTACCCCGTCGCACAGCCGAGATTCCCGCAGTATGTGTGCTAGGAGCCGTCCGCATTTGTCACCGCCGACATAAAATGAGTGGCGAAGATGGAGAGCCGCATATTCTGCTTTGTCTCGATCTATGGCAGCGAGCTGCAGTCTAGCCACGTTCAGCTGGCGCCAAATACGTGGCGCTCCAGTCCGTTGGTGGATCAGTTCCAACTCGCGCACTTTCTGCGTGAGGTCCTCCCTTTTGCGCTTCCGGTCAGTATTATCAGCCGATAAAACGGCGATAATTGCGCCCCGGACTACCGCTTTCAGGGCTTCCCATCGTGTGAAGATGGAGGTATCAGCGTTGTCATTGTGAGAGAGAATCATTGAGCGCGTGTTGGATCTGGGCAACCGTGTCTGTACGGTGTAAAAGGGTGTCACGGAAGCACCACCGTCTAGTAGGGGGCCGAATGGGGGGCAGAGCCAGGATAATTACTACCGGGGCGTGGTCCGATAGGGCGGCCACCAAAATTTCGGAAGAGTGTGTGAGGTCTCTAATCATCTTGGTGCCCATAAAATAGTCTAACCGGGCATAGGTCTTATGAGCGCTCGAGTAATAGGAGTATTCTCTAGCACTCGGATGGAGGTCCCTCCATAGATCTATGAAGTCGAGGTCTCCCAGCCTAGCCAGGCCAGCGCGAGAAAGAGCGCCCACCTGGCAGAAGCGCTGTACCAACCTGTCAAGTTCATTATTAAGGACGAGATTGCGATCCCCACCCAAGAGCAACCTGCGTTCTGGTGTAGCAGTAGCGTCAGTGAGCGCCTCGTGGAGAAACCGTTCCTGTCCCTCGTTAGGAGCGTAGATGGACCCCAGAATCAGTGTCTGGCCCCCAATAGTGAGTTGGTATGTGAGGAGCCTACCCTTAATTTCAGCCTCTTTTTGCACCACTTTCCCTTTAAAAGACCTAGATATCAAAATCGACACCCCAGCAGATTGAGGGACCCGAGGAGAAGAATTGAAGCGGAAAAGCTCGGGACCGAAGTCTATAGCAATCCTTGGCCAGCAAATGCGTTTCTTGTAGCAAACAGACATCAGCCCCGGAACTCTCCAAATAAGCCAATATCGCACGGCGTTTAACGGGATTGTTAAGCCCCCTCACAGTTACCGTGAGGATTTTCAGACGTTGGGGAGGCATCTACAGCAGGGGGTAATCATGCGTTGAAAGAGTGCGCGGCCTAAGGCAGAGTCGAGTGCGTATTCACAGCGGCCTAAGAAGGGCGCAGGGTACGCGCCGCCAGCGCGGAGAGCCGGCAGCGGCTGAGAAGAGTGGCAGGAGGGAAGCGCAAAGAGAAAAAGGCAAAAAACCAATAAGAAAAAACAAGGAGAGAAAGCCCCAACCTGAAAAAGAACCATAATGCTCTGAAAAATGACAGTATGTAAACAGCTCCAAAAGGGAACTGAAGGAGAAACCCTCCCCACAGAGGAGGGAAGGATCGCTAACAGCCAACATTTGGAACTTAAAAGTCCGTCATCCCAGGATGAAGCGGGAAAATTCAATAAGGGGTCCGTAGTGTGGCCAAGTGTACCCACCTCCCGCAGTGGCTAGACAAAGAGCAAAGAGACCTGTTTAGAGTCATGAGGGTTGAGTCTTTGCCAGTTCTTTCGGTAGAGACTCCAGGGCAGCCTTTTGATTCAGTGCTACTTCTGCAGGGTCTGGTCGCCTGGAGCGTCGTCGGCGTCTTTGCCCCCGCCAACCCGATGATGAGGACTCTGCAACATTGCCGGAGCCATGGCTCCCCCCCATCTCCTCCGGGAGGGTAACCCAAAGGACCCTGCCGGCCTCCGACAGGGAGCGAAGCTGATATTGCTTTCCATCCATGTGAAAGATCAAACGAAAAGGGTGTCCCCAGGAGTAGGGGATGTCTCGTTGGCGGAGGTGGGATGTGATAGGGCGGAAGAGCCTGCGTTTCTGCAGCGTGATCGCCTCGAGGTCTTGATAAAGGGTGGGGCGATGGTCCTGGGAAGCGATCGGATGCATTGACCTGGCTTTGCGGAGGATTTCCTCTTTAGTGCGAAAGTCTTGGATGCAGACCAGGATATCAGCAGGGGCGGCCCCACCCGATGAGCCCTGTCGATCCTGATCTCAGAGTCCGGTGCGTTGCCCAAGACATGGTTGAACAGTCCCCTCACAAAGGCGAAAATATCATCCCCTTCCGTGTTAGTGGCAATCCCTCGGATTCTTATGTTGTGCCGTCGGGAGCGGTTTTCCAAGTCCTCGAGGTGCGTCTGGAGGTCTACCTGTTGTTCATGGATGTGGATGACCTCCTGCTGAAGTGCGGACAGTTCCGTGTCTGCCATCCCCTCTGTCCTCAAGCGTGGCGACCCGCTCCCCAATGGCATCAACGTCTTTGCGGATATCTTTAATCTCAGAGGTGAGATCACGCTTCACGGTCTGTAAATCCTCTCGGAGGGTCGTGAACAGGGTCTCTAGGAAGGCCCGCGTCACCGGCTCCTCTCTGGTAGCTCCCGGTGGGAGGGAAGACTCGGTCACCTGAGATGAGTGGGCCATCTCGGCGGGGCCCCGCCTGGCGCGGGAGAAGAGATCCTTCACCGTGAGGTCGGGCTTGGCGTCCTTTAGAGCTTTATCCCTCTTGGCACGGATGGAGGTCATATCCAGCCCAGCGCCTCCGGGGGCAGGTGGAGCGGGTCCCCCCGCGTCCCACCCGAACAGGGCCAAGCAGGCGGGCGAGTCACCAGGAGTTCAGGCCAGCCGGGCCCGAAGCTTAGAGTGGAGAGGAGGAAAACCGGATATTAGCGAAGGGGGCACCCGAGGGCGCCAGAAACCAATGTCCCCCATGTGAGAAGTTGGCCTGGCATATGCTGTCCACTAATTATAGTGGGCACCTTGCACCAGTCCAAACAACCCCTTATTGGAGATAGGTTAAAGACAACCTTTATTGAAAGCTATCCTAGTGGTAGCTATGGAGAGCAGCCTTCAGGCTAAGTCTTGAAGGAATGTAAAGCAGTTTGTTTTACCAGTCTATAATCTCTTGAGTGACCAAATGAAAGAGGACCACACCAGGTATATATTCAAAATATATGTATTTATTACTAAACACACCCCTCTAGTCTCTTTATGAGGCTAGAGTTCGAAGTACATACGTTACGAGTTAGTTATCTACAGTAATAGCACAAATACACGTTTGAGCCCCAGGGGCGTACCAAACCATATACCAATAAAGTGGTATAAGAACCACGACTGAGCTAGACACAAGGCCTAGAGCCTGTAGAAGTGCTTGGACCACAAGGAACCACCCAAGGCAGTGACACAGGGGACCCACGGGGGACGCGTGCAGTGTATGAACACAACCGCGAACCACCGTTAACTTCTATGGGGAAGGTCGCGATTAGAATTTAAAAGAAAAGGGACACTTAGAGGAGGACTTGGAGCAATCCCTTTGAGAACTAGGCTGTTCTAGTGTCAATACCCACGGGAGCACCGGAGTACTCGAGTTACCTCACCCAGGGAAGCCGGGTGCATAGGTGTCTTTCGGGGTCGGGTTTCGTCGTCGCTTTCAAAGGCGATCTGCTGCAAAGTGCTGCTGGCGGCCAAGTCGAAAGTGTTCGGGTGGACCCAAAGGTGGATCGAAGATCTGAAGAACCTGAAAGCAGAGGGGACAGAGTCTGGGTCACTAGCCAGTGACCAGGAAGGCGATGAGCAGATGCCCACCGATGTCGAGTGCTTCAGGTAGGTTGACGGTCGTCTTGACTCTTCAGCCACGAGGTCCAGGAGGCGTCGACGATAACCAGGAGCTGGATTCGAGCTGTCCCACGACGTCTGTCGATTGCAGGAGTGTCGGCGACCGGATTGGACCCAACAAGCCTTGGCAACGGCAAGTCTCGTGGAAATCGAAGAAGGACGATGTTGCAGACCAGCAAGGTCTGGGGGACTCACCCAGCGAGGATAAGTCAGGGCACACCTGGAGCAACCAGGGAGCCCAAGCAGAAAAAGATTGGCCTTCGGGAGGGCCGACTAGCCAACGGACTAGCGACCGCGAAGGAGCCTCGAGACGGTGCACGTGGAGCTGGCTCACAGGACACTCGTGGAGTGGAGGCCAGTGATCTTCGGTGCAGTTGGTGCTGGGGCTACTCGGAGCCCAAAGCACGACTTCGTGGGAGACCCAGAAGAGGATGCACTTGCAAATGCGTTCGGTGTCCAGGGGTCACGGTTCCACGTTACCCACGACAGCTACGGGCCTCAGCTTTGCTGGGGACTCAGGGCAGCCTCGGGGAAGTCTGGAAATCCACCTCTGGTGATGCAAAGACTTCGGCGTCCGACGGGAGCTTCAGCGATGCAGACCGGACAATTGCTTCTTTGGTGCCTGCCAAGCAGGGGAGTCACTCCTTGACCCCAAGGGAGATTCTTCAGTCCTTTAATCTTGAAGTAGAGCGTCGAAGGTCCAGGATTCTGTGTCAGAGTTTCGTCCAGGTAAATCTAAAGTCCTAAGGACTGGGTTCCCCTACTTATACTAAGGTAGGAGGTTGGACATACTCTGTGGCCCCACCTATGGGAGGGCCAGGGCAGAGGGGTGGTTACACCCCTTTCCCTTTGTCCAGTTTCGCGCCAGAGCAGGGGCTGGAAGCCCCTGAGCCGGTTTGAACTGGGGTATGCACAGGGACACCAAGTGTGCCCCCAGTGCAGGACTTCAAAGCACCAGAGAGTGCTCCCGCCCAGCCCCAATACACACTATCCTGTCTGGGGAGGTGGTCACACCTCCCTGGGACAGGAAACCTATTGTCCAGGCCTCCCCTGCCGGAGTTTCGGTCAGCAGCAGGAGGCCAGACTCGTGACTGTGGCAGCGGCATCCATTTTGTGATGCCAGGGCTTGGAAAGTCAGTACCGGGCATACCGGTGTGTACATGTCTTTCCCTCTAGAAGGGTGGAATGCTACCCCCGCCGCCAGAACTGGAGGGGGGGGGGGTAGTATTCCAAGATGTTTGACACCAAACACGACATGTTTCCGTGCAGCCATCCCAAAGTTAGCATTTAACGCGAGGTTATAACGCGCTTAAGAGTATATGGTCAGGCTGCACTACAAACAGCATCAGAGAAGGGTCTCCGAACGCTGCAGAGGGGCCCTGCTCAGGGGCACCCTCTCACATAGGAACCACGCACTCTGCCTTCAGGATTGATAAGGCCTGCCATAGGAGTGACTTATAGGTTTATATGTGTGTATGTATATAGTGATATAGGTAGCCTATATCACAGTAAGGGGTGCATGCACCACCTTACCCAGGCTGCAGTAGCAGACCTGTGGTGTCAGTTTGGATGGCCTTCCAGGGGTGGCACAATACGTGCTGCAGCCCCTGGTAGGCCTCTGAGGTACCTATGCCCTGGGTACATAGTATACCATATACTAGGGACTTATAAGGGCACTCCAGATTCCAATCAGAGATGTGCCTAAGGCACATGGAAACCATTTTAGAGAGGAAGCAGCTAGGTTGGGGTTCTGATTAGCAGGGCCCCAGCCAGACTAAGGTAAAAAAACAGTGAAGCATCAGCAAAAAGTGGGGGTACCCATGTGAAGCAGATCCTACTCTCCTACACCCCACTCTTGGAGATGGCTCACTCCAGGTCCCGGGCATCGCCCCTGGAAGGCTCGATAGCGGATCGCCGTTGTGACCGCCGCTCTCAGCTCGCGCCGCCTCCCAGCGCGCCACTTGTAGCGAGGGCCACTGGCGAATCCCCCTCGGGCCCCGCACAGGGTCAGGGGCCACCAGTCTCCACAGGCAGCAGCGCAGGTCAGTCCGGAGTATCCGGCCCGGGAACATCCGACAGAGCCACCGCCCCACCAAAGGCTAGGTTAAGGGGTATGCAAAGGGGCAGGGCTCCAGGCCCCCTCTCAATGTCCACCCCAGGTGTGTCGGAGCCAGGCAGCCCCCTCACCTCAAGTCGCCGCACGTGGAGTCCAGCGTCTGGTCCTCGGCGCGGCTCAAGCTCGTCCAGGCGGGGTCTCCCGGTCCGCAGGCCACGCACCCCAGGTCACTCCGCAGGGCAGGGCAAACCGGGATCAGCCAATCCTGCAGACCCCGTAGTCGGGGACTCCACCGCCGATCTTCGCTGGGGCACAGGCCTCAAGAGCACCGCCGGGGGGTGGGGGTGGGGCCAGTCCACCCAGCCTCCGGCCACGCAGCAGTTTCCTCAGGGCCGGCAGCGGAGTGCAGCGTTCACCGTCCCCGGAGCAAGCCCCCGCCAGGTGGGACAGCGCGGCTGGGCTGGAGTATGGCAAACAGGGCAAAGTGACCTCTGTGTTGCCGGGCTAGGCCGCGCCACACCCAACGCCTGTCACCACCCAGCTCCTGGCCCGTCGGCCTCTATGGTGAAAGCGGGGATCAGCGGGAGGCAGAGCGGCAGAATGTCAACCAGGGCAAGGACCCCCCTGCGGGAACAAAGCAGCCGGGTCCAATCGAGAACAGCGGCCCAGGCCGCTACGGCCGCCAGCACAGCGAGGGCCGCACCCACGTCTCCCGGCCACGCACCGCAGCCTCTCAGTCCATCGGCCCCGCTGCCGAAAAAGAGCACAGACGGCGGGCAGATCACCGCTCAGCAGCCCACCGCGCCAGGCAGCTCCAGGGAAGGTGCGGGGGCTTCGAGGCTGGGCACCGTCTCTTCCTCAGAGCGTATGCCGGGTCAGGCGCCGCGGCGTAGGCGTGAACGCCGGGGGCCGAGACCTGCCAGCGGCGTCTCACTGGCAGCAAAAAGTCACCTCTCCGAGGGCTCCGGTGTGGTGGCACGGGGGGGGCGCCTGGGGGGGAGAACCGCTACCCCCTCCAACACGGCTCCAGAAGGCTGCAGGTCGGTGCTGGATGTCTGCGGTGAAGCACGTCTTACTCCGCCGCCATCTTGGCCACGCCCCCCACTATGCACATTTTAGAAGAGAAATCCTGGACAACAAGTAAACATCTGACAAATTCTATAAACTAAATCCACTTAGTTTAGAAGCAAGACTTTGGACAAAAAAGGACCCTGGATGTCGGCAAGGCGGATTACAGCAAAAAATAAGAGGATAAGCTACAGGTTGGTTCAACAGGGTCAGGTGGTGGCAAGTGCCACTAAACCTTTATCAACAAAGCAGGCTAATGTTAGGTAATGGTGGTTTAAATTTATATCTCCAGACATGGGAATGTTGACACATTCCTTACTCGCTCACCACTGCAGCAATTAGAACAGTAAAGAGAATGTCCGAACTGGTAGGACACTTGGATGTTTTATTAGCAAGAGAGAAGTTAGCACAGTGCGAATAGATTGATCGCAGATTATTAAATACATGCAACATGGTGGAGAATGAATGTACACATCCCAGAGTACAGAAGGAAAGCTTTTGAATTTCTAATCCTAGCTACTTTCCTATAATTGATATCCTCCGTGAACTCATAAAAAGTGAATAATCTTGCCCTTGTCTGGGTTTTTGGAACATGTAGCTCCCATCGAAAGTCATTTTCTCGCCTCTTCCCTAGTCCCAGAGATACCTAAATAAAGCTGAACATCCACCCACTCCTCTTAACTTGTAGGGTCCATTTAGTAGGAGCCAAAACACTTATGGTCTAGCATCTGTAACAGTTCATCTTCAAAGGATAGGTGAAAAGGGAGGAGAGGGAGAAAGAAGGCCTATACACTGGCCAATGAGGAAGGCAGACAGAATTTTTGGTTGGAAATATGGGTGTGTGTGTGTGTGTGTGTGTGTAGAACCAGCTTGCATGGGTAGATAAATACTCTGGTGTGTACAATGGAAACTTACATAGAATCCTGATAAAGAGCTACCAGGCCTAAACTGTCTACTTACTCTCACGCTCCTTGCTTCCCGAATGGGAAGTATATTTTCTAACATACACTTGATCAACTGGATTGTATACTACAGGGTATCAAAGGCTGGTCAGCAGGACTAGTTACCTATGTGAAGGAGCTAGGGTGTTAGCCAGGGATCTGCTTACCATATACTGGATATTATTGACCAGGATTCCCCCCCACGTCTTTTGGACTTTTCTGCCTTACTGCCCTGGGTCTTTCAAGGGTGGCCTTTTTGTCAGAGGACTGTAAGCTGCAATAAAGCGGTTACTGCTCCCTGTGGGGCTTATGGGATTCTGGCTGCTGTGAGCTTCTGGAAGGACTCCTCTGTACTGGAGCTAATGTGGCTCTCGCTGGCCTGCTGTTGTGGCCTTTGAGGTCCGGAGGCGTCCGAGTGTGATTGTTCCTGAGCAGCCTCAGGACTGTGAAATTTGGGCAGCTGTGAGTGGGTTCTACGCCATAAGCAGATCCCATTTTTGTGTATTCTTCATGTTATACTTGCACTTTCCTATATTTGTGTGTTTATTACAAATTTCTTGCAATTGATTTACTTGTTAAAACCCTATGGATGCTTAAGTACAGATGACTAACCATTCTGGAGTATATAATCATGTATTTACATAAACATGATCTCTCTCCCTGTAAATATGCCCACTCGCTCTCATCATTTATTGCCATATGAAAGCTATTAACTATGCTAGATGCTGATGTTTCCAAGTTTATGTACCAGTAGAATAATTTTCCTGAGCTTGAAACACTAACCTGTTCCTTTTTAGTTACCTTAGATAGAATATTAGTAAGTGTGGCCGGTATCTCAGTGAGAGTTAGGAAGGATTCCAAATTATTTTTCCTTGAATGGAAAACAGCACATGAACAGGGAAATACTGGATCAAATTATGCTCCCCTCCCCTTTCACTCAGGGGAAATAACAGGCCCAAATATAAACATACACCACCAACTTTCAGGTGGTGCAGGCCTTTTTTTCCTGGCTGCTGAGTGAAAGGCAGGGGCTGATAGAGTGGTAGTAGGGCAGAGGACCTTTAACTTCAGCTGGTTGTAACCTTTTCTGCGGAGGGAGAACTGCCTTGGAAGCTCCAATGTGCAAATGTTTTGACATTTCACGTTCTCTGCAGTGGTTAATAGATCGAAGCCAGGGTTCTCCCCAATGCTGGGAGGTCCCCAGTGCCACCTCAGAGGGCACCTAACATTCATGATGTGGTAGGCAACGGCGGATGAGTTTTTCTGCTCTGGCGTTTAAATATCCTGACAGGTCCTGAGTAATAAGGGAGATGGCCTGAGTGTTCAGCCACTTCCAGGCGCAAGGCATCCTGGCAGGGGAACCACACCATCCTGTTTGTTGCAATACCGCATGGCAGTGGTGTTGTCCGTGAGAATTTGCACTCTTGAAGGTCGGGAGAAATACCTTCAGTGCAATGCGAATCACTCGCAACTACAGCAAGATGATGTAGAGATTAGCCTACACTGGAAACCAGAGTCCTTTGATCACCACCTCCCCTAGATCTCATCAACCCAACAACGATGCATCCATCATGACCGTTAGCTCTGGGTCGGGAGAGGGGTCTGCCACCAGTTCAATTGTGGTTGAGCAGCCACTAATGCAGATCTTTCGCTTTCACCTTGACACTTGGATGGACCCTGACAGACTGCCCTGGTGCTGAGCCCACTGATACTTCAGATCCCACCACACAGCCCGCATGTGCCACATGACATGGTCCACAATGAGGCCAAGAGGCTCAGAAGCCTCAGAGCTGCTCTCACCGAGATCCAGGTCAAGGGTTGAAACATCAGGATCATAGCTTGAATAGCCTGGACTCACTGAGGCAGAGGATTGGCTTGGAAGAACATTGCATCTAGGATGACTCCAATGAAGGGGAGCCATTGTGAAGGATTCAGGAGTGACTTCAGCACATTGACAAAGACCAACGATGTCAATAAGAACGACCGTTGCTTGGAGGTGCCATATGACTGTTTGAGGCAAGCTTGCCTTTAGTAGCCAGTTGTCAAGGTATGGAAAAGGAAAATGCTACTTACCAGTATGCATCTGTTCTTGGCATGTAGAGCTGTAGATTCATATACTTGTGCATAGATCGCCATCTGGTGTTGGGCTCAGATGTTTGCACTTTGTTTTTGTCTTGGAAGAAGTCTTTGTAGTCACGAGGTAGGTGACTCCTCCTTAGGGTGATAGTGCGTATGGGCATCGACTCCATCTCCAGATTGTTTTTGACATGAAAGGTTATGATGGAGTTAGTAAAAAATAGAAAGATGTCCATGTGTAATGTATCTAAGTAAGATAGTACTGCAACAGATAGAGGTATCCGGGGAGGCAGGTGGGCGTATATGAATCTACAGCTCTACATGCCAAGAACAGATGCATACTGGTAAGTAGCATTTTCCGTTTGAGGCATATGAGCTGTAGATTATATACTTGTGCATAGACTATACAGCAGTTATCTCCTTAGCGGTGGCTACCTGTATCTGTTGCAGTGGTCTGAAAAAGTGTTCTTAATACAGCCTGGCCCACACTAGCTTGTTGTTTTGCTTGCACATCTGCACAATAGTGTTTTGTGAAAGTGTGCGGTGTAGACCAAGTTGCTGCTTTGCAGATGTCATCTAGGGGAATGTTCCCTAAGAATGCCATAGAAGCCCCTAGTTTACGTGTGGAATGAGCTCTAGGGGGAATGGTTAATGTGCGTTTGGCTTTAAGATAGCATATTTGGATGCATTTAACAATCCACCTTGCAATCCCCGCTTTTGAAATGGGATTGCCCTTATGAGGTGGGGAGAAAGCCACAAAGAGTTGTTTAGTCTTTCTAAAGGATTTTGTCCTTTCAATGTAGTAAAGTATTGCTCTTTTAACGTCTAGCGTGTGAAGAGCCCGTTCTGCCACTGAGTCTGGTAGAGGGAAAAAAACTGGGAGTTCAACAGACTGGTTAAGGTGGAAGGCAGAAACGACTTTAGGTAAAATAAAAATTTGGGGTTAGTTCTAAGAACCACTTTATGATGGATTTGCAAAAATGGTTCTTGTATGGTTAATGCCTTGAGTTCACTAACGCTTCTAAGAGATGTGATAGCAACAAGGAAGGCTACTTTCCAAGTGAGGAACTGTAGTTCCCATTTGTGTAGAGGTTCAAATGGGGGACCCATGAGTCTGGTAAGGACAATATTTAAATTCCATACTGGAGAGGGTGGAACTCTGGGTGGAATTATTCTTTTAAGTCCTTCCATAGATGCTTTGATAGCGGGTACTCTAAACAAAGACAAGTGTTGTCTGTTTTGGAGATAAGCTGCTATTGCAGCGAGATGTAGTCTTATGGATGTATATGCTAGGTTACATTGTTGTAGGTGCAAGAGATAACAGATAATGTTTTGAACAGAAGCATCTAGTGGATTGATTGTTATTTGTACAGTAAATTACAAATCGTTTCCACTTTGCTGCGTAGCATGCTCTGGTGGTAGGACGTCTAGCCTCTTTAATGATGTTCATGGAGTCTGGCGGGAGATTGAGGTAGCCAAACTCTAAGACTTCAGGTGCCAGATCGCAAGGTTGAGTTCACTGGGATCTGGATGTCTCATCTCTCCATGGTTCCGAGTGAGAAGCTTGGGTGAGAGGCGTAGCTTTTGATGAGGAACTACTGATAGTTCCAAGAGGGTTGTGAACCATGGTTGTCGGGCCCATGTTGGAGCAACCAGGATCATTGTGAGGGAATGCTGTTTGAGCTTCCGAACCACTAACGGAATTAGCGGGAGAGGCGGAAAAGCGTAAGCAAATTTGCCTGACCAGTTCATCCGTAGCGCATTGCCTTTGAACAATAGGTGAATATACCTGGACGCGAAGGTTGGGCATTTTGCGTTCTGGTGTGTGGCGAACAGATCTATTTCTGGGTGGCCCCACATGTGAAAGAATGGAAGAAGAACTTGAGGATGAAGTTCCCATTTGTGGATCTGCTGTGTTTGACGACTGAGCAGATCTGCAATCTGATTGTGTACCCCTGGGAGGTGTTCTGCAAGGAGATATATGTTTTGCGGAATGGTCCATCTCCATATGCTTTGAGCTAGGTGTGAAAGCTGTAGAGTGTGTGTCCCCCCCCCCCTGTTTCTGTATGTAGTACATTGCTGTTATGTTGTCTGTACGGACCAGGACAGCTTTGCCTACCAGATGGAGTTGAAAGGATTTTAATGCCAGAACAATTGCCAGTAATTCCAGGTAATTTATGTGGCGTTTTTGCTGAGGGGTCCATATGCCCTGAATGGTATGGTTTTGAAGATGAGCTCCCCAGCCGGTGAGCGATGCGTCTGCTGTTAGCACCATCTGTGGAGCCGGGTCGAGGAACGGCCGCCCTTTGGAAAGGATTTGTGTGTTCCACTACTGCAGAGAGCGATGTGTGCGGCTGTCCACCAACACCAGATCTGTTAACTGACCTTGAGCCTGGTTCCACTGACGTGCCAAACACTCCTGTAAGGGACGCATTTGGAGTCTTGCATAAGGGACGATGAGAATGCAAGAGGCCATCATCCCGATTAACTGCATGAACACTCGAGCCGGTAATGAGTGTTGAGGCTGAAATTGTGATATTAGAGCTTGAATGTTGCATATCCTGACTGGGTTGGGGTATGCTAGAGCTTTTGAAGTGTTTATTGTAGCTCCTAGATATTGTTGTGTGTTGGACGATTGGAGGTGGGACTTGGTGAGGTTCACCGTGAATCCCAATTAGTGAAGCAACTGGATTGTTTTGTGTGTGTGTTGCACACAGCTGTTGTGTGACTTGGCTTTTATGAGCCAGTTGTCCAGATAAGGGAACACGTGAATATGTTGTCTTCGTAAGTGAGCTGCTACTACTGCGAGGCACTTTGTGAAGACTCTGGGTGTTGTGGTAACCCCGAACGGGAGGAATTTGAACTGATAGTGTTGACCGTCTACCACTGATCGTGTTGACCGTCTACCACGAACCGGAGATATTTCCTGTGAGCGGGGTGAATGGGAATATGAAAGTAGGCATCCTTTAAATCCAGAGTGGAGAGAAAGTCGCCTTGTTGAAGCAGTGGTAGCTCCTGTTGGAGAGTGACCATGTGGAAGTGGTCTGACTGAATGTAAAGGTTTAACGGTCTGAGGTCCAATATTGGCCTGAGAGAGCCGTCCTTTTTTGGAATTAGAAAATTTAGGGAGTAAACCCCTGTGCCTTGATGAGGCGAGGGGACTGGTTCTATTGCATGGTTTTGTAATAGAGAGAGAACCTCTTGTTTTAGAAGCGTCAGATGTTCCGAGGACATTGGACGTTGTCTGGGAGGAATGTTTGGGGGAGTGGAGGTGAGTTCCAGGCAATAACTATACTGGATAATTTGTCTTACCCACCTGTCTGTTGTGATGGAGTTCCAGACAGGTAGAAACTGTGAGACTCGTCCCCCGACAGGAGTGGAATGATCGGGGGGGAAGTGGAGGGAAGTCACTGCTTGGTGGTAGGGGAGCTGCGGGTGTTGTTACCGCGGCCTCTTCCCTTATTGTTGTTACCCCTGTATCCTCCTCGAAAATATCCTCTGGAGGAGGTAGTTTGGTTGGGACTTTTATATGATGAAGAGGGATGTTCTGAGTCAGTGGTTTTGGAGCCAGCCCTGTAAAAGGAGCGACGAAAAGAGCCTATAGGGGAAGACAATTGCAAGGCCCCCATGGACTTGGCAATCTCAGTATCTTTTTTCATCTTTTCTAAAGATGTGTCGACTGTGGGCCCAAAAAGATGCTCTTGGTCGAAAGGCTGATTAAGAATAGTGGATTGCACCTCTTGCTTGAATCCGGATATGCAGAGCCAAGCGTGCCTGCGTAGTAAAACGCTGGTATGAATAGCACGAGATGCTGTATCAGCCGCATCGAGGGCACATTTTATAGATGTGTTGGTTATTAGTTTACCCTCCTGTATAAGGTCATTAGCTTTGTTCTTATATTGGTCAGGCAGATGTTGCATAAGCTGTTCAAGCTCATCATAGTGAGCTGTGTCATATCTGGCTAACAAAGCTTGGGCGTTGGCAATCCGCCAGTGATTTGCAGCCTGTGACGCAATTCGTTTGCCAGATGCGTCTATGAGTTTTGATTCCTTATCAGGAGGAGGGGCGTCGCCTGTGCTGTGTAAATTAGCCCTCTTGTGTGCATTAGACACCACAAGAGAATCTAAAGGGACCTGACACCTCTGATGTACACTGGGTCATTGGGAGCTGCCTTATATTTTTTGTCCACCCTGGTGTTCAGGACCCTGGCTCTGACAGGGTCTTTAAACACTTCTGGTGCATGTTTTAGCATGCCTTTTAGCATTGGTAGGGTGTGTGTGGACTTTTGTGAGGGTGCAAATGTTTCCAATAAAAAGTCTCCCTCTAAGGGATCAGAGTGTAATTGAACCCCGTGGGATTGAGCAGCCCTATTAATTAGTTGCACAAACCCAATATTATCATCTGGTGGTGATGGCCTAGAGGGATAGAGGTCCGGGTCATTGTGTGGATCGGGATCTGTATTGTAATCATCCCAAGGATCTACATCGTGTCGGATGGTATGTGCATCATCATCCCTATCTGGATCTCCGTTCCCATCCAAATCATTATAATCATCTTCATCATCCTGTGGTTGAGGTGAAAATGTATGTTGTGGGGAGTGTGCTGGAGAAATTAACAAATTAGGAACAGCTGGAGAGGGAGGTGGAGGGTATTAGTGCCCATTTCTCTCTGCTTAATGGGTATTTCAGAGTCTGGTGAAGTGTACAGTTTCCTCTTTTTAGGTGGCTTGGCGACAACGTGACCGGTTTGTGGGTCAATGTGTAGTGTTTTTTGCTTTGGATCCGAAAAATCTGGCACAGACTGTTGTTTGGGTACAATGTCCTTTTTCGGTGCCGAAGTTTTAGTGTCAGAATATTCTTTTGCCTTTGTTTCTGAAGCTTTCTGCGGGGTCTTGGACTCTTTAGCTTTAGGTATAGGAGTTTGTGGCTCCGAGACCTTTTTCGGCTCCGAAGGTTTTTTCGGCTCCGAATATTTGTCCTTGGTTTGTTTCGATGCCGAGGGCTTCGGCGTCGAGGCTGTTTTCGGTGCAGAGGAAGAAGGGTGTGGCACATCTTTGGTTTTGGGCTTCGGTGCCGAAGGGGACTTGTTGGCACCGGAACGGGGTTGGCTCGAGCCCGAAGGCTTTTCTTTCGGTTTCATAGCCGGGCCCGAGGGCGGGGCGTCTGAAATGTGTTGCCGGTGTCGACCTGAGCCAGAGGGCGAAGGTGTTACCGGAGCCTTTTGTTTGGGGTTGGGCAGGAGAGGGGTCTCGATACTCACGGACCGCTGAGCTGGTGTGACTGCCTCGTCTTCGATGTCGGAGTCGTAGGCCTCGGAGACTGAGATCTCTCCATCAGCTTGTTGTTCTGGCTGGACTTTGGGATCTGCTCCGAAGATGTCCGGAACCGAGCTGCTTTCGCAGGACATTTCGTGACGTCGAGCCCGACGGTCACGGATGGTTTTCTTCGACCTGAAAGATGCACAGGCCTCGCAGTTCTTGTCTTCGTGCTCCGGGGAGAGGCAGAGATTACAAACCTGGTGTAAGTCCGTGTGTGGGAACTTAGCACCACGCCCGGGGCATTTTTTAAAACTAGTTCTTTCCATTGACTGCTGGCGTGATCGGCGCGGATAGGCCCAACGGCCCGCGTCGAAGAATTTATATTTTTCGAAGATGCGCGTCGAAAGGAAACGCGATCAAAACAATACCGTCGAGTGGTGAGGGATTGCGCGTCGAAGGGGGTTCGAGAAACTACACCAACTCTGAGTGCAGCAAATCACATCCGAACCTGATGGCGGAAAAAAACAATCTGGAGATGGAGTTGATGACCATGTGCACTATCACCCTAAGGAGGAGGAGTCACCTACCTCGTGAGTACAAAGACTTCTTCCAAGACAAAAACAAAGTGCAAACATCCGAGCCCAACACCAGATGGCGATCTATGCACAAGTATATAATCTACACCTCATATGCCTCGAACACTAGTATTCTCAATCCCCACAAATGGGCTGCAACCATGACCTTGGTGAACACCCTAGGTGCACTGGTAAGGACAAAGGGGAGCACAGAATATTGAAAATTCTTATGGCCTACCAGAAGCTGCAGGTAACAACTGTAGGACGGGAATGTGAAAGTATGTGACCTGCAAGTCCAGCGCAACCATCCAGTTTCCTGGATCCACAGCAGGCAGAAGTTGGGCAAACGTGAGCATCTTTAACTTGTCCTTATAGAGGAAGAAGTTCAGAGGGTGAAGGTCTTGGATGGGGCGAACGCCTCCATCATTCTTTGGCACTAAAAAGAAGTGAGAGTAACAGAGTCCCGCTATCTGATGCTGGCACCCACTCTATTGCTACATTAGCCAAGAGAGCCTAAACTTCTCCATGGAGTATAGACAAGTGGTCCTCCAGGAGGTGCTGCTGTGTGAGTGACATCTGAAGGATAGGCTAGGAAAAGTAGGGAATATCTGTGTTCCACTATCTGGGGCACCCATTGGGCTGACATAATGCTACGCCATCCAGGTATGTAAAAGGTGATCTACTTCCTACTGGGTGATTGTGTGCAGCCACGGACAATTTAAAGTGGTTTTGCTGCAGCTGCGGGGTGGGGTCTGATTTTTGGGTTGCACGTTCAAGGCTTGAAAAATCCACACACTACGGCGAGCAAGAATTAATCAGGATGAGCTATTTTTAGAGCCTACTCGTCATTTCTGGCGAGCTGACAGCAGGTGTTCTGCTTGCTCACAAAGTGAATAAGCAATAAAGATGCCTTTAAATCTTATCTTGTCAGATTTGCTCGGCTTTCAGAGGTCAAAAGTCAGTTTTTCCTCCTTACATTTACTTCTGTTTCTGTGACTAAAGTTAGAGGATTTTGTAAAGTGAACTGTGACACAATCATGTTGAGACCAGTTCACGGGTTAAGCACATTACAGTTTAACATTCTTATGATTTTTTGAGCCCGGACGTTGGCTTGAACGTTGTTCTGCTTGCCCCCTGCCTCACCCTCAAAAGGATCGGAAGGCTTGTTGCTGATGAAGCAAATACTGGTGCTACCTCTGCTGATATCCCCAACCATAGCTTCGAAAGGGCCGCTGTTGTTGAAGGAACTGCCTAAACGGCTGAGCAAGGCCCAAAGGGAGGGCAGTGTCCTTGCTCTCTCCCGAAATGTCTCCATGGCCAAGCCAGCCTTCACTCCAAATTGTTTTGAGCCATCAAAGGGCAAGCCAATAAGGGACTGTTGCACATCAGATAAAAAGCCTGTGGAGCTAATCCAGGCTTGGCACTGAGGCACCATGCTGGTCCCAACTGCCCCCTTACAGACAGTCGGTTGAGTCCAGACCTGATGAGATTGTTTATTTTGAAGCGTCTGGCCATGCACGATAATTCATTGTAGGGCTAGCCTAATTTCTCCCAGGACAGTCAGCAAGACGTCTGCCACCCTGTCCCACAATGTAGGTGAGTAACGATCCAGGAGGCATGAGGTATTCACAGACCCCAGGGTGAGACTGGTGCTGGAAATCACCTGTTTTGCAAATGTGTCCATTTATTTGGACTTTGTATCTGGTGGTAGGAAATGAGTTAGGTTTCAGGCAGCTGGAGGATGCCTGTGCCACCTATCTCTCTGGGGAAAGATGCTAAAGCAGGAAGTCAGGGTATCCAGAGGCAGGCCTATGTCTTCACACCACTAGTCTGTTTACTGGAGGGCATGATCTTTGTTTTGCCTAGGTGCCCACGAGCATGTCAGACAAGGTAGTAAGGGTTCTTGGCTGGTCTGTGCAGGATTGGGAACCTCAGTCAGAACATTTGTCTTTACTTCCTGGGTTGGAAGAGTAACATCAAAGAACTCCGCGGCCCTCCTAATCACTGTGGTGAAGGAAGTGGAGTCTTCAGTGGCCACAGTTTGGTGTGGGGAGGATAGCCCAGTGTCTGGTGAGTTCTGCAACCGACTTGCATCCTGGAGCTCTTCAAAAATGTCCCCTTCATCAGAAAAACCACTTCCAAAATTATCTTTATCATCATAACGGTGATGTGTTTCTGGAATACAATGAGCATAATGTTGAGGTCAGTGGATAGGGGCTGAGCCTGCGAGTCTGGCAAAATCATCAGATCAGCATTCTGTGTCGTTTGAACTGGCATGGAGGGTCAGGCCACTGGCATTGGTAATGGCACCTTGGAGGGTGTTGGATGTTGCGCCGCGGCTCGAGCCGGCGGCGCCGTGCTCGAGGAAGGAGTGGACCTCAGCCGAGTGCTGCAGTCGGCATCTGGGACGGGCCCGCCGAGAGGGCCCCCAACTAGCAGCCACTTGGATCCTTGGGGCCTGAAAGCACTCCAGTGGGATCTGGTGGGGTAGAGTTGCCTTCAACTGAGTTTGTCCGCTGTAGCAGTCTGCTCGAGGAGAAGCTGGAGTGGGAACCGTGCTTGAGTTCAGTCAGTGGAATGGCTCTGCGACCTGGAGTACCCAGGGCATTGTGCGTCTCCAAATGGTTTAAGTGGTGGGATGACAGGTAGTCCTGCTTTGACTTCTTATGGAATTTCCTCGACTTACCCGAACTCAACAACTTCGACTTGAAATGTTCACGCAAGCAGCCCCGGGAATGAGAGCGCATCCATGCCCTTGCTAGGGATTGCTTCTTTCGCACACTGTAAACATGGGAGGAAAAAGTCATTTTCCTGAGGGACAACTTTGTCAAAAGATAGCACTGTTAACTCTAGATCCGCGTCAGAATGCGCACAAAGAGAGGAAGGAATGGACACCAGCGTGTGGAGGTGAGGCATATTTTGGGGTCTCAAGACCATATCCAGAGTGGAACGTATACAACATGGAGTTGCACACTTATCTGTTTATACAGGAGAGAATCGCTGAAAACTTTCCGCATCCAGTCTGGTGCCAGGGGAAATTCACAAGATGAGGAATCTGTGGTTAGCAGTCTCTATCAGAAAAATCGCTCATCATCAATCCACTCCTGGAAATTGTGAACGATTAGATTACTGCCTTCTGCAACAATTAAACTAATCTCTCTGTAGGAAGTACGGCACTGTTCCAGTCCTATCTTGTATAATGGGACTATGAGGCTGCTACACCAGGTCGTCAGAAATGTCAAGCTCAATACATAGTAAATGAAGATTGTTCAAAGTAAGGGAGGCCACCATAGTTGGGTATATTTGAAGCATTCATAGGGTATTAGATTAGGGCCTGGTGCTTTTTCATCCTTTGTGTTTCCAATTGCTTGCTAATGTAGAAGCTAAGTGCTATTTTGGGGTCGAAATGGTGAAGTCTCTTCTCCTTAGAGTGGTGCGGCAGGGCATAGAGTGCCGGCAAGGTGATGGTCTGACAGACCAGGAACGATGGTACAACTTTAGGTTAGAAAGATACGCATGTTCGCAGAACCAGCTTGTCTGGGAAGAATGTGCATGGTGGATTGATACAGAATCTGAAGCTCACTCACATGCTGTACCTATGTTGTGGCGACAAGGAACACCGTCTTAAGAGTGAGAAACCACAAAGGAACGCTGTGAAGTGGCTCAAAAAGAGTGCACAATAGATATGGGAGGACCGAATTAAGGTCCCATCCTGGCATACCAATGGGGAGGAAGGAAATGAATATGCCTTTTTTCCGCAGCCTGTCACCCCGCATGTTGTTACAACGCGGTCGTTAACACGACCGCATTGTAACAACGCATACCATTACCCCGCAAGTCGTAACAACGACTTGCGGAGGGGGGCGCTGGATGTTAGAATAGTATAATTTACTATTCCAACTCCAGTCTGTGCGGACAGTAGGGGAGGTGTTGGATTTTAAATCCAACACCTTCTCCCCCCCCCCCCTCCGCAAGTTGTTGTTACGACTTGCGGGGTAATGGTATGCGTTGTTACAACGCGGTCGTGGTAACGACCGCGTTGTAACAACATGCGGGGTGACCTTTTCGTGGTGAAGGTTGTTTACCGGAAGGAAACATGCCGTAGACCTTTCAGAAAAAAAAACACCGAACAGGCAATTTAAACAAAGAAGGCTAGTCCGGCAACTGTAAAAAGGCCAAAAGATAACTTTTAACTGTGCTTAGAACATGGCCTTGTCAGCTAGGGACAAAACAAAAAACATCAGATAGCTTTGCTTGAAGTGATTTGATGCGTCGGGTACCAGACCAACCACAAAATTGTCCCAATTAAAGGCGTATACAGTTTTTGTCAAGGGATGTCTGACTGTTTGGCTGCCAAAATAATGTCAACCACCTCCAGAGGAAGGTCGATAGTGGTCAGCTGTCGCCGCTCACTCTCCATGCATGAAGGTAGTAATTGTGAAGGCCCAAGTGCAGAACCGCGCCCTTTTGCTGCAACATCAGTTCCTGGAAAAGGGCCAGCCTGATCAGAGGACAGATGCAAAAAGTCTGCCTCCCCTCCTTCACCTGCGAACCCAAGGAAAACATTGGTGGAGTACCCCAAGGACCCTCTTCAACACTTGACCTGACCAGCATAGACAAAACCCATGGACTTATCATATCCTAAGCCAACAAGACAACTCATCCTCTCCCTCTCTAAAGACACCACCAACTTCCACAACTGCATGACAGACGTTGCCAACTAGATGGACAACTGCCTGAAGCTCAACACGGGCAAGACAGAGGTACTGATTTTTGGAAACAAAGCTCCCTATGAGATGCATCCTGGTGGCCCTCAGAACTCGGGCTCACTCCTACCCCCACTGACCACGCTAAGAACCTAGGCCTTGTTGGCCAACAAGCTAACCAGGACGACTCTGGTCAACTTAGTTGTCTCCTCCTGCTTTTTAATCCTCCGCATGCTTCGTAAGATATTCAAATGGCTACCCCATAGTTTAAGACGTGCCATCACCCAGGCCCTCATCTATAGCCGACTGGACTACGGCAACACTATGCAGGGATAGCAGCTCACGACGACTACAGACCATACAGAATGCTGCAGCCAGACACATACTGAATCTCCCTAGATGAATCCACATCACCCCCTACCTCAGGGAACTCCACTGGCTCTCTGTACAGAAAGGTGCCAGCTCAAGCGCCTGACTCATGCATACAAGGCCCTACACAACTGCGGAACCGCCTACTTGAAATACCACGTGATCTTACATCAGCCCACTAGACACCTCCACTCTGTGTCCCTTTCTCTAACCCTCACCCCCTGCATACGATGTAGCAGATGAGGAGGTCGCTCCTTGTCCTACCCAGCAACGAAAACATGGAACGAGCTACCCATTCATCTACGGGCCTCCCCATCTTTTCCAGAGCTCTGTAAGTCCGTGAAGACCTGGCTGTTCGGCTAACCAACTGGACCCTGCCAGTACCTTGATACCCTTATGGGTGACGAGACGCGCTCTACAAAACTACTGATTGATAGTTTGAGTCGACCTCACTGAAATCCAGGACTGAGGCTGAAAGCTTGGGATCGTAGCCTGAATGTCTTGGACTCTTCAGGAGGAAAAGCACAAAATAAATCCACGTCAAGAATGGCTCCAATGAAGGGGAGCGTCTGAGGAGGAGTCCGGTGTGATTTCAGCTTGTGGATAGTGAACTTCAAAGAAAACAGGAGGTTTGTCGTAGTCTGGAGGAGGGGGGGGGGGGGGGGAGGTGAGCCGGCCACCTTCAACAGCCAGCCTTCGAGGTAGGGGAACATTGGTACCTTTGATCTCCGAAGGTGAGCACCCACCATCACCATCACTTTCATGAACACCGAGAGCCACTGGTAATACCAAAGGGGAGCACAGTGAACTGGTAATGATCTTATCCCACCATGAACTACTGGCAGCACCGATGGGTCAGCAGGTAGGAATATGGAAAGAAGTTTCCTGTAGTTTGAATGCCACCATCCAGTCTCCAGGATCGAGCGCAGAGCCAGGCCAGGGTGAGCATCTTGAATTTGTCCTGGTGGAGGACGCAGGTTTGGATTAGAAAGGCCTCTATACTTCTTATCCACCAGAAAGTAGCGGGAATAGCAAGCACGTCCTACTTCTGTCATGGGCACCCTGTCAATAGTCTCCTTGGCCAAAAGGGCTTGCCCTTCCTAATGCAAAAGGGACAGATGGCCCTCGGTCAGTCGTCGTTGGGATGCTGGAAGGTAAGGGAGGGAGGAAGGGTAAGGCATACCCCTTCCGGACTACCTGCAGGATCCACCTGACTGACGTTCAGGCTTGGCAACCCAGTAAGAATTGTTGGATCCTGCCTCCACTGGGTGGCCGTGCTCCACGAAGGGCATGTTATGGGGTTTTGCAGGTGGGCCTGCAAAGTTGGCAGTGGAGCCTGCTGACATTAATCGTGGAGATGGTGGGCATCACAGCCTTGACTGCTGGGGTTGGACAGGATGGCTGTATGGGACAGCTCTAACAAAGCCACAAAAGGAACCAGAGGGTTGGTGCAGCTAGCGGGCGGATGACTTAAGCCTAGAGAGAGTGCAGTAGCCCTGATTTCTTTGAACAGCCCTAAAGCTGAATCTGACTTGTCTCCAACCAGGCCAGTCCGGCCAAAGGGCATGTCCACAAGGGAGGAACGGGCATTTCTGAGAACCCAGTTGATCATAGCTATGCATGGCGGATAATGGCCTGCCTGATAGAATCCATGGTGTCCAAGCCACAATGAATTGTGAACTTGGCTGTATCACAACTTTCCTGAATGGCTTTTTCGAAGACAGGTTGGAGATGTTCAGGGACATCAAAGTGGACCTGAGCCACTGAGTCACAAAGGGTGTGTGAATAGCATCCAAGGAGGCAGCTGGAATTCAAGGATAGGAGAGCCACGATGGTGGAAGAAAAAATTTGCCTCACAAAAATCTCCACCAGTTTGAACACCCTATTGTGGGGAGTAGTCAGAAACGTTTTGCGGTTAGACCGAATCATGGACGCCTGCACCACCAAACATTCAAAGGAGGGGTGCTGAGATAGGAGTGCAGGGTCACCCGGAGTAGGACAATAGCACCTCACTATTTGCCTGTTACCTGGAGGGCCAGAACAAGATTCGGCCATGGTACCTAGTAAGGTGCCAGTTAGTACCTCATTAAAAGGTAGAAGAGGCTCAGAGGAGTACTTCCCCGGCTGGAGGACTTCTGTCAATACATATGTCTTTACCTCCAAGTTGCAGAGCTGGAGGTCAAGGACTTTGGCAGCCCTACGCACTAACCTGACGTAGGAAGCAAATTCTTCTGTGGCTGGACCATGGGGTGAGGGGGGACCTGTTTCAGGGGATGTATTGCGAATACTGGCCTCCTGCAAATCATTATACCAATTATCTCTCTGATAGGTCTCAGCAAACTCATCACCCGCATCATAATCGCTGTCTTAGTCGGATTCAAAAAGGCAGTGAAGGGTGTGCGCTCTCCTTTAAGAAGGTAGTAGAGGCTCAGAGGCTGGACATGGCCTCGGTCGAGGTTAGACTGGTGTGGACTCAGTCGGATAGTACTATTGGTACTTCCTAGTCTGGTGTCAATGGATTCAGCACAGGTGTGGACCATGGAGGCAGGGTCAGTACTGTAGCTCGAGGCATAGCGGTGGGTTTGGAGATTCCAACTGGTGCAGAGGATGAACCAGCCGGTGGTATCCAAGGAGGAAGGCCTCTAGGCTCCTTGGTGTCCGAAAGCACGCCAAAAGGAGTCGGCAGAGAACCGATTAGGTTGAGCATGGCATCACGGTACTTTGATCCGATTCAGTGTGGCAGACAGCACCAGAAACTTGGGTTGTGCCGGAACAAGTTGCTGGATCGGCTCTTAAGTCAACTGACTCCAGGAGCAAGAACAAGAGGTATTTGGTTCAGTCTTTATTATGACAGTTTGCTGCAGTTTGTATTTCTTGAACTTCTGGCCCCTATGGCTGTTGGGGGCGCTTGTCTGCTTATTTGAATCTTAGATTGGTTTCATCTCTGGGACTTTTTCTCTTGATGTGCCACTTGGTGTGCTTATAGCATGGCATGGATGGGGATTCATGATGATGAACATGTCAAGACCCAGAGGATTGGGCTCTCTTGTTGCCTCTCTCATCATCCCGCCACTTCTTTCCAGGATGGACTGGATATGATCTACGTTTTGGGGGTGTTTTATCGAGCTGTTTGCCTCATCTGCCAGTTTGGCTGCGCATATCGCTTTCTGTGTTAGGGCTCTGTCGTTAGCAGTTAGGGATCACTAAGTCCTTCCAACAAGTTTTTGATGACTGGCATTTTAAAAAATGATAGTATATTTGAATATCTTTGTCCTCGGGGCGCTTCTGATTTTGAGGTTGAAAAGTCCAGTGAGGGGTTTGAACCATACACTGGTAATACCTCTGATCTTTTCTCTTGAATTGCTGTCTGACAAACTTTTTTCATTCTCCAAAACCTACTGCTTCAGAGTTTCTGCCTCATTCTTCATCTTCAGCATCCGTTCTTCTGTGTTTTGTCCACAGATGGTAAACCCTGAAAATGAGGTTCGGAATTTTTAGCTGTGCCTCTTTCTTTAAGGTGACGAAGACAAGCAAGGAGGATTTTTCCATGAAAGTATCCTCCCAATTCTGCTGCACTTATAATCTGGTTCGAGACCAGTAAATTTTCGTACAGCACTTGGGCTAAGTCTTGTTGCTGATATTGCAACAACTCATTGATAAAGTTTGCATGCCCTCACTGATTTCCCTCGCGTACCTTTCAAGGAGAGCAATCACACTGACATTTTTTAAATATGTAGCTGCAGTACCACATACTTTAGCAGTAGCATCCAGATGTTTGATTTCTCGCTCTGGTGGAGCTTTGCTTCCAGAACTGATGCATGTCTCAGTCCCACCAAGGAAACTAATTGAATCTGGTTTTGGTGCTGTTTTAAGGAAGTCTGGATCCTGTTGCAGTGCCTTATATTTCTTCAAGAGGTGCGAAGTGGGTGCTTTTATAGTGGTTAAGGGGGAAGTTTTCTTTTGCAATGTCAAGGAGGCTAAACACGAATGGAAGCAAGTGTGTTAAAGCTGCTCTCAACTGTATAGTATCTAAAATTTCAGAAATAGTCAGTTGTGGACCCTCCTGAGGAATGTTCCGTTTAGCCACTATCCAAACTAGGACCTCATGAAAAGTAGTAATGTGGTCGATGGGAGGGACACGAGAGAGTGATGAAGCTGGCGAAGTCGGCATACAAGATGAACAAATTTATCAGAGTTCAAAATAGGAGACCTTGATCTGGAAGATCTGCGTCTCTTTCTTCTCTCTAGAGTATAATGGGAAGAAGCTGGGGCTCTGCAAAGAGACTGAGTTGGTCTCCTCTTGCGCAGTGGAGACATTGATTTTGGTCACATCATCATCCTGGGAGGCAACAGCTGTAAGGAATATTAAGGAACCTGACCTGGATCCTAAAAAGGGAATACTGGTGTTATCCATTTCAGAAGTGATGGATGGGGATCTGGTGTAGTTAGAAGAGGCATAGTTTGAGGAGGTTTAGACAAGCACTCTGAGCTAATGAAGTTAAAAAAACAAGGTGTCTTGTCAGGTGAAACCTGGGTAAAGATGATGCCAGTCAGGGAGAATGTAGTGACGATGTGGAGGCCAAGGACATAATTGAATGAGTAGTCATATGCATCAACATCATAGGTGATGGGGACAGTCTTACTCTTTTCAATGGTGATGGGGACTTTGAAGGAACTGTATGGCGTCTGTTGTTCAGCGGGAAAGCGTGGCGTGATCGGTCTTAGATTTACTCAAAAAACCAACCACAGACCCAAATGATCTCAAGAACTACCGGTCCATCTCTCTTCTAATTTTTCCCACCAAAGTCCTAGAAAAGGCCAAGAAGAAAACGAGTTGCTTACCTGTAAGAAAACAAGTTACTTACCTGTAACTGTAGTTCTCCAGTATTGGAAGCTTTCATAGATTCACATGCCTGAATCATTCCCCGTCGTCGAGATGGGAGTCCCCGGTATATAAAAAAAGCAATGCTTAGATAAGTACAAAACAGAAAAAAGGGCCTAGGCCCATTTCCATTTTGCAACCCATAACTCTCGTTATGTAAAAGATACCAAAATTGTCCCTGAACCAATTAGAACCTCTCACCCTCTAGAACACTCCTGAGAGAACCTTTTGCCCCTCAGATTTTCGAGCACTTGTGCTAAGATAACTTTTGTGCCAAAAATCCAAAGGTGAGCCTCTCGGGGGAGGAGGGTGGGTCGCATGTGAATCTATGAAAGCTTCCAATACTGGAGAACTACAGTTGCAGGTAAGTAACTTGTTTTCTTACTCCAGTATTGGAGCTTTCATAGATTCACATGCCTGAATCAGAATAGTGAGCAGTAAAACAGCACATTTTATTGTGCATAAACCTGACCTCAGCCAGCATATGGACTGACAACTTCACTTTATATTCATATATGTTGAATTTTCAAACTTGCAGATATCACACAGTATTGAGATAACCTTCAATATCAAAATAATAAAGTATACCACTCAACATAAGACATGATAAAGCATAACAATAAAATGTGAATATGTAACAAATAAAGGAAGGAGGGATGAGAAAGAGGGCTCACCGTTACTGGAAAAGCTTTCTCAGCACCGCTTGTCCCACTGCCACATCCTTCTCAGCGGCTGCATCCAGACAGTAATGTCTGGTGAAGGTGTGCGTACTCTTCCAGGTAGCCGCCCTGCAGATATCCTGGACAGGTACTCCAGCAAACAAAGCAGTGGAAGTGGACACTGCTCTCGTAGAATGAGCACGAACCCGTGCATTCAACGGCTTCCCAGCAGCCTGATGACAATATTGTATTGCACTGGAAATCCATCGGGCAATCCCCCTTTTGGATAGAGGAAAACCCTTCCTGGGTGCACTAAAAGATACAAAAAGTTGTGAAGACTTGCGGAAAGGTTTTGTTTTTTGAAATAGAACTTGAGACAGCGTTGGACATCTAGTGAGTGGAGAGCTCTTTCTACCGCCGTAGTCGGTTGAGGAAAAAATCTTTTAAGAATTAGCGGCTCATTCAAATGAAAGTCTGATGGCACCTTGGGTATGAATTTCGGATTAGTTCTGAGTACAATCCGGTCCTCCTTAAACTGCAAGAAAGGTGCCTGTATAGTGAGAGCCTGTATCTCCCCAACTCTCCTGGCCGAAGTGAGTGCTATGAGAAGAGCTACCTTCCACGATAGGAATTTGAGATCCGCCCTAAGAATGGGTTCGAAGGGCTGCTTCATTAATTGAGATAACACAATGTTCAGCTGCCAGAGAGGTGGTGGAGGCTTTATTGGAGGAAAGGTTCGAAATAACCCCTTCATGAATTGTTTGATGATTCTTTCAGACCACAATGATGGTCCCGAGGAAGTTCTTCTGTAACGTGATATAGCGGCTAGATGCACTTCAATAGATGCATGAGCTAAACCAGATTTTGCCAAGAGCAGAATATATGGGATAATCTCATGAGCTGCCGACCTCAGAGGATAAATATTAGCTTCCTGGCACCATAGACAGAACCTTTTCCATTTCATCCTGTATGTTTTGTTTGTACTCTCTGCTCTGGCCTTTGACAAGATATCTTTGCATTCCGATGAAATATTTAAATGTTGAAATTCACAGTGTTCAGGAGCCAAGCCGCTAAACGTAGTGATTTCGGATCTGGATGAAGTACTTGTCCCTGGTACATCGTCAAGAGCGAAGGTATCGGTTGAAGGCGAATCAGGTGAGCCTCCGACAGCAGAACAAGCTCCTTGAACCAGTGTTGTCTGGGCCACCATGGGGCTATCAGGATCATTTTGCACGGTTCCCTCTTGATCTTTGTAAGAATGCGTGGCAGGAGGGGAATCGGAGGAAAGGCGTAGGCAAAGACGCCTGACCATGCCATCAAAAACGCATTCCCCCAAGATCCCCGTTGGTGAAGCCAACTTGCGAAGAACCGGCATTTTTTGTTCTGAGCTGTCGCGAAGAGGTCCACTGTCGGTTCTCCCCATCTTAGGAAGATGCCTTCTAGGATATCCTGATTGATCTCCCACTCGTGGCAGATTGATTTGAGCCTGCTCAGAGTGTCCGCCTTGACATTTTAATCCCCTGGAAGATGTTCCGCTTCTAGGGATATTCCATTTTGAACAGCCCATTCCCATACCTTCTGGGCTTCCTGAGACAGGGAGAGTTATCTTGTACCGCCCTGTTTGTTGAGATAATGCATTGCTGTTGTGTTGTCTGTCCTGATTAGTACAGCCGATCCTTGTATTCTCGGTAGGAAAGCCAGCAATGCTAATCCCACTGCCCTGAGCTCTAGTAAATTGATGTGAAGTTGCTGTTCCTATAACTTCCAACGACCACTGACCTGGAGGTCTTGAAGAAAAGCCCCCCAACCTTCTAGGGATGCATCGGTGGTAATAACCAGCGGAGCTGGTTCGGTAAGGAAGGAAAGGCTGACTGAGATATTTCGTTGTTGGGTCCACCACGCTACTGCTTGAACCATGGCCGGTGTGACTTTTACAATGTCGAAGGATCCCTCTGCTTGACGCCATTGCCGATCCAGTTGTTCCTGCAACGGACGCCTTCTCAATAGGCAGAAAGGAAAAAGGGGGATGCAAGAGGACATTGTTCCTAGTAGTGACTTGTAACGGCGTACTGAACGACACTTTCTTTTTGGAAATGCCTGGGATAGAGAGATTAGCCTCTGTTGTCTCTCCATGGAAGGAAACGCTTTGTTTACTGTGGTGTCCAGAATCGCCCCCAAGAACGTGATGTTCCTTGCAGGATGGAGGAATGACTTCTCCGTGTTCAGTATCAGGCCCAGCTCGGCAAACAATTCTACACATGCCACTGTTGACGACTGAGCCGATGCTCGTGAGGGCGCTTTGATTAACCAGTCGTCCAGGTAAGGAAACACCTGGTGCCTGTTTCCTTAGAAAAGCCGCCACTGGAGCCATACATTTTGTGAAAATTCTTGGAGCTGATTTGAGGCCGAAAAGCAGTACCTTGAACTGGTAATGGTCTCCGGCTACAGCAAACCGAAGATACTGCCTGTGGGAAGGATGAATGGGGATGTGGAAATATGCATCCTGCAGGTATAAGGTGGTCATATGATCCCCTGGGTTTAAGAGTAACAGAATGTCTTGGAGGGAAACCATCCGGAAAGATTGCTTTTTGAGATAAGTATTTAGAGTTCTCAGGTCCAGAATAGGACGCCATTGAAGAACATTCTTTCGGACTAGGAAAAAACGGAAATAAAATCCCCTTCCTCTCTGGGAGATTAGCACCGGTTCTATTGCTCCCTTTCGGAGCATTATCTGAATCTCCCAGCGCATCGGATGTAGATGCTTGACCTCTTGACGTGTCGGAGGAGTACAAGGGGGGATTTGAAGGAACTCTAGAGTATGTCCAAATTGTCTTAGATTGAGGACCCATCGGTCCGTAGTTATTTTTTGCCAATGATGAAGATGATAGGAAACTCTTCCACCCAGGGGAACTTATGGAGGGGAGGAGGGGGGGGGGTGAGAAATGTAGCCGGATCCTGAAGGTTGTCATTGTCTTCGCGAATTGTCCTTTCCTTGTCTTCCTCCTCTCCCTCTAGGGGTAGATTTTGTATAGCCCCCTGCCTGTCGTTGACCGTACTGTTGTCGGTACGGCTGAGAAGATGTAGAGTAGGAGGGGTATCTGTTCTGTTGGTATCCCCCTCTATATGATGTTTGGCCTCTTCCTCTAGCTCCTCGAAAAGGCACCTTCCGGTACTGCAGTGTCCCAAGTGCCTTTGCGGTATCTGTATCCTTCTTGATACTCTGTAGCGCATCATCAACATGTTTCCCAAACAAGGCTTCCCCATCGAAGGGAAGATCCAAGATCTTATTTTGGACCTCTGGTCTAAAAGCTGTTGCTCTCAGCCATCCTTGACGGCCCAACACCGCCGCCCCTCCAAGCGATCTGAAAGCCGTGGTCGCGATGTCCATCGCGCAATCAATGACTTCAGCCGAAGCCCTTTCTCCCTCCTGAAGGATCTTCCTGACCTCCTGTCTACTATCCTCAGGAATCAGGTCTATGTAAGGCGTCAGGTCACACCACATCTGCCTATCATATCTCCCCAGAATGGCAAGGGCATTCGCAGCTTTGACCAGAAGAGCAGACATGGAAGAAAACCTTTTCCCTGCATTATCCAAGCGTCTACCCTCTCTGTCAGGAGGCGTTGTAATAGGAGCGGACGGGTTTTTGGACTTCTGCTGAGCAGCCTGGGATATGACAGAGTCCGGTTTGGGATGGCCCACTAGACAAGCTGGAGCGTCCATAGGAGCTTTATACTTTTTCTCCAGTCTGGCGAGCACCGGTGTGATAGTCGCCGGTGTCTTCATGACCTTAAGGCCTTCCTCCCAAACATGGCTAACGATCGGGATAGCACGAACTGATTTCCGGTACGGCTCCTTGAAATCATACAAGAAACACTCCGTTTGGGTAGTTGACATTGGAAGTTCAAATCTCTTCACCGCCCTTTCCATCAAATTATGGAATCTGCCGATGTCCTCAGGCGGTGAGTCAATCGGCACTGGAGAGGGAGAAGAAGGCGAAGGAATAAGGTAATCATTCCCATTCCTTGTTAGGGTCCGTTATCTCGCCCTCCTTTTGGTCATCATCCGTGGTGACTGGATCCTGTTGAGGCATTGGTTGAGGTGATCTTGGCAAGGGCTCTGGCAGTAACACTCTATTTCTAACAGGAGTAGCTGGAATGGAGCGTGGGCGCGGAACAGCTAATGGTACCTCCTGAGATTCTGGAGTTGGTGGAAACCTCTTTCTATAATCCGCCAACATAAACTGTAGGTCCATCAGTAAGGAAGACGGCATGCCAACCATCTCTTCCTGGTAACCCTGACGATATTTTTGTTGTTGGTGAGGGTATCGATACTCCCCGCATTCCTCCTCAAAGTCATCGTCCTGACATTTCACAAGTAATTGTGAAGGGCTACTCGCATAGCCAAAAGGGCCTTCATCCTCCTCCTCTGAATCCTGCTCCTCCAGCAGGTGTGATGGTACAAGAGCCGTAATCTTACTTGGTGAGGTGATTTCCGGTGTAATTCTCCTCTTCCTGGCCACTTCCAATTTCTCTGGTGTTTTTCCCCTCGTCGACGAGCCCGTCGTCAATGCCATCGTCGTCGACATCGATGCCGCCGTTGACATCAACGGCAGTGTCTTATCCGTCGTCGTCGACGTAGTCACCGTCGTCGTTGGAACAGTCGTCGTCGTTAAAGTCGTCGACGATACCGGTGTCGAAACCGTCGTCGATGGAGAGTCAGTCACAGGTAGTGAAGGCTTCTTTGGGACTACCTTTACCTCAATCTTCGTCGTCGACGACGACGACGAAGATTTCTTCGTCGACGATGCAGAAATCGTTGATTTTACCTCAGGAGGCATTGAGGAAGGTTTCTTGAAGGATTGTTTAACCTGAGGGGGTGATTTAGACGGCTCAGAACCCGTCTTTTTTAAAGTCTTATCCCTCGAAGCATGTCCCTTCCTCTCCTTTTCTCTATGTTAAGGAGATTTTGAGGGACTGCGCCCAGAAGACCCATGAGTGGTCTTTTTGAGGGCCTTCTCAGGACGCTCTTCTGAGGTATGAGTATGAGGTGATTTCTTCCTCTTTTGAGACCTCCTAGATGAAGAAGAGGATGCCTCATCGCCATCAATGGAGATAACCTCCTTTCTGGCCTTAAGCTTTTGAAGCCATATTAAAAGGCGTCCTTCACGGTCCTTTAGAGTTTTAATCGAAAAGGTCCGACATACCTTACAGTCTTTCGCTTGATGGTCCGGGTATAGAGAGTAGATGCAGTCAGAATGAGGGTCATCAGTGTAGAGCCTCTTCTTGGAACAAGTGGCACAGGCTCTAAACAAACTCTTTTCCAGACATTCTCAGGTAGAATGAATTAGTAGTCAGCAATGAGATGATATCTGCAGATGAAATTCACTGGAAAAAACTCCAAATCTTAAGTAGCAAGAGAAAGTTTGAGCAGAGCTCAAAGGAGACTCCCTAGCACAACGTGCGGTAGAAAATCTGAGGGGCAATAGGTTCTCTCAGGAGTGTTCTAGAGGGTGAGAGGTTCTGATTGGTTCAGGGACAATTTTGATCTCTTTTACATAACAAGAGTTATGGGTTGCAAAATGGAAATGGGCCTAGGCCCTTTTTTCTGTTTTGTACTTATCTAAGCATTGCTTTTTTATATACCGGGGACTCCCATCTCGACGACGGGGAATGATTCAGGCATGTGAATCTATGAAAGCTCCAATACTGGAGTAACTTCAGTTATCCAGTATTGGTATCTTTCATAGATTCACATGCTTGAATCATCCCCGCCGTCGAGGTGGGAGTCTCACGATATAAATAAAATATATACATAACAGTAATAAAACATAATACAGTAGGCTATAATGGACTGTACAGTCACTACATTAGCCCATCCTTGTCCTTTTGTAAAAATGAACCAAATATGAAACACAGCCAATCAGGCTCTAGAACACTCCACAGAGAGGCAAGTCCCTCAGATTTTCGAGCACAAGTGACAGTAAGTATAAATTAGTAATAAGGGAAGCCTTTCCGGGGAGGAGGGCGGGTCGCATGTGAATCTATGAAAGATACCAATACTGGATAACTGAAGTTACAGGTAAGTAACTCGTTTTCTTATCCAGTATTGGGGTATCTTTCATAGATTCACATCTATGAATCAGAATAGCTAGCAGTAAAAGCCCTTAGTTTTTTAGCGGATGGTGGGTATCATACGAATCACATTGGATACCTCGTAAAAGATATACATCAATATATACACAACATATGCAACACAAAATGAGAGAAGCATTATGCATAAAGAGAAAAAAGACAGCATTAACATGCAACAGAAATAGTTTTCATTAGTGTGGAATAAAATAATCACCTCTCAACAGAGGCTTACCTTATTGGTAAAGGTTGCATAACACTGCTTGACCAACAGCTGATTCAGCTTCTGTAGCCAGATCCAAACAGTAATGCAGTGTAAACGTGTGCACATTCTTCCAAGTTGCAGCACAGCAAATTTTATCCAACGGCACTCCAGCAAAAAGCGCCGCCGATGACGACACTGCTCTTGTGGAATGAGCTTTAGGTTTGACAGTCAGAGGATTTCCTGCTTTAAAGTGACAAAATGGAATCGCTGATGCAATCCACCTTGCTATTGTTGGTTTAGTCACTGCTGTACCTGGTTTTTGGCCACCATATGACACAAATAATTGATCCGATTTTCGGATATATTTAGTATGCGATAAATAGAATTTCAGGCATGGACCTGGAACACCCTCCCCACCAACCTTCGGCAGACCCAAGACCTACTGGCCTTCAGAAGACTCCTCAAGACCTGGCTCTTCGATCAGTAGCAGCACCACCCCCTTCTTCCCCCAGCGCCTTGAGACCCTCGCGGGTATGTAGTGCGCTTTATAAGTGACATGATTGATTGATTGAAGTGTGAAGAGCCTTTTCAACCGGGGTAGAAGGACTGGGAAAGAAAGCCCGACAATAATAGGCTCATTAAGATGGAAAGAAGATGGAATCTTTGGAATAAAGGTAGGGTTTGTTCTGAGGAGAACGTAGTCATTGGTAAACGTAGATATGGCTGTTTGATAGTAAATGCTTGAATTTCGCTGACTCTCCTAGCAGAAGTAAAAGCCAACAAAAGAGCGATTTTCCATGAGAGATACTTTAGTTCAGCTCTGTGGATAGGCTCGAAAGGATGCTTCATGAGCTGCGCTAGAACCAGGTTAGGCCTCCATTCAGGAGGAGGAGCCATAATGGGAGGAAAAGCTCTGAAGAGACCTTTCATAAATTGCTTGACCAGACGGTTAGAGCAAAGAGATATGCCACTCGAAGAGCGCCTGTAAGTAGAGATGGTGGCCAGATGTAACTTAACCGATGTGAACATGAGACCAGACTTGGCTAGTGAAAGAAGGTACGGAAGAACCTTGTCTGGAGAACACTCCAGGGGATGTACATCATTATCAAGGCACCATGAACAGAAGCATTTCCATTTCAGAGAACAGGTCTTAAGCTCTCGCTTTAACAAGTACGTCTCTACAGTACTGAGGCAAATCTAACTCTTTGAATTCAGAGAACTCAGAAGCCAGGCATGTAGCTGCAACGGAGCTGGGTGCGGGTGGAGAATCTGGCCCTTGCTCAAAGTCAATAGTGTTGGAGAAACTGGGAGGCGATATGGTCTGCATTCTGACAGCAGGAGAAGCTCTGTGAACCAGTGCTGACGCGGCCCCCGTGGGGCAATGAGAATCATCCGGCACGGTTCCATTTTCAGTTTTCTCATAAGTCTCGGGAGTAACGGGAAGGGGGGAAATGCGTAAGCGAAAATCCCCGTCCATCTCATCATAAAAGCGTTTCCCCAAGATTCTTTCTCTGGTTCCCAGCTGGCATAGAATTGGCATTTCCGATTTGTCTCGGAGGCGAAGAGATCCAAGTTGGGCCTGCCCCACATTTGGAAAATGAGTTCCAGGACTGACTGGTCTAGTTCCCATTCGTGGCAGGAATTTGACCTTCTGCTCAAGGTGTCCGCCAGACTGTTGTTTATTCCCGGCAGGTGTTCCACCTTTATAGAAATGTGGTGAGAAAGAAGCCATTTCCATATATCTTGAGCTTCCAGAGACAGGATGTGAGAGCGTGTTCCTCCTTGCTTGTTTAGGTAATGCATGCAAGTGGTGTTGTCCGTCCTTATAAGGACCAAGGATCCTTTAACTCTTGGAAGGAAAGCCTGTAGAGCTAGAAATATAGCCCAAAGTTCCAGGAAGTTGATGTGCATTTTTGCCAACGCTTTGGACCATTTCCCTCTTGTGCGAAGATCTTGAAGGTGCGCACCCCATCCTTCGAGAGAAGCATCTGTAGTAAGGATAAACTGTGGTGATGGAGGAAGGAAGGTAAGCCCGGTCGAGATATTGCTGGAGCGCTGCCACCAGAGCTGAGCCGTCTGTATGACCGGGGTTATCCTTACCAGGTCGTCGAACGATCCCGTGACTTGAAGCCATTGATTGTCTAGCTCTTCTTGAACAGGGCTCATTCTGATACGAGTGAGGAACCAAAAGGATTGCAGAAGACAACATCCAGAGAAGAGATTTTACCTTACTCACAGAAGCGAACCTTCTTCTTCGTAGGTCTGTTGCTAGGGAAATCAGGTGTGATTGTCTTTCTGTGGACAAGAATGCTTTGTCTTGGATAGTGTCCAAAACTGCTCCTAGAAATTGAGTCCTATGAGAAGGAAGTAGAACTGACTTTTGGGAGTTGAGACAACCCCAGGGATTGCAACATGTGAAGACAAGTTAACGTTGCTTTTGAGGCTTGCTGAAAAGATGGAGCTTTTATCAGCCCAGATGGAGCAATTATCAGTCCAGGTAGGGGAAAAGCTGTAGGCCCTGCAGCCCGAGATGAGCCGCAACTGGCGCAAGACATTTTGTAAAAACCCTTGGAGCTGACCGCAGACCAAAAGGGAGAACCCTGAATTGAAAATGAGCACCTGCCACAGTAAAACGGAGGAACTTTCGATGTTTGGGGTGGATAGGGATGTGGAAGTATGCATCCTGCAGATCTAATGTCGTCATGAAGTCCGCATGATCCAGGAGCTGCAGAATCTCTTGAAGAGTAACCATGAGGAAGGATTTTTTCTGCAGATATTTGTTTAACTTCCTTAGATCTAGGATTGGCCTCCATTCTCCCGATTTTTTCTTGACCAGAAAGAAACGGGAGTAAAAATCTCTTCCCATTTGAGAGTGTGGAACTCTCTCTATAGCTCCTTTTTGAAGCATACTCCTGAACTCTTCCTTGAGGAGAGCTAGATGTGGTGGATGTTCTTTAGAGGTGGATGGGGCGGTGGGATCTTTACAAATTCTAGGGTGCGTCCAAATTTGACTATGTCTAGGACCCATTTGTCTGAAGTTAGTTTTTTCCATTTGTTGAAATGACGAGAAATATTTGGCCTCTTGGGGTTGAAAAGTGGCCGAACTGCTGCAGGTGCTGGAGAGATGTCACTGTTTCCTGGTATTATCTCTGCCCTGTTGGGGCTGTTTCCTCCTGTTTTGCTGTCTGGTGTAAGCGGCAGCAGGGGGGCTCTGTAAGATTGTTGCTGCTGATAGCCATATCTGTTCTGGTAATTCTGGGGTTGGTACCTTTGGTAGCTACCACGAAAGGAATAAGCTCCTCTGCCACGGGCGCCTCGAAAGGGAGTTTTCCTGTACTGAAGCGTAACTAGGGTTTGGCCGTGTAAGTGTCCTTCTTAATTTCTTGCAAAGCATCATCAATATGCTTGCCGAACAGCGCATCCCCATCGAAAGGCATATCAAGAATCTTACTCTGTACCTCCGGACGAAAGGTGGTAGATTTAAGCCATCCTTGACGGCGGAGGACCTCTGCTCCAGCTAGTTGCCGGAAACCTAGAGAGGCTAAATCCATAGAGATGTCAATTATCTCCGATGCTGCTCTCTCCCCTTCAAGGAGAATTTTTCTCGCCTCCTGCTTCTTGTCATCTGGCAAAAGCTCGAGGTACGGAGCAACATCAGACCACATTTGGCGGTCATATCTTCCAAGAATTGCCAAAGAATTAGCGGCACACACAGAAGCACCTGCCATGGTGGTGAATCGCTTCCTGATGTTATCCAGTCTTCTTCCATCCTTATCAGGTGGCGCAGAAATTGGCATTGATGGATTTCTGGATCTGCGTTGAGCAGCCTGAGAGATCACAGAATCAGGTCTAGGATGTCCGGACAGGCATGCAGGAGCATCATCTGGGGCCTTATACTTCTTATCAATTCTGGGAAGAATTGCAGGCACGGAGAAAGGATTTTTCATAATTTTAACGCCCTCTTCCCAAATATGATCGATATTGGGAATGGCGTGGACCGATTTCCTGCTCTGATCTTTGAAATCATATAGAAAGCAGTCGGACTGCTTAACGGGCATAGGGAGGTGAAAACGGTTCACCGCTCTTTCCATGATGGCATGAAAACCTCCAATGTCCTCCGGGGGAGAATCAATTGCCTGAGGAACCAGTGATGACGGTGTTGGGATTAAATAATCCTCCCATTCGTCAATGGTAGTTGGTGTTTTAGGAAGTTCACCTTCCTCGGCGACTGTATTGTCGTCATCGTCTTGCGCTCCCTGATCTTGTGGCGCAGGTAAAACATTGTGGGCCTCAGTAGTAGGAACAGAGGGACCTGTAGTATGCAGAGCAGGTGAAGGAGAGGGTTGTCCGTGAACGGGACCTGCTGCAGATGGGAAACAAGTATGGTAGTCCTGCAGCATAGCTGTCAAGTCCTGCACTAATGCCACGGGCATTTGAACCATAGGTTCCTGACGAGGTAACAGCACTTGAGGCCGTTGCATAGCTTTATAATGTTCATAATATTCCTCCTACTGGTATTTCACATGAAGTTGAGAGGGGCTGCGTGCTGGACTGAACAGCCCATCATCCCCTGATTCTTCCAGAAAATGGCTAGGAGGTAAGGGAGATACGTAGGAAGGATCCTGGTAAAAGCTTCTCGTCGATAGGTGTTGCTTGCAAGGAAGTAGGTCTTCTCCGTGTAAGCGTCGACGAGATGACCGTCGACGGTGACATAGAAGTAGCTGACGCTGACATGACCGTCGTTGGCGTAGTCGATGGAAGATCGAATAGTTTCTTACCGGTCGGTGTAGTTTTGCAGCTTGAAGACTTTCTGGATTCACTATGCTGTGCATTACTCCGCCATCTCGTGGTTGGGTCCGGATTCGTAGTCTTTTCTTTGTTGTTTTTTTTTTTGTTGGCCCAGGTGGGCGGCGACGCCCCACCATTTGGTGTCTTCGGTGACGTCGTCGCGCTTCCGGCGGAAGCTCCCACCCTTGGTAGCCATCTTCGGATTCTTTTTTCTTTTCCTCTTACAGTTTTTTGTTGTCTATGTCTTTCACCTTTTATCCTTCAATTATTCTTTGATCCCTCTAAACCCTGTATGTAGTCTAGTTGTACCCTTAACCTCCTATGTTATCTTCCTGGCGGAGGCGGGTGGGATCGCTAGTGAATCCAGAAAGTCTTCAAGCTGCAAAACTACACCGACAGGTAAGAAACTATTCGTTTTGCAGCGTGAATCTTTCTGGATTCACTATGCTGTGCATAGACTTAGTAGCGGTTTTGTTATTGCGGTGGTTGGGTGGAAGATGAGCATTGGTTGCTGAAAATGTGCTGTAAGACCTTCTGTCCTACTTGTGCCTCTTTGTTCATTTGGATATTAACACAGTAGTGTTTGGTGAACGTGTGCACGGAAGACCATGTTGCCGCTTGGCAAATGTCTTGTATAGGTGTGTTCGCTAGGAACGCAACCGTTGCTCCCTTTTCCTTGTTGAGTGAGCCTGGGCGGCTCCTTGTAATTCTTGTCCTGCCTGCTTGTGGCAGAGTTGTATTGCTTGTGCAATCCACCGTGCAATGGTATTTTTTGTTACTGGTCGTCCCAGGAAACTGCTTGCGAAGGAAACAAAGAGTTGTTTTGTTTTCCTGCATTCCTTCGTCCTTTCTATGTAGTGCATTACTGCCCTTCTGGCGTCCAGCGTGTGTAGCGCCTTTTCTGAGGGCGTTGAAGGTTTCTGGAAGAAACTTGGTATCTGTATTGTTTGATTGATAAGGAACCGCGACACCACCTTTGGCAGGAAGTGTGGGTCCGTCCTCATGACAATTCTGTCCTTGTGTATTTGTAAGTAGGGCTCTTGTAGTGTGAGAGCCTGTAGTTCACTTACTCTTCGCAGTGACGTGATAGCCACTAAGAATGCCGTTTTTAGTGTGAGCATGTGCAGTGTGATCTTGTGTATGGGTTCAAATGGTGATTTCATCAACTGTGTTAGTACAGTGTTGAGGTTCCAGCTTGGGGCTGGCATCCTTTTAGGGGGCTATTCTTTTAGCCCCTTCCAGGAATCTTTTGACCACTTGGGAGGTGAAGAAGCTTTTCACCGCTTCTCCCTGGTGTAGGCCACTATGGCTGCTAGGTGAACCCTTAGTGACGAGTAGCTCAGCCCGCTTTGTAGTAGGTGCGTTAAGTATTGTAGTACTGTTGATTCTTTTGTGACTTTTCGTTGCAGTCCCTCTGTAATGCACCATTGCGAGAACCTTTTCCACTTTGCAATGTAGCATTTTCTTGTAGTGGGTCTCCTTGCTTCTCTGAGTACTGCCATGGTGCTTGGAGGTAGCTTGAGGTGTGCGAATTCTAGGTCCTCAGGAGCCATGCTGCTAGGCTGAGGCTGTCTGGTTCTGGGTGGAGCACTTTTCCGTCTTGCATTGTGAGGAGGTCTTTCCTTCTGCTGAACCTGTGTGCTGGTTCCTGCGCCATTTCCATTATGTGTGAGAACCATGATTGTCTGGCCCACTGAGGTGCCACCAGTACGAGTGTCATGCTGCTGCTCCTGCATTTGCTGAGTACCTTGTGTAACAGTGGTATCGGGGGAAAAGCGTATGCAAATTCGTTCGACCAACTTATCCATAGCGCATTCCCTAGGGACCTTTGGTCCTGTTGTCTGGATGCGTAATGTTGGCATTTTGCATTCTGGAGTGTTGCAAACAGGTCTATCCGTGGTTTTCCCCACTTTTGGAACAGCCGCTGCACCTCCTGCTGGTTGAGTTCCCATTCGTGGGATGCAGACGTCTGCCTGCTGAGTCGGTCTGCTTCTACATTGTCTATTCCTGGAAGGTGTATTGCCAGCAGGTCTATCCTTAGAGGGATGGCCCATCTCCAGATCTCTTGTGCCAGGCTTGATAGCGGTGCTGACTGTGTTCCACCTTGTTCGTTGATGTAGAACATGGTTGTTGTGTTGTCTGTTTGTATCAGCACTCGCTTCCCGTAAAGCTGCTTTTGAAAGGCTTTTAAGGCTAGGAACACAGTTTTTAGTTCTAGGAAGTTGATGTGTTTCACTGCATCTTGTTGTGACCACAGCCCCCTGACGCGGAGTCTGTCCATGTGGGCGCCCCAGCCCTGCTGTGAGGCGTCTGTTGTGATGGTCACTGTTGGAGTTGGCTGTGTGAATGGCTTCCCCTGTAATATGTTCTCTTCCTTCCACCACGCTATTTCTTGCTGCACTGCGTGTGTGACAACCACTAGATCTTCCCAACTCCCTGTCGCTTGTGACCACTGCTGCTGTATCCATTCTTGGAACGGTCTCATGTGCAGTCTGATATGTGGGACAAGGTGAATGCATGATGCCATCATTCCCATTAGTCTGCTCACCGTCCTCACTGTCAGAACTTGCCCCTTGCGGTAATGACGTGTTTCCCTCAGGAGCGCTATAGTTCTCTTGTCGCTGGGGAACACCTTGGACTGTGTGCTGTCTATTAGTGCCCCTAAGAATATTTTGATCTGCTGAGGTTCTGTTGACGATTTCTCCTAGTGTATTGAGAAACCTAGTGTGGACAGTGTTTGTATGACTTGTTCGATGTGATCTTTGCAGAGTTTGTATGATCCTGCTTTCACAAGCCAGTCGTCGAGGTAGGGGTATACATGTATGCTCTTTCTCCGAAGGTGCGCTGCAGCTGCTGCTAGGCATTTTGTGAACACCCTTGGTGCGGACTTTAGTCCGAAGGCCAGCAATATGAACTGGTAGTGGTCGTGGCCTATCACGAATCTTAATAGACGTTTGTGTTTGTGGTTGACGGGTATGTGCAGATATGCATCTTTCAAGTCTAAGGTCGCCATGTAATCCCCTTCTTGGATTTGGAGTATTACTTCCTGAAGTGAAGTCATTTTGAATTTTTGAGTTTTTACGAACTTGTTCAGGAATCTGAGGTCCAGTATTGGTCTTAGTGTTTCGTCTACCTTTGGCACAAGGAAGTATGTTGAGTATACTCCCTTGTTCCTTTCGTTTATTGGGACTAGTTCTATTGCTCTTTTTTGTAGCAGCTCCTCTGCTTCTAGACGGAGGAGGGCGAGTTCCGGGTATTGTCCGATGTCTTGGTTTTTTCCCCGATACAAAAGGGGATGATGGACGAAACGTTTGAGCCAATCAAACACTCACCCCCAGTCAACTGATCTGGGTTTAATCCATCATCATTCTTTAGCTCACTCCACCACCCCAGTTCAGACATGGCCATATGCAAATCAGTCTGACCCTGTGCCTCATGGGAACAGTCCAGCCCGAACTGCCAAGCCATGTCTTCCCTGGACCGGAAACAAGCATCCTAGGACCGGTTTCTGGCATTTCAGCCGTCATCAGCCAGGCTTGCTTGAATCCAGTGGCAAAGTGAGCAAGGGACCCACGTCTGGGCATACCCCCGCCAACTTAGGGCGACTAAAGCGATACAAAAGGGGATGATGGACGGAACGTTTGAGCCAATCAAACACTCACCCCCACTCAACTGATCTGGGTTTAATCCATCATCATTCTTTAGCTCACTCCACCACCCCAGTTCAGACATGGCCATATGCAAATCAGTCTGACCCTGTGCCTCATGGGAACAGTCCAGCCCGAACTGCCAAGCCATGTCTTCCCTGGACCGGAAACAAGCATCCTAGGACCGGTTTCTGGCATTTCAGCCGTCATCAGCCAGGCTTGCTTGAATCCAGTGGCAAAGTGAGCAAGGGACCCACGTCTGGGCATACCCCCGCCAACTTAGGGTTTTTTTTCCCCCGGCGGGTGTTTTTGGAGGTCTATGCAGTACCCGTGCTGTATGGTGTTTAGTATCCACTTGTCCGTGGTAATTTCCCTCCATTGTGTGAGGAATTTTCCTATTCTTCCTCCCACCGGTGTTGTATGCTCGGTGGTTATTTGTTGTATGTGTGTGTTCCTTATTTTGTCCTTTTGTGGACTTCTCCTCTCCCTTGGTGTTAACTGGGGAGGGTCTGGTTTGTGTCTGGAGTCACTTTGAGGTGGGCTGCTGGCCCCCTCTTCGGGCCTGTCCCCGTCCGTACCCGCGCCCTCGAAAGGACCGTCCTCTGGGTTGGTACTGCCAATTCTGCTGCTGTTGTCCCTGCAGGTTTTGGCCCTGGTTGTTCCCCTGATATCCTTGCTGGGGTGATTGGTGTGAAGTGGTGGGTGCATTGCCCCCTCTACCACTGGGTCGCCTTGAGGGGTTTCCTCTTCTCATCCTCCTGAACTGCAGCGCTCCCATGGACCTTGCAGTTTCGTTGTCCGTCTTCAGTTGAGTTAACTTGTTGTCGACTGTTGCCCCAAACAGTTTCTCACCGTCGAAAGGTGTGTTGATGATGTTGCTCTGTACTTCTGGCTTGAAGCCGGAGATCCTGAGCCATGCGTGTCTCCTCTGTTACTCCTATCATCATTTGCCTGCTGGAGTTCTCTGCTGCGTCCAAAGCTGACTTTAGGCAAGTGTTAGCGATGGCCTTGCCTTCCTCCGCTAGGTAATTTGCCCTTTGTTGGTGTTCTTCTGGCAGGTGTTTAATGAGCTGACTCATTTCTGCCCAATGCTGGTATGCATGCCTGCTGATGAGGGCGTTGGAGTTGGCGATGCGCCAGTGTATGGCTGCGTTCCTCTCCACTTTTCGTCCTGTGAGGTCTATTCGCTTGCTCTCCTTGTCTGGAGGTGGGCCTGTGTTGGTGGGCACACCGGCCCTTTTTCTGGCCATTGCAGCGATAATGGAGTCTGCTGGTACTGACCCTTGGATGTACGCCGGGTCTTTTGTGGAATGTTTATATTTCTTCTCGCTTCTAGGTGTAACCGCCTTGCAGACTGCCGGTTCCCTGAAGGCCTCCCTTCCCTGGTCGAGGACGCCAGGCAACATGGGTAGGAATTGGCTCCTTGTCTGTTGAGGGAGCAGGGTTTCGAAGAGGAAACCTGCCTTTGTTTTTTCCTCCTGCATTTCGACCCCATATGTCTTTGCTGCTTTCTGGACGACCTCATTGTAGACTCCGATGTCGTCTGGCGGCGAAGGCCTCGAGGGGTAAGAGTCTACCCCTTCTTCTGGTGACTCTGCGTCGAGGTCTTGCCAGTCTATGTCTTGTACCTCCGAGGACGCCGAGTCCCGGTAAGACTGCATCTCTTCTTCGGCTTCGAAGTAGTAGTCTTCTTCGTCCTGGTCTTCGAGTGGTTCAGGTGTTCTCGGGGGCTCGATGTATTCGGCTTCGAACTCCTCGAGCGCCTCGTGGGCTGGCTTCGATGGGATAGCGTATTGCTTCATCTTCTCGTCGAAGTCTTTTTTCCGTTGCAGGATGCTCGCCATCTCTGCCTCGAGCCTCCTCTTCTTTTTCGCCATCTCGTGGGCCTTTTCGGCGTCGAGTGGTGCAGTGCTTCTCTTCGCGGTCGCGGTCGTCGAAACAGACGCCGGGCCTTCCTTTCTCGGTGCCGAGGCTTCCCTTTCGGAGGTGACCTTCGACGCCTTTGTTTTTTCGGAAGCTTTCGCCGATTGTGAGTCCTTGTCAAAGGATCCGCTCGACTGCTTGTCCTTGGACGCTGTTGCTTTCGTCGAGGGTTTCGGCGGCAACGCTCCCTTCGAGGACTTTGCTACACTTCTAGGAGTGTCGCTAGGTGTTCTGGCTTCACTCTTTCGAGCGTCGCTTTGGTGTTTTGGGGTCGACGACTCCCTTACCTCCTTCGACGTTTTCTTATGGACCTCGACGACAGCGCAGTCCTCTGGTCCCTCTGCGATGTTGTCTTCCTCTCCGCTCGAGAGGCCCAGGTCTCGGAGCGATGGTGCTGGTCCTGCATGTTGTAGTTCGCCCTTCTCTGTCTGTCTCTCACCCGGAGGGTCTTCGGGGTGAACGCCGAGCACGCGTTGCAGTCTTCGCTGATGTGGTCGAGCGGCAAGCAGAAGTTGCAGACTGGGTGCTGGTCTTTTTGGGCGTACTTGTGGTGGCAGTTTTTGCAAAACTTGAACGGAGTCTTGTCCATAACCGCGCTCAGGGAGCCCCCGGTGAGCGCATTCTCTGTAGGCGTCGAGATTTCGGTCGTGGACCTTCTACCTCGTCGTCCTTCTTGTTGTCTCCGGTACTTGTGTCGTCGTCCGGTGTCTCAGGAATCCATCCTCTGTGATGATATTTCGACTTTGAGATTCTTCGTCCAAAATTTCTGGAACTTCTCGGCAACGATCCAGACCCCACGGCGGAAAAAAGAATCTGAAGATGGCTACCAAGGGTGGGAGCTTCCGCCGGAAGCGCGACGACGTCACCGAAGACACCAAATGGTGGGGCGTCGCCGCCCACCTGGGCCAACAAAAAAAAAACAAAACAAAAAAACACAAAAACAAAGAAAAGACTACGAATCCGAACCCAACCACGAGATGGCGGAATAATACACAGCATAGTGAATCCAGAAAGATTCACGCTGCAAAACCATCGTCGTCGAAGCAGTGGTCGTCGTCGACAGTGGAGGCGTCGACGAGGGATGGACCGTCTACGCCGATGGTGTCGACGGGAGAGCCGTCGACTGGGAAGTAACTGTCGTCGTCAATGGTACCGTCCACGGCGGCGAGGTGATTTTCGTCGACGAAGGTACAATTTTCACCAACAGTTCCATCGACGGGGAAAGCGTCGACGTCTGAGGTGGTTTCGTCGTCGACGATGATGATCTGACAGACTCAGTCTGAGTCTTAGGCTGTTTAAAGGCAGTTTTAGGTGGCATTTTCGATTTATCACCAGATTTTCCCTCAGAAGAGAATGTCAGCTTCCCTTTTTTAGAGGTAGAGAGAATAGTCTCATGATGGGACTTTTTAGATGTCTTACCAAGTCAGGTGATTCTCCAGATCTATCCCTCTTTTTAGTCAGTTGGTGTGACGCTTGAGAGCTGCCACTGCCTTCATCTTCAGATACCACATTGGATCTTGATTTTAATTTCTCCAACCAAATAAGTAATCTGCCTTCTCTGTCCTTTAAAGTTTTTGAAGAGAAGGTTCTGCAGATTCTACAGTCCTTGACCTTATGAGCAAGATAAAGGCAGTAAATACACTCCTTGTGGGGATCTTCAAAATGCAGCCTTTTTTCCCCACAGGAGCCACAAGGCAAAAATAACCCTTTCTTAGAAGTATCAGACATTCTGTACTCACTAAATCCAGTAAATGTTGAAAAAACTGAGCAGAGCTCAGGGAGACTCCCTGTCACACGACGTGCGGTAGAAAATCTGAGGGACTTGCCTCTCTGTGGAGTGTTCTAGAGGGTGCTAGAGCCTGATTGGCTGTGTTTCAGATTTGGTTCTTTTTTTACAAAAGGACAAGGATGGGCTAATGTAGTGACTGTACAGTCCATTATAGCCTATTGTATTATGTTTTATTACCGTTATGTATATATTTTATTTATACCGTGAGACTCCCACCTCGACGGCGGGGATGATTCAAGCATGTGAATCTATGAAAGATACCCCAATACTAGATAACCACCATCTCTAAAACTACCTAAAGAACAACAACCTCCTGGACCCATCCCAATCTGGGTTCCGCTCGAACCATAGCACAGAAACCACCCTAATTGCAGCCACAGATGACATCCGGACTCTCCTAGATCTGGGAGAAACTGCTGCCCTGATCCTCCTTGACCTCTAAGCAGCCTTTGACACCGTGACCCACTACACCCTCATAGAAAGGCTCCATCAGATCGGGATTCAAGGGGATGACCTCAAGTGCATCGCAGCCTTCCACCTTGAACCCCAAGAACATCATCTGCGGCGCGCCCCAAGGGTCTTCTCTCAATCCTACCTTGTTCAATGCCTACATGACCCCTTTGGCCAACATTGTTAGGACCCACGGACTGAGCATTATATCACATGCAGACGACACCCAGCTTATTCTCTCTCTATCCGCAGATCCCTCCACCACCATAGCCAACTTCCACCTGTGCATGATTAGTGTCGCCCACTGGATGCAAAACAACTGTCTCAAACTTAACACTGAGAAAACTGCGGTACTACTCTTCAGGAGTGCACATCCCAGTGGAACAACTCCTGGTGGCCTGCAGAACTCAGACCCTAACCCATACCCACAGAACACACCAGGAACCTCTGGATCATACTGGACAGAAAACTCACCACGAAAAAAAGATCAACGTAGTATCCTCAGCCTGCTTCCTCACTCTGCACATGGTCCAGAAAGTCTTCAAGTGGTTCTCAGCCAGCACAAGACCCACCATCACCCAGGCTCACGTCACCAGCCGACTGGACTACGGCAACACACTACATAGGAATCACCTTGCACCTACTTAAGAGACTACAGACCATTCAGAACTCATCCTCGATCTCCCCAGAAGGGCCCACATCATCCTACACCTTAGGAAACTCCACTGGCACCCCAGTGGCAGTTCACAAGAAGAGCCAATTGAAGATGCTCATCCATGCCTACACGATCCTGCACAATCAGGGACCAGCCGACATCAACCACCATTTGAACGTCCACCAGCCCTCCAGACACCTGCGCTCTGCCTCTCTCTTCCAGACCCCCCGCATCCGCAGAAGCAAGAGCAGTGGACGCTCTTTCTCCTACCTAACCAAGACCTGGAACAGCCTCCTCCTTCACCTCTGGACCTCCCCCCTCCCTGCAGGAATTCAGAAAGGATCTGAAGACCTGGCTGTTTAACTGATTCCACCCAGCAGCAGAAACCCCCAGTGCCTGGATACCCTAGTGGGTGATTAGCAGCGCTCTACAAAACCCATGTGATCTGATTTCTCTGGATCTCCCTCTGTGGCAATCCTTTTCACGAGCAGGCTGTCTTTCAGAGGAAGCATGATAGGATGATTTCTCCAGACTGCCTCTGCTCTCATGTCCTGCATCATTCCTTGAAATCTAATGATCCCACTGTCTTTTAGTCATTTTAGGGATTTGTTTTATGCACGTCACAGTCCTTGGCAGTGTGTGAGGCATGCAGACAACACACAGATCTTGTGGCGGTCCAGAGACATAGTTTTCCTTCCACAGGAGGGACATTTCTCAAACAGAGAAGGCATTTCTGAGATCAAAATCTGCCAGAAAACAGCAAAAGAACCACTTCAATTGACAGGATGATTTTAGAGACGTTAAGAGAAAATGAAAAAGCAATAATCCTTTTGCCAAAAAAATAGGTGTGAAACCTCACAGGTGCTTTGAGATTCTACTCACAGGAGCTGGAAATAAACTGACTAAGGCAACTGCCAATACAGTGCATCATGGGTAGGGGAAGCTCCTTGACTAAGAGACTGGATTATTTTTCTGACCTTTCAATTTAAGTCTATCAGGTAGCATTTTTCCTTCTTTCTCATACGTTTTCACACCTTTCTTGTGCATCAGATGCTGCAATGCAGGCTTGAAATTGCCAATTAGGGAGTTCGTAATTTTATTTCCAAGAAACAAAATGTGTCCCTGTCAGTATCATATGGTGCTGCTCATTATAAGAAAAGATGGACACCCTGTGTGACATTTCAATGTATGAAAAACACGAAAGGTGATGGGAGGAAGGCTTGTAATTTGTCTAACAACTGGCAGTCGCTTGGGCAGCATCCCAACCCATTGTTCACTTGCTCACCATGCCACTTCAGCTTGGGCTCAGCCACATGCAAATCAGTCTCGGCCCTGCTCCTCATGGAAACAGTCCAGCCCGAACTGCCAGGCCAGGTCCTCCCTGAACCGGAACACAAGCAACCTAGGACTGGTTTCGTCCTAGTTATGGGCAATCGCAGTGGTTAGACTTATTGCAAGCAGCCTCCCATCACTGACAAAATTTGCTGAGGAATGTTGTCAGTGAAGACTGATCGACATCAAGATGTGAAAAAAGAAGCAATTGACACCATATTCCCCCTCGTCATACTCCTAAATGGCATGGATGTCCTGTTATGTTCAAGTATAAGCTTTGTCTGAAACTTGTCCTCGGTCACAGACGTCTAACTCCACTTGCAAAACCAGGATATGGACCACTAAGTATGTTGACACCCCCTGCAGCAACTGAGGAAATGTTACTGGGGCCTCCAATGTCAACGAAAAGATTTCAGCTGCCAACAATATCATTGCTGGTACTGTACACTGTGGCATCATCGAGGTAGTCATTGTCCTCAGAGGGAACAGGTGGTCACCAAAGGGACAGTCACGGTAGCAGCGGATGGAATGGTATTCAGCAGGATCTTCTTGCTCGATGTCTGGGATGGTGGTCTGCGATGTGGTTATTGACCATAATGCCAAGGTCTCTGCAAGTGAGGAGACTGTAGACAGGACTGCTGTCAGTGCTCTGGATGGAAGGAAGGTAGGATTTCTTGGTCTATGATGGAGGCTTCCACTGAACGAATGTTTAGAAAGGTAGTGGGCAGGTCCTCAGAAATGTCCCCCCCCCCCGAGCAATCTTGTGCACAGGTCGTTTTTTTGACTATTTCACTGAGGAAATGTTTGATTTTCAATTTGTAAGGTGGGGGGGCACTTGTTTTGAGAACTTTATTTCTCTAGCTTCCACATGGCTTTCTCTTTTGCACCACCTTTGAGGGAGTGCTTGATAGGGCGCATCACCTGAAAAGGCTGCATTTCCTCTAGAGGGGACAATACTCTTCTTTTCAAGGAGCTATAGGGCCAGCCTCCTTTCCCTGTCCTTCAGAGTGGGAATTTCGAAGATGTCACAGTGAGAAGCGTTGTACGTTGGGTAAAGGTAGTAAAAGCAGTGTAAGTGCAAGTCACCCAAGTAGACCTTCCTTTAACTACAGAAAGAGTAGGACTTGAGTGATCTCTTCTCAAAACAGCCATGGCGACCAGTGAGAGGGTGTCCCTTGGGCCCAAAAAGACAAACTCCCCCAGAAACCACTCGCAGTTCAGTGAACTGGCTGCTGTCCAGGGAAGGTAAAGATAATGCAAAAATGTGGTTATTAGAAAGCAAAAAGCTCTTTCTGGGGGACTCCCTTCACACAACATGCAGCAGAAAGCTGAGCTATGGTGGCTTCTAGCGGGACTGAAGAACGCAGATATCTACTTTAGATGCTAAAGTATGGACTCATCTACAAATGCTGCTGGACCTATACCCATTTTAACACGTTATTGCCATCTTAAAATTACCTGGGGTTCCCATCTTGATGACAGGGCATGATTCAAGCATGTGAATATGTGAAGTATACTAACAATTGAGATCTGTAGCTACAGGTAACCAATTACTGTCATGGTATGCAGAAAAACCCTCGGGCACCATTATTATGCTTTAGAAATACCTAATTTACAGCTTCATTTTCTTATCAAAACATTTAAAGGTATTTTATAATTACAGTAATTGTTTTCTCTCTCAGCCACTCGGGGTCCTTTTCATCTTCACTGTCCACTTCCATTTCTTGTGGCCGAAGAGGGAGGCAGGTGTCGCTATGAAAATACAATCGATTGTGACCACTACTGTATGTCCGCTGCTGCTCCACTTCGCCATCTTCAGACTCCAGAAATTCTGACATGCTGGCTTTAGTGCGTTTTGGTCTATAAACAAAAGAAGAAAACACCAGATTTATTTTCAGTGTTGTGGAGTCACACTGAAAATGCTGAGCACATTTTGTAAAGACATTGGGCATTAAGAGCACTTTAAACTTTTTTTCAGGGAAAAACATAAGATGATAATGCTATTGTCATTCAGGTTTCGCGACTTTCTATTTTAGTTACGTAAAAAATGACATGGATAAGAGGCTTATTTTAAATTTTGTTTTTCCACACAAGTCCATTTATCTGATGATAAGAATAGGAACACCATGAGGGAGGGGGTTAAAAACTGTATCCTGGAGTAATGCAACCATTTGTCTTTGCATGTGTCAATATTAAAGTCAAGATACAAAACATTACTTATCTGTAACAATACGATTGTAAATTGTAGTGCTGTAGATTCACATGCTCTGTACAATCTTGCCATCTTATATGCTGGGCGTGGATGTTGCAAGTTTTTTTTCACCAAAGTTTTGTGCAGACTTTCGGAGTGGCTGAAGATTCCTCCCCCTGAAGCACAAGTTACTAACTTGTGTAACGATATATCTGTAAGAGACAGTAGTTAGTGACAGATTCCTTACCTTAGAATATCCCCAGGCGTCAGGCTGGATCCGGAAAGTTTTTGCGTAGCAGTACCCTTGCGCGTCGGTAGGCGGCGTCGTGCGGATCCGCGTCCGTCGTCGGCATCGCCGGGATGACGTCGCGGGCAGTACTTAGACGCCGCCCCTGCGCGCTGACGTCAGTTCTGTACACGAATTTCCGCGCCAGGAACGCAGAGCCATGCAAGAAGCTGACATAGGTGTCTGAAAAATGCTAGGGCCCTGAAAGGGATGTCCTTAACCCTAGAAATCAGTTTGCAGAACGGGGAGGATGGGTGGGGCGGTAAGGAATCTGTCACGAACTACTGTCTCTTACAGATATATCGTTACACAAGTTAGTAACTTGTGCATCTGAAAGAGACACGTTAGTGACAGATTCCTTACCTTAGAATAGATACCCCAGCAATACCAACCCCGGTGGTGGGTCTGCGAACAGATTCAGACAAGCAAGTCCCGGAGGACAGAACGGCCAAAGAAGCCATCCCTCCGGACCTGGCTGTCAAGGCAGTAATGTTTGGTAAACATGTGCAGCGAGGCCCACGTAGCTGCCGGACAAATATCCTGCAACGGAACACCGCGGCCTAAAGCCGTGGTAGCAGCCGTAGCCCTGGTGGAATGGGCACGCAGCCCAACAGGAGGCTCCTTCTTAGCCAAAGAATAACAGGCCTTGATACACAAGATGACCCAGCGGGAGATGGTCCTCTTGTGTACCGCCCGACCTTTTTGGCGCCCACGTAGCCAACAAAGAGCTGGTCATCCACCCGGAACTGTTGTGTGCGGTTGAGGTAAAAGGAAAGCGCACGTTTTGGGTCCAGACGGTGGAGCCTCTCTTCCTCTCTGGAAGGATGCAGAGGCGGAAAGAAGGTGGGCAAAGTGATGGTCTGCCCAATGTGGAAGGCAGTAACCACCTTTGGCAAGAAGGACGGACGCGTCCGAAGAACAACCTTGTCTGGATGAACAGACAGAAAGGGGGGTTTGCATGAAAGAGCCTGGAGCTCAATCACCCGCCGGGCGGAGGTGATGGCCACCAGAAAGGCTGTCTTCAGAGTCAGAAGACGAAGAGGACAGTTATGCAGAGGCTCAAAGGGAGCGCACATTAAGAAGGTAAGAACCAAATTCAAGTCCCACTGAGGCATTATAAACGGAACAGGAGGAAAGAGGTGAGTAATGCCTTTAAGAAACCTGTTAACAACAGGGGACTTAAAAAGAGAGGGCTGATCAGGAAGCCTGAGGAAGGCTGAGATTGCACAAAGATAGCCCTTGATGGTACCCAGGGCAGAACCCTGTTGGGCCAGAGAAAGAAGGAACAGAAGAACCTCAGAAAGAGGGGCAGAAAGGGGATTCACAGCCTTTGCTGTGCACCATGCCACAAACTTGTTCCACCTGCAGGCGTATACCACCTTAGTGGAGGGACGCCTGGCTGCCAGAATCACATCACAAACTTCGGGAGGCAAGTCGAAAGGAATCAACTGCCGCCGCTCAATCTCCACACAAGCAGGTGTAGACTGGACAGGTTCGGGTGGAGGACCGTCCCCTGCTGCTGCGACAGAAAATCCTCCCGAAGAGGCAGACGGATCGGGGGATCGACGCTCATACTGAGTAGCTCGGGATACCAAACTCTTCAAGCCCAGTCCGGAGCCACAAGGATGACTTGGGCTCGATCGCGCCGAATCTTCTTCAACACTCTGGGTAGAAGTGGTATAGGCGGAAAGGCGTACAACAGACCGCAACTCCACACGTGACGAAAAGCATCGCCGAGCGAGTGCCGCCTTGGAAATTCCAACACGCAGAACTGCTGATATTGCGCGTTCTCTTCGGTTGCGAACAGATCTAACCAAGGCTCTCCCCAATGCTGAAAGAGACCTTTCCGCCACCTCCGAGTGAAGACGCCATTCGTGATCCATCATGCACCTGCGGCTGAGTTCGTCCGCCCTGGCGTTCAGGGAACCTGCCAGGTGTTGAACCATCAGGAATATGCCCTGATGTTCCAGCCATGTCCAGAGGCGCAGAGCCTCCTAACATAGGGTCCACGACACCACCCCGCCCTGTTTGTTGCAGTACCACATGGCGGTGGTGTTGTCTGTGAACACCTGCACTACCTTCCCTTTGACAGAGGGAAGGAATGCCTTGAGTGCAAGTCGGATCGCCCGGAGCTCCAGAAGGTTGATATGGAGCCGGGACTCCGCCGAAGACCAGAGGCCTCTGATCTTCGCCTCTCCCATGTGACCACCCCATCCCAGAAGGGACGCGTCCGTCACAACTGTGTGCTCTGGCTGGGGAAGGGAGAGGGATCTGCCCATGACCCATTGCCAGTTCGAGAGCCACCACTGCAACTGTTTTGCAGTCCCCTCCGAGATCTGGACGTGATCGGACAGGTTGCCCTGGTGCTGCGCCCACTGGAACTTCAGGTCCCACTGCAGAGCCCGCATATGCCATCTGGCATGATCGACCAGCAGGATGCCATGAGGCCCATCAGCCTCAGGGTCATCCGTACCGAAACCCAGGATAGAGGCCGAAAGATCGGAATCATAGCCTGAATATCCCGGACTCGCCGTTCGGGAGGATAGACCCGAAACTGCGTCGTGTCCAGAAATGCTCCGATGAAAAGGAGCTGTGGAGAAGGAATCAGGTGCGACTTCGGCACATTGATGGAGAACCCCAGCGAGTGCAGGAGTGCGGCCGTAGTCTGGAGGTGGGAGACGACTGCCTGGGACGAGCCGGCCTTCAGCAGCCAGTCGTCGAGGTAGGGGAAGACTGGAACCCCTGCCCGGCGCAGATGAGCTGCGACCACCGCCATCACTTTCGTGAACACCCGAGGGGCACTGGTAAGGCCAAAAGGGAGCACAGTGAACTGGAAATGCTCGAGGCCTACCGTGAACCGCAGGTAACACCGGTGGGCCGGCAGGACGGGGATGTGGAAATATGCGTCCTGCAAGTCCAACGCTACCATCCAGTCTCCAGGGTCGAGAGCAGTCAAGACCTGAGCTAGGGTGAGCATCTTGAACTTCTCCTTCCGGAGGAAGCGATTGACGTTCCGGAGGTCCAAGATAGGACGCATGTCCTCCTTGTCCTTTTTGGGGACTAGAAAATAGTGAGAGTAGCAACCACGTCCTACTTCTGGGGTCGGAACGCGCTCGATGGCCCTCTTGGCCAAGAGGGCCGCGACTTCCTTCTGAAGAAGCACCAAGTGATCCCCTGACATGCGGTGGAATTGAGGTGGCATGGCTGGGGGGATGGTCTCGAAGGGGAGGGAGTAGCCCCTTCGGACAATGTCCAAGATGCACCTGTCCGAGGTGATGGCACGCCAGTGGAGAAGGTGATGGCGGACCCTGCCCCCTACTGGCGTGCTGTGCACCTGAAAGGAAGGACTAGGAGGGCTTGGAGGCCGCGGACGGGGCGGGGTTGGTGGCCTGACCCGCACGCTGGTTGCCTGACCCGCCACGGTGGGAGCCACGTCCTCGCGAAGACGCTTGCTGCGCGGGCCGGTGGCTGGGCAGCGGACGTGACTGGGCGCCCCTTCCGTGGCCACGAAAGGGGCGAAAAGCAGATGGCTGCGGAGGGCATACAGCAGAAAGGCCCAGGGACTTAGTCGAAGCCCGCGAGTCCTTAAAACGCTCCAGCGCATGGTCTGCCTTGTTCCCAAAAAGACCGAACCCATCAAAGGGCATGTCCATAAGAGTGTTTTGGACATCACCCGAGAAACCAGTGGTTCTCAGCCAGGCGTGACGGCGCAGCGCCACTGTCGTCGCAAGCGATCTGCCTAGCGAGTCGGCGGTATCAAGGCCACATCTGATGGTGTACTTTGCCGCATCTCTTCCCTCCGCAATGACGCGGGTAAGCAGTGTCTGGACCTCCTCAGGACACTGGGGCAGGACTTGCGCCACCGAATCCCACAGGGAGTGGGATTATCGGCCCAAGAGGCAAGTGGTATTGACGGACCGCAAGCCAGCACTGGAGGAAGAAAAGACCTTCTTCCCAAATTGATCCAGGCGTTTGGATTCCCTATCCGGGGGAGCGGTAGGGAAGGCGCTTTGGGAAGCAGAGGCTTGGACCACCAAGCTCTCAGGGGTGGGGTGTTGGGAGAGGAACAGGGGGTCGCCCGGAGCAGGGCGATGGCGTGAGCCACGTTCCTATCCACAGGAGCACCTGTGGTGGGCTTGGACCAGGTGCCCAAAAGAACGTCGGAAAGCGCCTCGTTAAACAGCAGCAGTGGCTCCGAGGAGGTAGCCGCCGGCTGAAGCACTTCCGTCAGGATGTTAGTCCTGACAGCCACCGTAGGCAACTGGAGGTGTAAGGCCCCAGCTGCTCTACGCAACACTGTTGCAAAGTTTGCTCCCTCCTCCGTTGCCACGGAAGGAGGAGACAGCATGTCAGGGTCAGGGGAGGTGTCCACTGGCATCCCCAAGCTCCTCAGCCCAGTCCTGATCAAACTCACACTGCTGTGTGAGAGGGTCATCAGACCCCTCCCAGTCCTCTGCGTCCTCCAATTCTTGTTCAAAATAAGGAGGAGGGACATGCGGGACCCAAGGTCCCATCGGCGTCAGAGCTGGCGTCGAGTGACGCCGGTCCGGAGAGATCGGCACCAGTAGAGGTGTCGTCAGGTCAACCAGCGTCGATCAGGGTTGTGGCAGCACCGGAGCCGGGGTCGAGGCCGGGGCCGAGGCTGGTGTGGCAGGCGGCGCCGGGACCGGAGTCGCCGGCGGTGCCGGAGAAACCCCATCAGGGCCCGTGGGGCCCGAAGGTGCACCGGGGGGACCTTGAGGCCCGAAGAGGCGGGCCATGGCCGACAGGAACTCCTGTATCTCGGCCGGAGTCGCCCCCGAACCCGGGAAGGACGGGTAATGCGGGGGCGGCTCCACAGGCACTCCCGGAGCCGCGGGGACGGTGCCGACAGGACCCTCAGCCGAGTCGCGAGACTGGCGAGGGGAAGTCGTCGAGCGATGACGCTTCTTAGACTTCTTATGCTTCGACTTACCGGAGGAGTGCGAAGACTTGGACCGGGGCTTGGCGTGGAGTCAACTGCCGGACCTCGAGGAGCTTTCGAGACCGCTCTCGCAAAGCCTTCGGATGCAAGGCCCGGCAGTCGGGGCACGACTTCGTGTCGTGGTCGCGGCCGAGGCAGTAAAGACACTCCTGATGCGGGTCTGTGATCGACATAATTCGACCACAGGCGTCGCATGGCTTGAAGCCGGGCATCCCTACCGACACCTACGGAGTCGAGACACTTCGAGAAAACAGTGAAAAATCACCCAAAAACTTAGTCAAAAAATGACTAGGGCACTGCTCTTTCCGGATCTGCGCTTACTGGCGCGAAAAAAGAAAGAACTGACGTCAGCGCGCAGGGGCGGCGTCTAAGTACTGCCCGTGACGTCATCCCGGCGATCCCGACGACGGACGCGGAGCCGCACAACGCCGCCTACCGACGCGCAAGGGTACTGCTACGCAAAAACTTTCCGGATCCAGCCTGACGCCTGGGGATATTCTAAGGTAAGGAATCTGTCACTAACGTGTCTCTTTCAGATACAATGCACCAGAACAGGTTGTACCTTGGACTGTGTTTGCCTTATGGGCAGGGCCACTGGAATTATGGATTTTCGCATAATTATACATTTGCTGCATAATCCATCATCTGCCGTATAATCTGCAGATTTTAACAAAATATTTTTGTTTCTAGCTCAATAGGTTCGGAAGTTGCTTAAAAATGAAGTGACATGTTGCCGCGCAGTGCATGGCCCTTTGCAAAGCAGGCCTGGTCACCTTTCTGTTGCTACTGCTATGTTTGGGTATTAAACTGGTGCTAATGAGGTGCAACCAATGACCAGAGATTTACCAAGTTTAAAAATGACGAGATAATGGAGTAATACTATTACAAAATGTGCCACATAATTTGTCATTTCTTGCTGCATAATTTACTCAACCCTGTCGCATAATTTGGACCTCTCCTGCCACAATTTCAGTGACCCTGCTTATGGGCGAGACTAGGTAGATATAGAGATAAACCTGGTCAGCTCTCCCCCGCACAGCTCCACCAGTAAGTGCTGCCCTGTGAGCACTGGGCTTGCCGTTTGGCTGTAGGTTCAAGGCCCTCCCCCACCCGCAGTCTCCTGCCTGCGCCTCATCCCTGGTGGTCCAGTGGGAATAGCACTCTGCTCTTACGCCTCTCTTGGCTTTTCTGTGCCCTGTTTTTTCTTTTTTTTGCTCTCTTTCTTCTCTGTTTGCACTCTCTTCTCGCCATTTTTCGAACTCCCCGCCGCTGCTGCCCCTCACCCCTCCAGCATGTCCTTCCCGCCCTCCCCCCCAGCCCCTACTAAATGGCGGCCGCTGCGCGGGTAGGAGAGCTAGACCACTGACCTGGTCAGCTTTCCCCTGCGTAGCTCCACCAGTAAGTGCTGCCCCGTGCCCTTCCTTTGTATGGCCGTAGGTTCGAGGCCCTCCTGCACCCGAAGGCTCCTGCCTGCACCTCATCCCTGGTGGTCCAGTGGGAAAGCACTCTGCTCTTCTGCTGTTACGCCTCTCTTGGCTTTTTCTGTGCCCCTTTTTTTCCCTCTGTTTGCTCTCTTCTCCCCATTTTTCGCACTCCCTGCTGCTGCTGCCCCTGAGGGCCCTCACCCCTCCAGTGTGTCCTTCCCGCCCTCCCCTCACTGAATGGTGGCCGCTGCGCCCATCCGCGACCAGTGCCAGGGACCCTGAGCCTCCGACCCGCCTCCGGTACGACTCCAGCACACTCCACACTCTCGACCCCGGACGCACCAACAACTGCCAGCTTTCGACGCCGAGCAACACCCAAGGCCCGGTTTCCAGCTGACACTGCTGCTGCACCTTCCCCAACTCCGGACCCCAGCAGCAGCACCCAGCCTACCGGACATCATCGCACACAAACCACTGAACTGCATCCTCCTCAACGTGCGCTCCCTACACAGGCACGCCATAGAAATCTGGGACCTCCTCAACACCCACACGTCGACTTCCTCACAGAAACCTGGACCAGCGCCAACTCTGCGCCCAACATCGTAATCGCAATTCCCAACAGATGCAAAATCCTGAGAAAAGACCGCCCCACCCGCCCAGGAGGAGGCATCGCCATAGTCTACAAAAGCTCCCTCTGCATGACAACCACTGACACGGACGACGCTACGACCCCCATGGAACATCTCCACTTCCAAATCCAGATCAACCCCTATACAACTCTCCGTGGAACCCTCATCTACAGGCCGCCTTGTCCCCGCGCTCCCTTCACCGACACTATCGCCGACCTCATCGCACCCCATGCCCTCGCCTCCACAGACTACATAGTACTCGGAGACCTAAATTTCCACCTGGACAACAATGACCCCAACACCACCGCCCTCCTAGAGAACCTCGCCAAAATAGGACTGAAGCAACTTGTCACCGCCCCCACGCACACAGTGGGGGACACACTCTACCACGTCTTTGCAGGAGGAAACAGCGTGTGTGTGGAGTTTCCTATAGCCACACCACGGAACTTCTTTGGACGGACCACCACTGTGTCCATTTCTCCTTCAGAAAATCCACCACACACAAGCACACGCACTGCCTCCCCCGCAGAAGCTGGAACAAAGTCAACAAAGAACAGCTCACCTCCACCCTCACCAACACCCCACCTCCAACGACGACAGACGCTTGCACTGCGGCACGCAACCTCCACCGCTGGATCACTAACTGCGAAGAAACACTAACTCCCCTCAATAAAGCTACAGGACGTCACATCAAGAAAAACAAGCTGGTTCACCCCTGCAATCCAAGAATCCAAGCGATCCTGCCGACAACTCAAAACCCCAGAAACACGCACCGCCTACAGAACAGCCACCACAGCACACCACCACCTCATCAAATCCACAAAGAAGAACTTCCTCCAAGACAGAATCCTCACCAATGCCCACAACTCCAAAGAAATCTTCTACATCATCCAGGAATTTCCCAAACCCGGCCGCAAAACAACAGACATTCCTCCCTCCCTCGACCTCTGCAACAGACTCAGCACCTTTTTTCACAAAAGAGTAAGACGCTCTATGACAATTTCGACAACCAGGACCTTTGCATCACTTCAGTCCCCGCCCCCAGCGACGCCACCCAACAGACCCTACTCACTTGGACCTTGCTCACGACAGAAGACACCTTAAAAACAATGAAGAGCATCCACTCTGGAGCACCCTCAGACCCATCTTCCACAAAGCCGCCACGGCCATCGCACCCAAACTATGCCTGGTGATCAGCCCTTGAGACCGCTACATTCCCTGACGACTGGAAACCTGCCGAAGTCAGCCCCCTCCTGAAGAAACCCTCGGCAGACCAGACGGACCTCAAGAATTTCAGGCCCATCTCTCTGCTTCCATTCGCAGCCAAGGTCATCAAAAAGGCCGTCAACTCCCAGCTAGCAAACTTCATCGAAGCCAACAAAGTCCTGGACATCTCCCAATCTGGCTTCTATAGCAACCACAGCACCAAGACAACCCTACTCGCCGCCACTGACAACATCCGCGTCCTCCTCGATCAGGGCCAAACAGCAGCCCTCCTCCTCCTGGACCTCTCAGCTGCCTTCCACACCGCCTCCTACCGCACACTAGCCACCACACTCCACGACGCCGGCATCCGAGGAAAGGCCCTCAACTGGATACGTTCACTTCTCACAGGCAGAACTCAGCGAGTCAGACTCATACCCTCTCAGAACCAACAAAGACAAGATGCGGAATACCACAGGGATCCTCCCTCAGGCCCACCCTCTTCAACATCTACATGGCCCCCCCTTGCAACCATTGTCAGAAACCACGGGCTCAACATTGTCTCCTACGCCGACATCACCCAGCTCATCCTTCCCCTCACCAAGGAACCTAACATCACCAGGCACAACTTCCAAGAAGGGATGAAAGCCGTCGCACCTAGATGAAGGACAGCTGTCTGAAACTCAACTCCGAGAAAACAGAAGTCCTCACCCGCGGCTCCACCCCCTCAGCATGGGACGACACCTGGTTGCCCCCGCCCTCGGAAACCCCCCACACCGACAGACCATGCACGAAACCTCGCCATCATACTGGACTCATCACTCAATATGAACCGCCAGATCAACGCCGTATCCTCTGCCTGCTTCGCATACTCTGGAAAACTTTCAGATGGATCCTTTCAGAATCCAGAAAAACGGTCACACACACCCTCATCACTAGCAGACTGGACTACGGCAACGCCCTCTACGCCGGAATCAACAAAAAACTCCTTAATAAGCTCCATACCGTCCAGAACGCAGCAGCCAGACTGATCCTAGACATCCCCCGCCACAACTATATCACCCAACACCTTTGCAACCTCCACTGGCTCCCCATCGTAAGAAGAATAACCTTCAAGCTCCTCACGCATGCATACAAGGCCTTCCACAACATCGGACCAGCATACCTAAACCACCGCCTCTCCTTCCAGGCACCCAAGAGAAACCTCCGATCAGCCGACCTCTCTATGGCCACCATGCCACGCATCTACAAGACCACAACGGGTGGAAAGTCCTTCTCCTACCTCGCAGCCAAGACCTGGAACGACCTCCTCCTCCCCTCCGGCAAAAACCTACACTGCTCCAGTTCAGGAAGGACCTCAGGACCAGGCTCTTCAGATGACCCCAGCACCCTACGGAGCCGCCCCCTAGCGCCTCAAGACCCTCCCGGGTGAGTAGCTGCATTATACAAAACCCCTGATTGATTGTAGATGTGAAGCAGAAACTTCTATGTATACATGTGTAAACATGTATTGAAAAACAGTGTGAGCTCGCTCGCATTCAGGAAGGTGGGAGGGTGCATGTGAATCTATTTATTTATATAGCACAACTAATACCCTAAAGCGTCTAGGCGCTTGTCGTCCAACATCCTACCAGCCATGAGGTAAAAAAAAATGCTGAATATTAAAAAAATGTAAAATATAACCGAAGTTATGCCTTAAAAAACCAAGTCTTCAAACCCTTCCTGGAAGAGATCAGGTCAGGTGAGTTTTTAAGTGCGAATGGCAACTGATTCCACAATCTGGCAGTGATATTTAGAAAACTTCTGCCACCCCAATTAGAAAGTCGTACTTTGTGGACCTCCACCAGCATATGTGAATAGGACCGCAGCATTCTGGTGGGTGTGTACCAACGAAAGTGGTCAATCAGATATGCAGGACCCTGGTTGTGAAGTGCCCTAAAGGCAATGCAAAGTGCCTTAAAATTGATCAGTTTTTCCACTGGAAGACAGTGTAGGGTCTACAGCACAGAAGCAGCACACCAATTATTATAAATAAGTAATGTTTTCCATTTGATGTATGTGGTGCCGTTGATCACATGCTCTGCATAGACTGCAAAGCAGTTTTATTCTTCGTAATTCATGGCTTGCAAGCAGGCACAGAAGACGTTTACAACAGCGTTTTAAGTACACTCTTCCCACATTGTTTGTGCCTCTTGTTGGGCATAAATCTCTACACAGTATCATGCGGCGAAAGTGTGGATCGTTATGCATTCTGCAGCTTTCCAAGTGTATTCTTGTGGAATATTGCCTAGGAAAGCCATAGTGGCTCCTTTTTTTCCATGAGAATGTGCTCTAGCTAGATAAAGTAGTGTGTTTTTGGTTTTGGCATAGCAAAATTAAGTACATCTTACAATCCATCTGTGAGGGCCGCTTTGGAACTATGTTATCCACTATAGGGCAGGCCAAAAGCTACAAAGAGCTGCTTCATCTTCCTAAAGGTGTGGTATGTAGTACATAAGCATTCCTGACATCTAGAGACTGTAAGGGTCCCTTCCAGAACTGAGGGGGGGTGCGAGGAGACAGGGAGACACCAATAGTTTGGTTGACGAAGAAAGGAGAAACTACCTTAGGGAGAGAAGGATGTGTTCCAAGTACGACCTAACTTCTGTGCACTTGAATAAATTGCTCCACAATAGTTATGGCTTGCAGTTCACTAACTCTATGGAGAGAAGTGATTGAAAGCTATTTTCCTAGAAAGGAACTGATCAAAAGTGTAACAGCTCTAATTGTGGCCCTATGAACTATATAAGTATAATACTGAGGTATCGTCAAGGGACTGGTGGCAGTGTAGGAGTGATCAAATTTTAAGGCCTTGCAACAGGGATCCAGAAAAATGAATGGCGTTGTCCATTTTGCAGGAAATTGGTTCAGCAGCTAGGTTTATCCTTATGGAAAAAAAGGGGCCTTCTGCCTTTTGAAGGTGAAATAAGTAACAGATGTCTTGCACCTAGGCCTATTAGGGCTGCTTAAGGAGATTGATACAATAGTCTATTTGGTTGTGAAGCAAGGCCCCACAGTGGGCTTCAGGGCTTTCTTTAGAATGTGCATGCTCTGCAAGGTCAAGTACCCAACTTCTATGGCTTCAGATGGCAAATTGCAAGATTCAGCGTTTACACTGAGGTACCCCAAGTCAGAACACATACATGCAGCCAGGAATTACAGCATTTTAGTGGTGCCACTGGTCGTCGCTATCACCCCTGAGTATTGGGTCCTCCTAGCACATCTGGACTGGGATTCTGAGTCCATGTGAAGAGACTGTGCTTGAGATGGGGACTCTAGAAGATAGTGTGGATGGTTTGAGCTCGCTGCGCTTTGTCTTCTTGAGAACTGGGTACATCCTGAGCTCTTCTGCAATCCTATCTCTGGATGAGCATTTTGGTTAGAGATGGTCATGCCAGAACCGAGAATAAGTATACCCTCTTTTGTTTTGCATCAGTCTGCTTGCCTTGGTCTTCTAGAGGCGGCAGCTTGCTAGGAACTGAGGCCAGGGCTGGTTTTGAAGTTTATCTCAAGCTCGACAGCTCAGCTTAAGTCTGCTTAGATGAGGAAGAGTAGAATCTTGGGGCCGAGGAGGGTTATCTGAATGTCGTAGTTAGAGCAGAGTGTCTCAAAGCTTTCTCAGAAGTAAAACTGGCTTTTAAGGGCCGAGATGGCGCAGAAGCAGTGGCTGCCCAAAAGTGCAGAGGCCTCTTTGGAGGAGGTTTAGTTCTTAAGACATGGCTTTCCCAGGGCTGTTCCTAGTGCTGTAGTTGAGGTTTAGTTTGCCAGCTCAGTTCGAAGTAAGATCCTCTAAATGTTTGCTTAGAAACCAATAACCTGACTGTCTTTGTTAAGGGCTCTGGACAACAATGCTCTTTTAAGTTGGAGTCATTGGATGAGATATTCGGGACTTCGTTCCCCCTTAGATCACCAGTGTCAGAAGGCCCACCTCTTTCAGCATCCAAGTAAGTTCCCTTGACATATTCGACACAGCATGTCCTCGATTGCATGGGAGAAGCTTAGTGTTGCATTCTATGATGCACCCATAGTCTACCTCCATGGTGCCAGTTAGTCTTATAACACCGGAAGGCGGAAGATGCTACTTCTTTGTAGTTAATTGGGATACAGATTGCAGACTTAATTCTGGTCTGACCACTGGAACTTACTGTTACAATTAGAATATAAGAAGTGTATTTTCCATAGCTCTCTCTCCCACAAGTCATTCTCTTACAACCTGACATACCAAGGAATTTGGTCTGATTTGATTCCAAATCGGTCGGCAACCACATGGTGTGTTCGTGAGGGTAGCGATTCAGGTGCTTTGCCGAAAATTTCGCTAATATCGTGTGACTGTTCCAGAGCTCTCAGAGATACGCCTAACCCTGATGGCAAAATAAACTATCTAAGGTGAAGTCTATACCCCACTACATTGTGGGCTTTGGGGGAGGTATTATGAGTCGCCTCAAAACCGAAGCCTCTCGCAAACTCTGCATCCCAACACTTTAGATGGCAGGAGTGTACAGAGCATGTGACAAAGCAGACATGCTCCAAACTTAGGGCAACTCAAACTTCATCTCATCAATAAACTTTGGAATCAATAATTCTACCCCTAGTTTTTGGTATGCAAACGTTTCTGCAGTCTTTAGCAGTCACATAATTGCCATCCTGTATCTAGTATATCTATCAAATTATTTCAATACCTATGAAAATGATATAAATGTTAACATACATATACTTGGGGAATTCAGCGATAGTTCTCTTGCCTTATTCCAAAAACATAGAAGTCTAAAGTTATGTTATTTTCGTGATGCTTGAGAGAGATTGCTTTCTGCACTGAAAAATCAAGCATACACATTTGTATCCAGGTATCCTATTGAAATAACAGTATCTTAGAGAGCAGCATCAGGGAAGTGGACATAAATGTGATAATGGTGAAATAAAGCAAGCATGGCCAAAAAGGAATTCTTCTAACCCCCTTGCAACAAAGTATTTAAAGTTTCTGTCTCCTACAAGAGACAAAAGTCCATCACAACTAACTCAAATTGGCATGTTTATATTATCTTGTCAACACTGACACCACTGAAGCCGCACCCCTAAAGTCATGAGGACTTCAGGGGTGTGGCTACTGCAGGTAGGACCAGACTGGAACACGAAATGGAGGTGGTGGATAACACAATCAGAGCAACACATCTGAAGCTCATGGCTCTCGTGTGGGAATGGAGGACTAGGGTAAGGGAGGGCTATGAAAGTGAAGGTCTTAAGGGCCTGCCAACTTGGAGCCCGGGTGTGAGGCAAAGAAAAACAAAGATGTGCACACGGATTGAAGGGAAGACTGCTGTAATGGATCCTCGGGCAGATAGGAACTTCATTGAGAGCAGGATGGCGAGCTTCCACACCGAAGTCTCTGAGGAGAATTTTGAGACTGGCTTTGGTGTTTGTTGAGGGTGTCTGGGAAGATCCAACCATTCTGGGTGGGTTTGAGATATAAATCCTTCGTGTGGTGTTTTCCATTGTTTAAAATTTCCCTTCCCTTTCGTTATCCTCCCTATCTTCACTAAACTGCTGTTGTGATTACACTATGAGAAGTAATTTAAATGCAGCATCTTGATGTTGACTCTCTTGTTGACAGTCAAATGGCTCAGAGTTAACTGCCTACAGTGTAACCCAGATAGAGAAATTTTGCTTTTTGGTTCAAATCCACTAACAGGATGGACAGGTGCCTGGCTGAGTGGCTGTCCGACCCCATCCCCACCTACGGAGGTGGCAAGGAACCTGGGGTGGGGGGAGGGGGGTAAGAGGAGGATATTTGATAATCATTTCTTTCAAAACCCAGATTTCCTCTGTAGTGTTTCTGGGTACTAAGAATGTTAAAAAATAATATTCACAGATTCTCTATCTGGGTATCCCAGTAAAGAAAATATTCAAAGGTTCTCTGTGTATCCTAGAATACTGAATATATCAGTTCCAAGTGGTACAGAACAACGCAATCAGTCTTCTGTTTAAACTGACAAAGCGGTCCGCTGTGTCTCAGTACCGTAATCAATTGTATTGGTTGCAGGCGAGCAAAATAATTACTTTTAAAGTGCTAACTATTGCACACAAAGCCTTTTATCTCGATAATAGGATTTAGGCATACTGCTGATAGGATTCAGGAATACTGTCCTCCTAGGAACATGCTCGTGAGGGATGCACGGCTGCTAGTAGTTCCTCAGTTTAAAAGGAGAAGATTGGGAAGCTCTTCCTTTTCTGTACTAGTTGCCAGGGTCTGGAATAAGCTCCATTTGCAACTTAGAACCGCCCCAGATGAGACCGCTTTTTGGAAATTGTTAAAAACCTATTTGTTTGGCCTACAATGTGGGTATTTCCGCCCTGCATTTACCTCAGTGCAGGGACACTCCTGAGTAGCCACGTGCTTGATAAATCCACTCATTCATTTAATGTTGAAATAAAATGATGTTGTGATGTATATAATTAAGTTAATGAGGAGTTCTACCCTACAGAGAAATGGAATATAGATTGTTCTTTGGTGTTTCTCAGATTCAGTGTTGAAATTATGTGTTGTATAGAAGTTAATGATGAACTTTACCTTGCAGAAAAATGGCAGAATATCCCCCTTCACAACCTTTAATTATAATCATTGAAACCTAAAGGGCAAAGATAGTTATCCCATTTGAGCGCATAGTGATTTCGCCATATCAGTACACATTTTAATACTTTGCAAGGCCATGTTTGCCAAATAAAAGTGGCTCCATCAAATGGCATGTCTAACATTTTCTCTTGGACGGAATAAGTGGACCACAGCCAACCTTGCCGTCACTGAACAGCTGCTCCTGCTAACTAAGAAAACCTGCATTGGAAACATCCATGGCTGAGCCAATAATAATCAGTGAGGTTGTTGAACCTTATTGCCTCTCTCTCTTATTTACTGGAATTAGATCAATTAGTGGCGAGATATCATGCCAAATCTTTCCATCGTTATGGCCCAGATTAGCTAAGGCATTTGCGGCCTTGATAGAAGTAGCTGCCATTGAACCTACTCTACAGCCCAAATGATCAATAGGTTTCCATCTCTATCTGGAGGTGCGGAGGATGTAGTGATTGGTTTTTTTTACCTTTATTGACCTGCTGAAGCTATAACAGAATCTGGTTTAGGATGACTCGTAAAGAATGCTGGAGCTGTATCAGGAGCTCTGTACTTTTTCTCCAAACTAGGCACCACTGCCCGAACCTTGGTGCTGGGTTTTCATTGACTTTAGGCCCTCTGACCAGATTAAATCTAGTATAGGAATAGTTTTTATAACCTTATGTGGTTGCTCTTTAAAATCATACAATAATAACTGCTGTTCCACAGAGGATGCAGGCAAGCTAATTTTGAAGCAGCAGCTCTTTCCATTATTGCATGGTTCGGGCTATGCCATCTGGAGGACCAATCCGCAGTCTGGTGGACATTTCACCTTCTTTAGGTGCCATGTATTCATCCAAATCGTCTGTACCGTCTTTATGAGGCAATTCATGTTTTTATGTAAGATTAAAGTGATACGGAAGAATCTCCTTCTCCTATCTCATCTGGAGTTGTTGGAACCAAGACTGGTAGTACTAAGATAGGTTTTCCTCTATTTGGAAACCGATGTTTTGGAGGTGATGGAGTGAGTAGAGGCGTCAGAGGTGCCGGTGGAGGAGGCAGTGGTGAAGTGGGCATGAGTTGAGGCTGATGTGGTACTAGCTTTTGAAAAAGTTTCCAACACCTGTTGCAAAAAAGTTAAAAATTCAGCAGGCACCTGAAACCACTTAATTTTTTAGTACGAGGTCTATCATAAGGCTATCTAGAATGGCATGGTTCAAAAATGCTGTGACATAACCAGTCGCGGTAGTCATCTTCATCTAAAGCATCACCGTCAAAATCTGGCACATACAAAGACCCTTCAGGATTTCGCGATTTTCACACAGACACACAAAAAAAGACACTTCTGTAAAAAGTCTGCGCTTTTTTACAAACACCATTGCAAAATTAATATAATTTCCTTTTGAAGCAGATCAATTGTTCTCAACTTTCCAAAGCAGACTCTCTCTTTGGAAACCGCAATTGATGTGCCATCTAGTGGCCTAAAGTGTCTTAGGGTATTAAAGTCTTGCAGCATGCGTTTTTTCAGTTAATTTCATTTAGGACATTAGACCTACCTTCCGCTGTTCCAAAGTGCTGTGAGGAAACAGGTTTAGTCTGCACTTTGCCTCGTTTAAAGGGTGAGGGATGCATTCTCTATGCCAGTTGCTGCAGTTGACCTCCGCTTCTTCTGCCCTTAGTGTTTATATAGTGAGTCCACAATCTAGAGAGGACCGTCCTAACGAACAAGTTACTTACCTTCGGTAACGCTTTTTCTGGTGGATACAGTATCTGCCTGTGGATTCCTCACCTTTTGAATACTCCCTGCGCCAGCATTCCGCGGAAATTCTTTCCTAGGTCTCCCACGTCGACGAGGACGTCATAATAGCACGGCTCCGCTCGCGACTCCGTATGACGTCATCGGAGCCATAAGAAGACCTAGTCGGCGTGCTGACGTCAGTTCCACCCATTTTTTCCGTGCCTCCGAGGCAAACGGGCGGACCGACACATTTTCACACGTATACACAGTATACCAAATATATATACAAATGCATAACCAATAAAAGCATGGAAAAAGGGCAACAGACCAAGCATTTTCCACTAATAAAGCATAAGCATGAAAAAGACATATTAAAAACATTCATGTCAAACAGTTAAAGCATTTTTGGTAGAAACAGGTGGACAACGGGGAGGACAGTGAGGAATCCACAGGCAGATACTGTATCCACCAGAAAAAGCGTTACCGAAGGTAAGTAACTTGTTCTTCTGATGGATACATCTGCCTGTGGATTCCTCACCTTTTGAATAGAATCCCAAAGCCGTACCTCACCCGGAGGAGGGTGTCCACCTGACTAGACCAAAAAATCTTGCAGCACAGAACAAGCAAAAGGGCCGTCCCTCCTAACCTCCGAATCTAAGCAGTAATGCTTTGCAAAGGTGTGGCGGGAGGCCCACGTTGCTGCTTTACAAATATCAATAACAGGAACACCTCTAGACAAAGCCGAAGAAGATGACTTAGCTCTGGTAGAATGAGCTCCGATACCTTCAGGCGGGTCCTTCTTGGCCAAGGCGTAGCAGATCTTGATGCACAAGATGATCCACCTGGAAAGAGAGTCCGCTTGTGCACAGCCTTGCCTTTCATTCGCCCAACGTAGCCCACAAAGAGCTGATCGTCCAGTCTCAGATTCTTTGTTCTGTCCAAATAAAAGCTGACAGCTCTTTTAGGATCCAAACGATGAAGTCTCTCCTCCTCCTTGGAAGGGTGAGGGGGAGGGTAGAAGGTAGGTAAGGTAATGAACTGTCCCAAATGAAAAGGAGTAACCACCTTAGGAAGGAAAGCAGCCCTGGCCCTAAGAACCAACTTATCTGCATGAATGGTCAAGAATGGAGGCTTAGAACTAAGAGCTTGAAGCTCACTTACCCTCCTGGCCGAGGTAATGGCAATCAAGAAAACCGTTTTAAAAGAGAGAAGCCTCAAAGGACAACTATGAAGAGGCTCAAATGGAGAACCCATTAAAAAGGTAAGAATGAGATTTAAATCCCACTGAGGCATAATGAAAGGAGTGGGAGGAAACTTATTTGTAAGGCCCTTAATGAACCTCACAACTACAGGAGATTTGAATAAAGACGGCTGATCCGGCAAAGAAACAAAAGCCGATAAAGCTGACAAATAACCTTTACCTGTAGCCACAGCACAACCCTGCTGGGCCAAGGAAAGAGAGAAACTCAATACGTCAGACAAACGAGCCTTTAAAGGATCAATGGACCTCTCTCCACACCACTTTACAAATTTGGACCACCTGGAGGAATACACAGATCTGGTGGAGTGCCTCCTGGATGATAAAATGACATCCACCACATCCGGTGGGAGAGAGAAGGAACTCAGGTTGCCCCGTTTAATCTCCAGGCATGAAGGTGCAGGCTCTGGAGGTGGGGGTGTAGAACCTGCCCCCACGATTGCGAGAGGAGGTCTGCCCTTAGAGGGAGACGGAGCGGAGGGTGCGATGAGAGGTGAAGTAGATTCTGTGTACCACACCCTTCTTGGCCAATCCGGAGAGATCAATAGAACTTGGGCCCGGTCTTGGCGAATCTTCCTCCGAACCCGAGGAATTAAAGGTATGGGAGGAAACGCGTAATGGAGTTGCGAACTCCAAGCCAATTGAAACGCGTCCCCCAGCGCTCCCTGCATCGGATACTGGAGACTGCAGAACAACGGGCAGTGCGCGTTCTCTTGAGTGACAAACCGGTCCAACCGAGGAGACCCCCACATCTCGTAGATGTGATGGACCACCTCCGGATGAAGCCGCCACTCGTGATCGGTCGAGTAATGCAGACTGAGACTGTCCGCACGAACATTCAGCACACCGGCAAGATGATTTGCAAACACACAAATCTGATGGCCCTGAGCCCAGGACCAGAGTCGCAGAGCCTCTCAACAGAGGCGATACGACCCTACACCTCCCTGTTTGTTGATATACCACATCGCGGTAGTGTTGTCCGTCAGGATCTGAACTGACTGACCGCGAAGGGAAGGAAGGAAAGCTTTTAGTGCCAAACGTATCGCCCGCAATTCCAGAAGGTTGATGTGAAGCAACCTTTCCTCTGGAGACCAAAGACCTTTGACCTCCAGATCCCCCAGATGAGCACCCCACCCTAAAGTGGAGGCATCCGTGATCACTGTGGCCACCGGCGGAGGAGGCTGAAAGGGCTTTCCCTGAGACAAGTTGCCCTGCACACCCCACCAAGTCATCTCCGCTGCCGCGTCTCTGGAGATTCTGACCTTCTCCCCGAGATCTCCGTTGTGTTGATACCACTGCCTGCGGAAGCACCACTGGAGTGCCCTCATGTGCCAGAGTGCATGACTGACCAACAGTATGAGGGAAGCGAACAGACCGAGCAGACGTAGAACCTTCAGGACTGGAACAACCGTTCCATTGTGAAACAAAGGAATCATCTCCTGAATGTCGAGAATCCTCTGCGGAGGCGGGAATGCCCGACAAACAGTAGTGTCCAGTATTGCCCCTATGAACAGGCTGCGCTAAGGCAACAGGTGAGATTTGGGTACATTTATCGAGAAAACCAAGTTGAACAACAGTTGCGTTGTTGCATGCAAGTGGCGCAACACCATCTCCGGAGACTTGGCTTTCAACAGCCAGTCGTCCAGATAGGGGAAAACAGGAACCCCTGACCTTCTGAGATGTGCCGCTACCACCGCCATCACCTTTGTAAAGACTCGAGGCGCGGAAGTCAGACCGAACGGGAGGACCGCAAACTGGTAGTGTTGCGATCCTACTGTGAAACGGAGATACTTCCGATGCGACTTCAGGATGGGAAGATGAAAATACGCATCCTGCAGATCGATGGACACCATCCAGTCTTCCTGTTGCAGCGCGAGAAGAACCTGAGCCAAGGTCAAGATTTTGAACTTTTCCTGTCTGAGGTAAAGATTCAAAATCCTGAGGTCCAGGATCGGCCTCAATCGACCGTCCTTTTTGGGAATCAGGAAATACCGGGAGTAGCACCCCTGACCCCTTTCCTGCTCTGGAACCACCTCTATCGCACCTTTCTGTAGCAAGGTAAGAACCTCCTGCTGCAAAAGCAGCAAGTGGTCCTCTGAACACCAACCCTGGCGAGGAGGGTAAGGAGGAGGAAACTCTAAAAAAGGGAGGGTGTACCCATTCTCTACAAGATTCAAAACCCAACGGTCTGAAGTAATCGATTTCCAATCTTGTAGAAAGTGGGACACCCGACCTCCTACAGGACCAACATGCTCTAAGATGGGGGATCTAGAGCTGCTTTCCTGTGGCACCAACGGTGGGGGGAGGAGAGGAGGACTGCTGCCAAGCGGCTCCTCGAAAACGGCCTCTATTCTTACCCCTGTACGATTTATACAAGGGGTTCTGCTGTTGTTGACTCTGCTGAGGGCCACGAAAGGAAGCCGCCCTTCCAAATCCTCAATACCGCTTGTAGCCGTATCCTCTAGACTGCGTTTGAAGGCCCAGAGATCTTGCAGTCGCTCTGCTATCCTTAAAGCGTTGTAAGGCAGAGTCAGCTTTAGTGCCAAACAGTCTCGTACCATCAAAGGGCAAATCCAACAGGGTTGCCTGAACATCAGGAGAAAATCCAGATGACCGTAACCAAGCCGGTCTTCTTCTAGCCACAGAAGACCCCATTACACGAGCACCGAGTCAGCTGTGCCCAATCCTGACTGTATAACTTGACGGGCCGCGGCCTGAGAGTCAGAAAGAGCCTCTAGGAAGTTAACCTGATCATCTTCAGGTAGCTTTGGGGCTAGCTGTTTGACAGAGTCCATAAGAGCATGGATATATCTCCCAAGTAAGCAGGTAGCATTAGTGGATTTTAATGCCATACTTGCAGTGAAAATACTTTCTTTGCCGCCTGCTCCATTTTTTTTAGAATCCCTATCCCCCGGGATGGCAGGGAAGGAACCAGAAGATTGTTTTGAACAAGAAGCTTGGACCACCAAGCTTTCAGGTGATGGATGTGTTGAAAGAAACGCAGGATCCCCAGGAGCTGGCCTGTACCTTCTCGCAATAGACCTGGATACGGCTGGAACAGTCAAAGGTCTCTGCCAGACTTCTAAAATGGGTTCTGTCAAGGCCTCATTGAAGGGCAGAAGAGGCTCAGAAACTGCTGAAGATGTATTTAGAACCTCAGTTAGAATGTTAGATTTTATCTCAGCTGAAGGTAACTGCAGATCAAGTAACTCAGCTGCTTTCCTTACAACAACATGATAAGGAGCAACATCCTGTGATATCCCAGCCTTTGGAGATGAGAGTTCATACTCAGGGGAAGTATCCAACACACTGGCCTCCTGTAAACCTTTAAACTCATCCACAGATTCCACAATTTCTCCCTCCTCCTGTTCCGGTCTATATTCCTCCTCTTCAATCAGCCTCTGTGCATCCCTCTAGAGCGCTGCTTCAGAATAGGCGTCGCCGGTGACGACGGCATCAGCGTCGATGGAGGACCTTCAGGATCAATCCTCAGCGTCGATCGAATCCGAGGCGTCGCCGACTCAACAGCCGAAGGAGTCCGAGGAACCGGAGTGGAAGACCTCGGCGCCGGAAAATGCCAAGCCGGAGTCGTCGGCATGAATGGCACGAAGGGCGCCTGGGCATACTGATGAGGTACACCCAAATTAAAGGCCAATGGTCCCACGGGGCCCGAAGGCGCACCAGTTGGATAGGAGGCCGTGGCAAACATCGCATTTAAAAAATGCGTTGGATCCATTCCAGGACCAGGAAAAGGAGGATATGGATCCGTACCTTCCTGAATAGGTATCACCTGAGGCTGAACTGGAACTTGCGGAGCCGGTGGAGACGGTGCCCGCACAGGCGAAGCCCCACGAACAGGAGAAGACTCCCTGGGCGTCGGAGACTTACTGGGCGCCGGAGAACCTTTAGGCGAAGAGCCCCTCGACGCCGGTGACCTCGGAGCCGGAGAATGAATCGGCGTCGCCCGTGGAGAAGGAGACACCAAGTCTTTCCTCCGAAGCCGCTGTGCCGGAGAAGGCGACCTTGATGCCCTGTTCTTCGACGAACGGCGCCGAGAACCATGCCTTTTCTTCGACTTCTTGTGTCTTTTTGACTTCGAAGTGTGAGATGACGAAGACTTCGCAGGCTTTCGACCCCTCTTCTCCTTTTTTGCTTTGGCTAAGAGTTTAGCCTCACGTTCTTTTAGAGCTTTCGGATTCATCTTCCTGCAGCTTCGACACCCTTCGACGTCGTGATCGGAAGACAAACACCAAAGGCAATCATCGTGGGGATCAGTCATCGAGATGTGACCGCCACACTCCCTGCAGGGCTTGAATCCGGACTTCTTAGAAGTAGCCATATCTGAATTCTTCGAGGAAACAAAGTAATCACCAAGAAAATGGAGAGTCCCTAGAAAAACCGTTACGCGTCGACGGCGCGGAAAAAAGGGAACGGACGTCAGCATGCCGACGATGTCTTCTTATGGCTCCGATGACGTCATACGGAGTCGCGAGCGGAGCCGTGCTATTATGACGTCCTCGTCGACGTGGGAGAGCTAGGAAAGAATTTCGGCGTAATGCTGGCGCAGGGGGTATTCAAAAGGTGAGGAATCCACAGGCAGATGTATCCATCAGAAACTGCAGGCATGTGACAAGCTTAATTCTGTATCTTGGTGGGATACAGCAAGAAGAATGCTAAAAGGCTAATCAATCTGTCCTTCCTTCGTGAGAGGACAAAGAGAGGACAGTGTAAACAGTCACACAATCTGCATTCAACTCTAACCAATGTCAGAAACATACTATTTTAAGGCATTCAGCCTGTAACAAAGGCATAAGTAATAAGCATTGATATGTGGGGATTGGAAATTATTTACACTGTACTTTTCCCTTGACATCCTTAAGTATTCACAGAAGGAATGTGTCTCCAAAACGCCTGCTGATGGCACTATAAAGCCTTTAAAGTTCACTCATGTAGTTGCTTCGTGCCAATACCACATTGAGCTTGTTGATAAATTTGAAAGTACTGCAATTCAGACCATCAACAATTAATGAAATTTAGGCTCCCAAGGACCAATCTGAATTAAAAAAACATCTATTTTCTTAGGTACATTACAGTTAATGTAATTACCTCACACCATTTGTCATGCAGAACATGTCTGTCACAGCAGCAGGGGAGGGTTATCCACCTGAAACTGTAAACGCTACACCTTCTTGCGTGGAGATTGAGCAGCAACAGTTGACAGTTTTGACCTTCCTCCCGAAGTGTGTAATGTTATCTTGACAGCCAAGAATTCACCACCAAGCAACATAACATCCATCATCCAATTTTCAAGCATGTAATGAGTAGGGGAAACACTTATCTCTAGCTGATTAATCTGCCACTGGAAGCATAGGTAACCCTGTTTGAACTATGTCAATCAAGATGCAAACCATTAAACTCCTCTCAATAAGGTCCAGCCTTCTTTGTTATATCATGGTTGGCACACTTATGGATTTACAATTCCCTGCTGAATTACATTAGATACAGTCACTCTCAAGGCTCACATAAATAAGCAGTGGAAAGCCACAACTCTGCCTCAGTTGCCTTAAATGCAAAGGACTGGCCTGGACCAACAGTAAACTGATCTATGGCAGCAACACTAGTTTTATTCTAGAACATTGGTGAAAGTTGCACATCTGAATCGTTGATAATGTGTGCATATCAGTTTACATGCTAAGTGCACAGAATAGAATTTAGAAAGCTGTATGCAATTCGGCTCTTAAAACCACAGCTACCTACTGTCCAAGCCCAGGTCAGAAATATAGAATGCTAAGGAATATATGTGTCCTGAGATATCAAAAAAGAATTTCTCCTCACCCTAATTCATTGCATCGGAAATTACTGCTTTCACTTCTACTGTTGTGTGGGCAATTGAACTGCCGATATTTAACAACCTGAGAAGGCTGAGAATTTATGTTGGTGTCATCAGGATTCAAACACATGTCCTCCAGATCACTGCGGCAAATGCTATGTAATGATCCCTAAATATGCTTTCTAATGTTTATCAAAACAAACAAGTTCAGCTGTGTTCGGGCCATACAAAATAATCCATGAATGGATAAAGCATATAGTGCCAGCTCACCATGTACAACTGACATCCAAGATTGGGATGTTGAAACAGTGGTTTACTGCAAAAGCTGTAGCATAGGGCATCATCCCTCAGTCCTACATAACCATTTTTGGGGTAGGAGGAAGTCAAACAAAATAAGGTGCAGCAAATATGCGGCCAAAAACACAATCAAGTGCCTCAAATGTTTCACTTTTGATGCAGCAAAATTTACTAATTTATGCAGCAACATCCTAAGGGCCTGCGTAGCGGACAGTCAACTGTAGCTGGACTATAAGCAGTATGAGGCAACTTGGTCATTGCATTCTCCTTCAAATTTGGAGTCCAGAATTTGTGTTGGAAGATATATCGTCACTTGAAAGGGTCATAAGGTGATCGGAATGGAGAAAATGTTGTTCATGTCGATAACAGGGACATCCTTGGTAATGTTGTGGATGATAACGCTCTCTACGTCATTGGGGCTGTCGTCATCGACGATGGTTCAACCGTCGATAGTGTCCTTGACAATGAAGCTGGTGCTGCTGTAGATGATCAACTGTGTCCTACATGACAATGTTAATGTCATTGCCAGTGGATCTCTCTTTGTCAGTTTCTGTTTTTGCAGTTTTATTCAGCGCAAACTCAACCTGAAGGACCTGGAGCGCTTTACATGAGCACTAGTTACAGTACACAACGACACATACATTTATTTTTTTAGGGACAGGGAGATTAAGCAATTTGCCCAGAATCACAAGATGTTGAGCGGAGGCCCAGACCCAAGCCTGGTTCTCCAGTTCCAAAGGAGGCAGCTCTGGCCGTTACGCCACATCCTCTCCTCAATTGACTGTTTGAGGGCTCTGAGAGGGTTTTTGTGAAAACTTGCGTTCATGATGTTTTGAGCATTTCTCTGAGTAAATCTCAGTGTCTTTATGAGAAGAGATAGAAATTGATATTTGATGTTCTAGATCCAGTACAGGGAAAAAAACTAAATTAAGAAAATAAATAAATAAATCAGGATTTCTTTTTTGCTCAGCCTTTGTAAACTGCTCGGCGATGGCTCCCTGTAAGGGAATTATACCCTGATAAGGGGGCAGCCCCTAAGAAGAAGGAGTTTCTTATTTTTCGATAAAGGGCTAAGCAACTCTGTCTTACAGAGTGTTTGTAGGAAACGTATTACATATGACATAGCATGAAAGCTTGTGTTTAGGATAAAGGCATTTGCCATTAGGGTAATCAGACTAGACCTTTCTCTGGACACAGATAGTGTCAGTCTTAAAAAGAGGTTTCGTCTCACTCGGAGTCTAGGTGACAGTTTGTAACTAAAAAAGGCCTACCTGGACCAGAAAATAGAGAATGTTTCCTAAAAACAACAGAGTAAGTTGGAAGCTGAATATAGGCCTGGTTCAGTCCCAAGGCAGGCCAGTAAAACAACAGTATAAAATCACTGAAAGGTTAGTGCGGAGATCTGCCTCGGGCTCCCTCACACACAATGTGCAATAGAAATCTAAGCTATAGTGTAATCTAGGAGAGCTGGCACTTTCACCTCATTGGCAGAAGTTTGGGCAGCTTCAAATGAGGTGGATGTGTTACTAAACAAAAACTGTTGAGACCTCTGGCCATTTTAGCACCGTTTACTGCTATTTAAGATTACCAAGGATTCCGAGCCTGATGACGGACAATGACTCAAGCATATGAATATATGAAAGATCCAAAGCTGGAGAAGTTACATACACACTCTGAACTGCAATATCCTTGTTTGTTTGCCTTTCTGTCAGTTTGGTACCATTAACTGGTATACGACTAGTTGTTTGATTAAGTTTCATACTTTAGCTTTCACGCTGGATGAGAGGAATGCTAAATCGTGCAGTCACCCATGCTGCTGGTACTCTTGGGGATAGTTTTATTGGTCCCTTAATGCTATAACCACCCCACTTTCTCTTCCCTGCCACTTCTCTTTATGGATACCCTAATATTTGTTTGGATAACTACCGCAGAAATTCCTTACATAAAATATGGAAGATACCCAAGTGGGTTGGTGTTTTTTTTTATGTTCATGTTCAGTGGTACTACAAATATTGTGTTTTTATATAATGGGGGCCATTGTGCTGGCCTTGTCTTTTCAATATAAACATTTAAAACTATAATGGAGTATTACGCAAGGAGGCAAATCTCCCCCAAGAAAATTTGTCCTTATTTTCTCTTGAAGGTAGTGGGCCCATATCGCTGAATTTCTATTTTAGAGAAGGTATACACCCCAATGGTGTGCTGAAGGTAAATTAGAGAACACCCACAGGGTCAGGGTCTGACCCAATGACAGCCTTTAACCTGAGACAGCTTTGGAGCTTAGGCTACATCTTGGCAATTGCCATATCTTCTTTAGAAACATTAGTGGCCATGCACAGTTTGATGCTATTATCTGCAATCAGTTGGAACATGCGTAGTAGACGGCCACAGTGCAGACACCAATGTTACTGGAGTCCTGTCTCATGCTAGAGTTTCGAAGGTCAAGGGTGAAGCACAACTGTAAGCAGCAGGGGCCATTGCTGTAAATGTATTTGATCAATTTGGAAGCCTGGGGAGATTTCAAACACGACAACTCTGCAGAAGACTTATTTACTATAAAGGCCAAGTCAACTGAAGATGTACGTTACTATCCTACATTGAAGCCACACAAAGAAAGACACTATGTCAGAACCGTAGTGAAGCATCTTGTACAAACTACCGCAGAAACTGCATTCCTTAAAACCAGTCACCCATGGCAAAGCCAGGAGTGTAGGAATGCTACAAAGGAAGTAGAGTGAAGATTAAGCACCCATCCAAAACGTAGAGGAAACAGTATTACATGACAAAGAATTAGGGAAAACGCAACAATGTGTCAAGATGTGTTAATCACTTCAAACTTCATTCAAAAGATACACCTACCTGCACACAAGGATGTGTGTGATGGGAGTTCTTTTGACAGGTCCGTTACGACTAAAAGCGAATCCTGGTTGACGATGAATATCTTGAGGATTTCCTGCATAAGAGCCATCATAACATTCGTTGATAGACACATCTATCCTAGCACCTTTTGGATGACACTAAAGGAAAATAATAGAAAAAGATTAAGTTATTAAATAACATTACTTCTGAAGGTAGAAACAAGATCTGGATGGAGCTGAGAGAGGTGAGTGGCTAAGAATAAAAGATTGGGAGAAGGATCAGGTTTGAGAGAAAGGAAAGGAAGGAACAATGGGAATGCATCTACAAAGAATGCTGTGCTTTTAGGTCCTCTGCCCAGTGGACTAGCTTTTTTCTTGTCCTTCCAGGACAGCGTGTCTAGCAACATGCATTACGTTTCTTTCAGCTACATCCTCCAAGGGAACTATCACCCACCAGGAAAGAAACAGTAAACTGTGGACTTGAATGCTCTGATTTGATCCTAAGCATCGCTCTGGATTCAAACTCTTTCCAATCCCATATCACAATCATCCAAGTGCTATTCTGGTATCCAGGACTGCATGGAACCATAACTCCATCTCTATCAACAGATACCAAAGGTAGTTTCTGCAACCGAACAGACGAAGGAACCTACAATGAGAAATGGAAGACTAGAGAGATGCATGCTCTGGAGAAGATGACAAACATTTGGCAGGTTAATGACTTTCCTCAGGCAACTTGGACAGAAGGACTTGGATTTCAATTTGATACTGTCCAAAACATATTAACTGTTGTCTAACCACAACTGATCTCCATGCAAATATTGGTGAGCTTAGCCTTTTCTGCCTGTGTAAATCTTGTCGATTTCTTAGGGCCACATGGAGAGTGATCCTGGTAACTGCAAGGCATGTATGTAACTACACTGCAAAACAAATCTAATAGTATTCTCAACTGTATGGTGATAATGATAAAGGTTGTAAAATGCACTATTGTAAGTGTTGGACATTTTTTCCTTCCTGCAGTGTCATCTCAGATTTATTTTTGCCTTTTTGTTAAACCCTAATTTTGCTGGCTATAGAACTCTGAGTAATTTTCCCCTTCTAGCCAGTGTTTAAGTGCTAGTTCCTTCTTTCAACATGGTAAAATTGGCATACTCTGATTGGGACATTTAAATTACTCATAAGCCCCTAGCATACAGTACCAAGTGTACAGAGAGCATGTCAATTAAATGCTATCAGTGTACTGCAGCACTCATTGTGCCATCAACTGTAGTGGTACTATAAAGAGTGTCTCCAGGCCTACACCACTGTAGTCTGGCTGTTTTAAAACTACAAATCTGACCTCTCAAACAATCCCTTTTGGTAGGCCTAAAACTTGCTTTTAAATATTAGGTCACCCCTTAAGAGGCCTTACTGCCCATAAGGCAGGGAGCATGGTATTTAAAAGAAGGACATATACAAGGTTAATGTTAAACATGTCCTTAGAGTGCAAAAACACTAAATGCTATTTTCACTGTAGCAGGGTTGGCTGTTCCCTAGGAAAGCATTGGGATACAACATCAAGTTGAATAAATGTTATCTTGGCCTATGAAACAGCAACATGAACAAGTTACTTACCCTGGGTAACACATTATCTGGTACAGACCGTGTCTAGCTGCAGATTCCTTACCTTTGAATTTCCCCAGGCGTCAGACTGAATCCGGAAACTTTTGAGTGAGCAGTACCCCTGTGCGCCATTGGGGAAACATCATAAACAACGAAGTTTAAATCACGACTTACCTGAACAACGAAGTCAGAACAACGAGGAATCCCGAACGACTCCTCTTCATTTCAACGAATTCCTAAACCACGACACTCCTAAACCACGACTTGGACTGCTGTCCCCGACACTCCTAAACCACGAATCAAGGGAGGTAAAACTATTAGATAGCAATTTGCTGCACATTCATTACATGCAGTTGAAAGGAGTTATGTTCTCAAGATCACATCGGTTGTTTTACTTTGAGGATTTTGTTTTATATGGCATAAGTGTTATTTATATAATAAATATGTGCTTAGATGCAATATTTTTAAACATGTAGTTGGATAGTTGCAGTGATTTCGATAAATAGGATTTTTTATGGTTATAGGTAACGACGTAAATTTTAAGGTGTTTGCGGTTCTGAGAAAACATCTAGCTCCAAGGAGGTTCTGAAGAGCCCATGATTCTCGTGGCCTCTGGCAACCATGTGCCTGCCTTTACGAGGCTTGTAATGACTCTATACTGATCACACTGGGCTTGTGGTAGGATGACAGAATAAACAGGTTAATGTTTGTCATTCTGAACATAGCCCTCCAGTGTGCGGGTGGGGAGCTGAAAGCATGGCCTCCAAGTTGAAATTACCTTTTTTCCTGGTTTCTGTAATAATTAGGTTAATTGACATTCCTGCTGACTAGGAAGTCTTTGAAATGGGTGAGAGAGCGAGAAACTTGGAGGAAAGAGCAAGGTGCTCCCGTAGACCTGTATAGCAGTACACTAGGAGGAGGAGGACAGAAAGCTCAAGGTCTGGTTTCTGAAGTTTGCCAGGCCTATCTTGTCCAAGGGAGAGCGTGGGGTAGAATTAAAATATACGTTGAATAAATAATGAAATGGGAAATGAGCAATTTAAAATATTTCGAGGAAGTATTGTTATAACAATAGTGCCATCTATTGGCCAGTCACAAGGTGTTTTTTTTCGTGGTTTAGGAAGTCGATGTAAAAAAAGTAGTGGTTTAGCATTGCTCGTTGTTTAGCTTTCGTGGTTCAGGAAGTCGTGGTTTAGGCAGTAGTTGTTTAGTCATACATCCGCGCCATTGGGTGGCTTCGTTCAGCTTGGCGTGACATCGCTGGCGTCAGTTGTGATGTTGCTGTCACCCATATAGGTGCCACCCAGGCGTGCGGACATAAGTTGCTTTTCACTTTTTTCGAACCAGAAGTGCAGAGCCATGAAGTGAACTGACGTGTGTGTGTCAAAACTAGGGCCCTGAAAAGGGGCCAACCTTAGCTTTACAAAAAAAAAAAAAAAGAGTCCGCAGAGCGGGGAGGCATGGGTGGGTCTGTAAGGAATCTGCAGCTAGATATTGTCTCTACCAGGTAATGCATTACCGAAGATAATTAACTTGTTCATCTGATAGAGAATTCTAGCTGCAGATTCCTCACCTTTAAATGAATACCCAAGCCATACCATCCTGGAAGAGGGCTAGGGACAGATTTTCTCAACTTAAAGTCCTGCAGGACAGAAAAGGAGAAATGCCTATCTCTGCAGACCCAACTATCCAGGCAGTAGTGCTTAGCAAACGTGTGCAGAAATGCCAGCGTTGCTGCCTGGCCAGGACTGGGACACCATGAGCCAATGCTGTGGTCACAGCTTTTTCCCTGGTAGAAGGGGCCCGTAAGCCCTCAGGAGGCTGCTTCCTACCCAGGGCGTAGCAGAGTTTAATGCAGATAACGGCCCAGCGCGAGATGGTTCATTTCTGTGCTGCCCGACCTTTTTTTAGCTCCATCATCCACAAAGTGTTGGCTGCCCACTCCGAAATCTTTTGTGCGGTCAAGGTAGAACAACAATGTTCTTTTTGGGTCCAGATGGTGGAGACACTCCTTTTCCTTAGAGGGATGTGGGGGAGCAAAAAAGGTGGGCAGCGTGACCAATTAACTCAGACGGATGAGGCACCACCTTATCCAAAAATGTCATCATGTAGGGAGGCTTCAATTGCAAAGCCTGCAATTCACTCACCCTCCGGACAGATGTTATTGCCACTAGAAAGGCTGTCTTGATGGTAAGCAGCTGGAGTTAACAATTGTGCAAAGGCTCAAAGGGAGCACCCACAAGATATGTGAGTGCCAAATTAAGGTACCACTGCGGAATGATAAAGGACGTAGGAGAAAAAACATGTACAAGTCCCTTTAAGAACCTATTTACAATAGGGGATTTATACAAAGAGGGTTGGTCTTTCAGCCACAAGAAAGCGAACAGAGCAGAAAGATAACCCTTAAAAGTACCCAAAGCAGAGCCTTGCTGGGGAAGGGTAAGAATAAAAAGTAGAATATTAGATAGAGAAGCAGAAAGAGGGTCAATAGATCTTTCTGTACAATATTTTACACATTTTTGCCAACAGCAGGCGTATACAGTCTTAGTGGAGGGCTGCCTGGCCGCCATAAGAAAAATACATACTTTGGGAGGAAGGTCGAAAGCTATCAACTGTTGCCGCTCAATCTCCATGCAAGGAGGCGGAGAGTTGACCGGTACGGGTGGAAGACCCTTTTCTGCTGCTGACAGAAGATCCTCCCAAAGGGGCAGCCTGATAGGAGGATCGATGCTCATTCGAAGCAGCTCTGGATACCAGACTCGCAGTGCTCAGTCCGGAGTCACAAGAATGACTTGGGCACGGCCAGTCTTGATCTTCTTGAGAACTCGGAGCAGAAGTGTTATAGGCAGAAAAGCGTACAGGAGGCCTGAGCTCCACTCGCGACAAAAAGCGTTGCCGAGCGACAGCAGCCTTGGAAACTCCAGCCAGTAAAACTACTGACATTGCGCATTCTCTTCGCAATCTAACCAAGGCTCTCCCCACTGCTGAAAGAGACCTTGCACCCCCCTCCGACAGGAGACACAATTTGTGATCCGCTAGGCATCGACGGCTGAGTTCATCCGTCCTGGTGTTCAGAGAACTTGCCAGGTGTTGAACCACCAGAGTTCTGCCCTGCTGTTACAACCATGTCCAGAGATGCAGGGCCTTTTGACAAAGGGCCCATAACCCCACCCCGCCCTGATTGTTGCAGTACCACATGGCAGTGGTTTTGTCTGTGAACACTTCCCCTTGACAGAGGGAAGAAATGCTTTCAATGCTAGCCGGATCACCAACAAGTTGATTAGGCGCCTCAACTCCGCCGGAGACCAGTATCCCCTGATCTCCACCTCTCCTAGATGGCCGACATCCCAGGAGTGACGCATTTGTCACTACTGTGAAATTTGGTTGGGGAAGGGAGAGGGGTCCGCCTCTGACCCAATCGTGGTTAGTCAACCACCATTGCAGATCTTTTGTAGTTCCCTCCGAGATATGGACCACATCGGAGTGATTCCCCAGATGCTGTGCCCGCTAGAACTTCAAGTCACACTGCAGAGCCTGCATATGCCATCTGGTTTGATTTACCAACAGGATGTAGGAATTCATGAGTCCCAGCAGCCTCAGTCATTCTCATCAAAATCCAGGATAGAGGCTGAAACATTAGTATCATAGTCTGAATGTCCTGGACTCTCTGCTCTTGAGGATAAACCGTGCTCAGAACAGCTCCGATTAAAGGGAGCATCTGAGCAGGAGTAAGGTGCGACTTCGGCACGTTTATAGAGAACCCCAGCGAATGCAGGTGGTCTGCCGTAGTTTGGAGGTGGGAGAGGACAGCCTGGAGCGAGGACGCCTTCAACAGCCAGTCGTCAAGGTAGGGGGAAGACTGACACCACTAACCTGCGCAGATGAGCTGCAACCACCACCATCACCTTGGTGAACAACTGAGGGGCTAAATGGAAGCAAGGGGAATTGGAAGTGCACGTGGCCTACCTTGAACAGTAGGTAACGCATGTAGGCAGGTAGGATGGGGATGTAAAAATACACATCCTGCTAGTCCAACGCTCCCAGCTAGTCTCCTTGGTCTAGGGCAGACAAGACCCGAGCCAACGTGAGCATCTTAAATTTCTACTTTTTGAGGAAGAGGTTGACTATAGAAAGATCTAAAATGAGCCCACTTGTTCTTTTTCGGTATCAGAAATTAGCGGGAGTAGCAACCACTGCCTACCTCTGAAATTGGAACCTTTTCTATAGCTTTGTTTGCTAGGAGAGCTGTACCTTCCTCTTGGAGTAATACTAGATGATCCTCTGACAGCTACTCTTGAGTTGGCAGTGAAGGAGGAGGAAAAGAAAGAAAGGGAAGAGAATAGCCATCCTGAATGATATGCAAGATCCATTTGTCAGATTTTATGGATCTCCAGCGGAGGAAATAGTTTTGAATTCTCCCTCCAACTGGAGTAACATGGCCTTGCAGAACCAAACTAGGAATGCTTAGAGGCTGCAGTTGCCGGGGCCTGGGTGGCAGATGACTTATGACTACCATTCCCACGAGGTTGCAGTTAACCTCATCCACATCCTTGCACAACTTGGGGAGTCTGCGCAGGATGGTGGCTGGGATATGGCTGCCGGGGTTGAAAACTCCTTCAAATGCCACGAAAATGGCAAAAGCTAGACTGTCGAGGTGACGAGGTGTAACTGAGAGGCCCAAGGATCTGGCCATAGCACAAGATTCCTTGAAGCGCTCCAAAGCAGAGTCTGCTTTCTCCCCAAAAAGACTAGTCCAATCAAAGGGCATGTCCATGAGGTTAGCCTGGACATCACCGGAGAAGCCAGATGTTATCAGCCAGGCATGGCACCGTAAGGCCACCGTCGACGAAACCGCTCTACCCAGCGAGTCAGTTGTATCCAAGTTACACCTGATGGAGAACTTTGCTGCCTCTCTCCCATCTTTCACTGCCTGGGAGAGCATGGCCCGGGCCTCCTCCGGGACCTATGGCAGCACTAGCGCAACATTTTCCCAAAGAGTGTGCGATAAACACCCCAATAAGCATGTGGTGTTCACTGACCGCAATGCCAGGGTGGCAGAAGAAAACATCTTCTCAAGTGCAGCCTCTGGGATTCCCTATCCGGAGGAGCGGAAGGGAATGCGCCATGGGACGTTAAAGCCTGAACCACCAAGCTCTCAGGGTCGGGGTGTTGGCCAAGAGAACTTGGATCGCCCAGTGCAGGGAGATATCGGCGTACGATTGTCCTGTTCAGAAGAGCCCCTGTGCTAGGCTTGGACTATGTGCCTAGAAGGGCATCTGTCAATGCTTCATTAAAGGGCAAAAGGGGTTCGGACAAGGAAGCCCCAGGCTGAAGCAACTCAATCAAGAGATTAGTCTTGATCTGCACCGAGGGCAGCCCCAGGTCAAGGACCTCTGCTGCCCTTCTCACCACCATGGCATAAGACGGCTCCTCCACCATGGCCACAATAGGTGGGGAGAGCATACCAGTATCTGGAGATGTCTCCAGCCCACTTACTTCTACAAGATCCTCATATGGAGGCATCGACATCGAGACAGACGTTGGGGAAGGTCGCGTCGGCACAACCGGTGTCGACCTGGATCCAGAATCGGATCCATGAGACCCCCATCGGCACCGGAGTTGTTGCCGTAGAGCCTGGTGGGGCCTCCTCCGACGGGCCTATTGCGCATTGGAGGGGTCATCCCGCTCAAAATACGAGGCGCATGGCCTCGTAAAAGTCTTTAAATTGAGCAGGGTCACTCCCAGAAATGGGGGGGGGATGCGTGGAGTCGAATCCCAGCAACGATTCCGTGGAACCGTGCCTAGAGCGTCAATGCTCCTTACCGGTCTCGTCGACGGATGGCAGACAAGGTGAAGTCTTAGTCCATTTGGACTTCTTCTCATGCTTCTTCCCCGAATGTCCCAAGGACCTAACGTGTGAAAAAATGGACTTGGGGCTCCTGGAGCGGTCCTGTGACCTTCTCGTCCTCTAATGGGACCGGGGTCTTTGAGGAGTCTCACTCGACTGTGTTGACTGCCGGGCCGCAAGAAGCTTTAAAGATCACTCCCGCAAGGCCTTCGGCACGATGGCCCGGCAATCAGAGCACCACTGTGTGAAGTGGTCACGCTCGAGACACCACAAGCAGACGAGATGGGGGTTGGTTACCGACATGGCGCGGTGACAGGCACCACACGGCTTGAACCCTGTATGTCTAGGTCATCCCTCGAAACACACGACAAAAATCTCTCGACAAATCGTTGAAAAGTCTGTCAAAAAGAGACAGGTGTAGCTCTTCTCTGGATCAGCACTTAACTGGTGCGGAAAGAAAAGAACGGACGTCTGCGTGTCGCCTATATAGGTGACCGCGATGTTACAACTGATGCCGGCGATGTAAGGCGCAGCCAAACGGAGTCAAGCGACGGAACGCAGGGGTACTGCTCACGCAAACGTTTCCAGATCCAGTCTGACGCATAGGGAAACTTAAGTGTATGGAATCTGCAGCTAGAAGTCTCTATCATATATTTAAGTTTTGGACTTTGTGAAATATTTATTACAACCCCAATTCACTGGTGAAGTTGAATTTGTAATAAATATTTTGGAAAATTTACATTTAAAAAGTAACCTTTGCCCTGCCTGAAGTCCCAGGAAGTAAAATCTGTATTTTATTCTCCTACTTCTGGCAGCAAGAAATAAGCGTTTAAATAGACAAAAAAGGTGTGAACTTTCTCCCAGGACAGGGACAAAAGGGCTTGGGAGTGAGGAGGTGGTGGTGTGCCCTTGACAGAATGGTCCATCAAGCCCCACCCCCCTCCAATCGGTCTCCATTAAAGTGGGCCTCTTGTTGACATTACAGTGTCAGATCCTGCTGGAGTATCAAGACCTACTTGCCTGGTCTGTTGGGGTTTTTCATATAACATTTGGGGCGGACTTAAAAGGAGGTAACCAGAAGGGCAAAACAATGTATGCATCCTCTGTCTGACTGCTGAAATCTCAGCTTTGTTTGACCAGACATTTTTCCGAGGTTGTTGTAGGTACAGAGACTGCCACAAACTGGATTTTGGTGTTAGATGTGGGAGGACACTAGGGTTACCCTAAGTACATTTCCCACACACAACCCCTAGTCCTCAGAGCCCAAGTTTAGTGCGGCAAAAGACTTTGGCAATCTTGAAAATATCCAAAGTGGGTAGGGTTAGCCATATGAGCCTTTAACCCATTGATTAGGATATCCCAAGGGGTCATTCTCCCCCACTAGCTCATGCTTGGCATAAATGTGTACTCTCCAGTCACCCACTTCAGAACTCTTTTGGACCAGAGGAAGAGCAGAAGAGAACTGAACTTGCTGTCTGCAACCCGTCAGGAACCCTGGATACTAGACCTGCTCTTTCCAGGGGTCATAAGGCTGACCTGTTCAAGCTACAGGAGTACAACAAGCTCCGAGATGCCTTTTTCTGCAGTTGCCTAGCTGATCAGTGTAAGAAACTGGCTCTATATATACTGCACCAAAGTGAGGTACAGTGTGTATAGAGTCCAAGGGTCTCCAGAGGTTTGGCAGAGGTTAAAGTTAGATAGAACCTTACTCTCTAAAGTGGTAGCTTGGTCGAGCAGTAAGGCAGTATCAGAGGACAGTGTAAAGCATTTGATGTACACACTCAGTCATCAAATGAAACCACACACAAGAACTGAACTCTAGGCCAATTGTTTTGTATAAAAAAAATATACTGTTATTTTAGAACCACAGGGTTGCATAAAACCCTTTCTCAAGATAAGATGCTGTTTGTTGACTACTTTCAATGAACAAAAGACTTTGAATGCAATAAGGTACAGGGGTTGCAATAGGCAACACAATACTTTGTATATCTATAACATTGAGCTCAATGGGAATTTTAAGTAAACTGCAATAGAATTACTTTACGAACGTTTTTCTTACTCAGGGCTGGATCCTGGATTCAGCCCTGGTGCATTTCCTGTAAACAGTTGAAAGAAATCGTTTTTGTTACACAGGCGATTTTGAAGGAATATTTGTATGTTGCAAAAATCGACACTTTGAAGAATTTCTGGTGAAACCAGGCAATGTTATACTATGGAGGAAAATCAGGTTATCGGAAAATCACAGTTGTAATCACTTTTTCCAGTCAGTGCTGGGTACCTGAATCCAGCACTGGGGTCTCTCCTGAGAACAGGTGAGTAATCTCGATTTTGTTGTTCGGGCGATTTTTAAGGAATATTTCAAAGTTCCAAAACTCGACACTTAGAAGAATTTCCAAGTGAAAACCAGTCAATGTTACCCTATGGAGAAAATGCAAGTTATCGGCTTTCAGGTAAGTACTCGGCAGGCAGAGTTAAGGTTCTGGGGCAAGACTCAGGGGTCTCCCAGGTTGAGGATTGTGCTGTTGTTACACCCTCAGCGGCACAGGTGCGGCCGGGTGCAGAGAGAGTAGGCCCAATGTTAGCCTATGGCGGGCATAGGGCCCTTGGTTGGTGGCTGCTAGCAGGTAGGCCACGCGGCTGTGGGAACAAAGCTCCTGGTCACTTACTCAGGGCAAGTGGAGAAGTCAAACAGGGAAGTTGGTGCACCCTCAGCGGCACTGGGGCAGCCGGGTGCAGTGGGCTTTTGGGCCGTCGGGCGCCCAATGGATTTCAATGGGAAAGCTGCGAGACGAACAAAGGCTGCAAGCTCGGGGACGGTGATTCTTCAGGTGCGACCACCACTTCGAGAGGTAAGTTGGGAAGCTGTAGGAAGGGTAGGCACCCAGGAGTTGGGCACAGGAGGCCGTGGGGCGCCGGGGTGTCTTTAGGCGTCGGGAATCTTACCCTCTGCTGGTCGCGGTTGGAGGGGTCCCTGGTATTGAGGCTGCAGGCGTCGTCAGGAGCGTCGAGGGGAGTCCTTGGGTGCTGGATTCTTGGTCACAGTCGCCGGGGGGACGTCCTCGTGGTCTTTGTCAACTTCAGCTCGGGCCGGGCTCGGCGGGTGCAGAGTGGGCAGGATCCGCGGTCTCAGGCCGGGGCCTGGGGTTGCAGATGTTTGAGCAGAGCCACTGCTCGTGGGAGTCCCAGTCTTAGGTTTGAGGCAAGGTAGTCAGGTCCTCCGGGGTTTTTGAGGTTGCGGACTACTGGTGACACCGGGGTTTAGCAGGAGCAGGTTCGATGGGCCGGTAGGGCTGGGGCCAAGTCAGTTGGTGTCGTCCTCTTGTTAGCAGCTGCACGGCAGGTCTTCTTGCTTCTTGTTGTTCTTGTAGTTTCGGAATCGGGATCTGAGGAAGGAAGGTTCAGGGTGCCCCTAAATACCGAATTCAGGGGCGTTACAGGTAGGTAAAGGGCAGAGACCAATGGGTCCCTTCCCAGGGGTGGGTACACCGCCTACTCTGCCACTCTCCAGTGGGAGGGGGCAGGAGCCTGTCCTTGGTTGGCTGGGTCCCCCCATCCTCAAGATGGCGGGGACTCGAGGTTGTGCTTCACCTCGCCTCCCCCACCTTAGGGGTGGAGGTGGCAGAGGTGGGCACACCTCTCTTCCTCACTTGTTTTTCCCGCCGGTTCTCCCGCCCAAAGTGGGGGGTAGAACCAGTGGGGACCAGTTGCTGAGTACAGCAAGTGGTCTGGAGAGCCTCACAAAGACGGTATGCCTTTGAAGCTTTTCCTTCGTGAACCCTGCCCATCCTGGGGGAGGAGGCTTGGCACCTCGTCCCAGGATGTGCATTGTTTCAGGCCCCCCGAGAGCGGCAAGCTCTCGACCCAGGGGTCCAGAAACATGTCTGGTGGTGGCAGCCTCGGCAGCCACTCAGTCAGGTCACCGGGAGTTGGTAGAGTTTCAGGGGGCATCTCTAAGATGCCCTCTGTTGTGCATTTTACATTAAATCCCACACTGGCATCAGTGTGGGTTTAATGTGCTGAGAAGTTTGATACCAAACTTCCCAGCCTTTAGTGTAGCCATTATGGTGCTGTGGAGTTCGTAATGACAACCTCCAAGCACCATATACTCTTAATGGCAGCACTGCACTTACAGTGCCCAGGGATGGCCCTGGGTACTGTAGGAGCACAGGGCTCATGCACCTGTGCCCACACCACTGGCATAGTGCACCCAGCTAGAGGGGTGACTGATGGATGCCAGGGCAGTGGTTTGTGGGCATGGCACACAGGGGTGTGTGCCATGTCGACTCTTTACTTTGTTCTGCACCAAGACACGCAGCCTGCAAAGGCAGTGTGTGTGTGTGTCAGGGTACAGGGCCGCTAAGGGTGGCACAATAAGTGCTGCAGCCCTTAGGGGCCTTCTCTGGTCACAGTGCCCTGGGTACCTGTGGTACCATTTACCAGGGGCCTACCTGTGGCCAGAGATGCCAATTGGGTTTAGGCTTCAATGCAGGTTTAGGGAAGGAACACAGGCCCTGGGTACCTGATTAGCAGGAGCCCAGGGCACACTCAGTAAAAGTACATCAGCAATTCAGCAAAACGTGGGGGCATACCATGCAAGAAAGAGGCACTTTCTCACAATCAGTGACAACTGGACCTATGGCTGCGCTCTGCCTACCACCCTGTGAGTCTTTATGTGGCTTCCCTAAGGTCCTGGAGGCTTTAGATGTGTACTACTGTGGTGAATTGGGACTTCAACTGCAACCATTGACTGTTATTGGCACTTTGTGCTTCTTGGCGCTATTTCTATTTAAAACTTTAAAAGTTCATATTTGCCGTTCCCCTTATTGGATTTTTGCCATTTTGTTTATTCATTTTTACTCTATTTTTTGGTAACTGTTTTGCATTCCGACTTTACTGTTTAGTACTGCTTAAATACTTCATACATTGCCTCTAAGTTAAGCCTGTGTCATAGTTATCAGGCTCTAAGTTAAGCCTGTGTCATAGTTATCAGGGGGTTAGGCTCAGACTAATGCACAAGTTACTAACTTGTGTAACGATATATCTGTAAGAGACAGTAGTTAGTGACAGATTCCTTACCTTAGAATATCCCCAGGCGTCAGGCTGGATCCGGAAAAGTTTTTGCGTAGCAGTACCCTTGCGCGTCGGTAGGCGGCGTCGTGCGGCTCCGCGTCCGTCGTCCGGCGTCGTGATCGCCGGGATGACGTCGCGGGCAGTACTTAGGCGCCGCCCCTGCGCGCTGACGTCAGTTCTGTACACGACTTTCCGCGCCAGGAACGCAGAGCCATGCAAGAAGCTGACATAGGTGTCTGAAAAATACTAGGGCCCTGAAAGGGATGTCCTTAACCCTAGAAATCAGTTCGCAGAACGGGGAGGATGGGTGGGCGGTAAGGAATCTGTCACTAACTACTGTCTCTTACAGATATATCGTTACACAAGTTAGTAACTTGTGCATCTGAAAGAGACACGTTAGTGACAGATTCCTTACCTTAGAATAGATACCCCAGCAATACCAACCCCGGTGGTGGGTCTGCGAACAAAGATCAGACAAGGAAGTCCTGGAGGACAGAACGGCCAAAGAAGCCGTCCCTCCGGACCTGACTGTCAAGGCAGTAATGCTTTGTAAACGTGTGCAGCGAGGCCCACGTAGCTGCCTGACAGATAACCGGCAGCGGAACACCGCGGCCCAAGGCCGTGGTAGCAGCCGTTGCCCTGGTGGAATGGGCACGCAGCCCAACAGGAGGTTCCTTTTTAGCCAAAGAATAGCAGGTCTTGATGCACAAGGTAACCCAGCGGGAGATGGTCCTCTTGTGCACCGCCCGACCTTTTTGGCGCCCACGTAGCCAACAAAGAGCTGGTCATCCACCCGGAAGTGTTTTGTGCGGTCAATATAGAAAGAGAGCGCACGTTTTGGGTCCAGACGGTGGAGCCTCTCTTCCTCTCTGGAAGGATGCGGAGGCGGAAAGAAGGTGGGCAAAGTGATGGTCTGCCCAATGTGGAAAGCAGTAACCACCTTTGGCAAGAAGGACGGACGCGTCCGAAGAACAACCTTGTCTGGATGAACAGACAGAAAGGGAGGTTTGCAAGATAGAGCCTGGAGCTCACTCACCCGCCGAGCGGAGGTGATGGCCACCAGAAAGGCTGTCTTCAGAGTCAGAAGACGAAGAGGACAGTTATGTAGAGGCTCAAAGGGAGCGCACATTAAAAGGTAAGAACCAAGTTCAAGTCCCACTGAGGCATCACAAACGGAACAGGAGGGAAGAGGTGAGTAATGCCTTTTAAGAACCTGTTAACAACAGGGGACTTGAAAAGGGAGGGCTGATCAGGGAGCCTGAGGAAGGCCGAGATAGCACAAAGATAACCCTTGATGGTACCCAGGGCAGAACCCTGTTGGGCCAAAGAGAGAAGGAACAGAAGGACCTCAGAAAGAGGGGCAGAAAGGGGATTCACAGCCTTTGCTGTGCACCATGCCACAAATTTGTTCCACCTGCAGGCGTATACCACCTTAGTGGAGGGACGCCTGGCTGCCAGAATCACATCACAAACTTCGGGAGGCAAGTCGAAAGGAATCAACTGCCGCCGCTCAATCTCCACGCAAGCAGGTGTAGACTGGACAGGTTCGGGTGGAGGACCGTCCCCTGCTGCTGCGACAGAAGATCCTCCCGAAGAGGCAGACGGATCGGGGGATCTACGCTCATATTGAGTAGCTCGGGATACCAAACTCTTCGAGCCCAGTCCGGAGCCACAAGAATGACTTGGGCCCGGTCGTGCCGAATCTTCTTCAACACTCTGGGTAGAAGTGGTATAGGCGGAAAGGCGTACAAGAGACCGCAACTCCACTCGTGACGAAAAGCGTCGCCGAGCGAGTGCCGCCTTGGAAATTCCAACGCGCAGAACTGATGACATTGCGCGTTCTCTTCGGTGGCGAATAGATCTAACCAAGGCTCTCCCCACTGTAGAAAGAGTCCTTGCGCCACTTCCGAGTGAAGACGCCATTCGTGATCCATCATGCACCTGCGGCTGAGTTCGTCCGCCCTGGCGTTCAGGGAACCTGCCAGGTGTTGAACCACCAGGAACATGCCCTGATGTTCCAGCCATGTCCAGAGGCGCAGAGCCTCCTGACAAAGGGTCCACGACCCCACCCCGCCTTGTTTGTTGCAGTACCACATGGCGGTGGTGTTGTCTGTGAACACCTGCACTACCTTCCCTTTGACAGAGGGAAGGAATGCCTTGAGTGCAAGTCGGATCGCCCGGAGCTCCAGAAGGTTGATATGGAGCCGGGACTCCGCCGGAGACCAGAGGCCTCTGATCTCCGCCTCTCCCATGTGACCGCCCCATCCCAGAAGGGACGCGTCCGTCACAACTGTGTGCTCTGGCTGGGGAAGGGAGAGGGATCTGCCCATGACCCATTGCCGGTTCGAGAGCCACCACTGCAACTGTTTTGCAGTCCCCTCCGAGATCTGGACGTGATCGGACAGGTCGCCCTGGTGCTGCGCCCACTGGAACTTCAGGTCCCACTGCAGAGCCCGCATATGCCATCTGGCATGAGTGACCAGCAGGATGCAGGAGGCCATGAGGCCCAGCAGCCTCAGGGTCATCCGTGCCGAAACCCAGGATAAGGGCTGAAAGATCGGAATCATAGCCTGAATATCCCGGACTCGCCGTTCGGGAGGATAGGCCCGAAACTGCGTCGTGTCCAGAACTGCTCCGATGAAAAGGAGCTGTGGAGAAGGAATCAGATGCGACTTTGGCACATTGATGGAGAACCCCAGCGAGTGCAGGAGTTCGGCCGTAGTCTGGAGGTGGGAGACAACTGCCTGGGACGAGCCCGCCTTCAGCAGCCAGTCGTCGAGGTAGGGGAAGACTGAAACCCCTGCCCGGCGCAGATGAGCTGCGACCACCGCCATCACTTTCGTGAACACCCGAGGGGCACTGGTAAGGCCAAAGGGGAGCACGGTGAACTGAAAATGCTCGAGGCCTACCGTGAACCGAAGGTAACGCCGGTGGGCCGGCAGGACGAGGATGTGGAAATAGGCGTCCTGCAAGTCCAACGCTACCAACCAGTCTCCGGGGTCGAGGGCAGTCAAGACCTGAGCTAGGGTGAGCATCTTGAACTTCTCCTTCCGGAGGAAGCGATTGACGTTCCGGAGGTCCAAGATAGGACGCATGTCCTCCTTGTCCTTTTGGGCACCAGAAAGTAGTGGGAGTAGCAACCACGCCCTACTTCTGGGGTCGGAACATGCTCGATGGCCCTCTTGGCCAAGAGGGCCGTGACTTCCTTCTGTAGAAGCACCAAGTGATCCCCTGACATGCGGTGGAATTGAGGTGGCATGGCTGGGGGGTGGTCTCGAAGGGGAGGGAGTAGCCCCTTCGGACAATGTCCAAGACCCACTTGTCCGAGGTGATGGGACGCCAGTGGTGAAGGTGATGGCGGACCCTGCCCTCGACTGGCGTGCTGTGCACCTGAAAGGAGGGACTAGGAGGGCTTGGAGGCCGCGGACGGGTTGGAGGTGGTGGCCTGACCCGCACGCTGGTTGCCCGAACCGCCACGGCGGTATCCACGTCCTCGGCCACGCGAAGGCGCTTGCTGCGCGGGCCGTTGGCCGGGCTGTGGACGTGACTGGGCGCCCCTTCCGTGGCCACGAAAGGGGCGAAAAGCAGACGTTTGCGGAGGGCGCACAACAGCAAGGCCCAGGGACTTAGCAGTAGCCCGTGAGTCCTTGAAACGCTCCAGCGCATGGTCTGCCTTTGAACCAAAGAGACCGACTCCATCAAAGGGCATGTCCATGAGAGTATTCTGGACATCCCCTGAAAAACCAGTGGTTCTCAGCCAGGCGTGGCGACGCAGCGCCACCGTCGTTGCAAGCGATCTGCCCAGCGAGTCGGCGGTATCAAGGCCACAGCGGATGGTATACTTAGCCGCATCACGCCCTTCCGCAATAGCGCGGGTAAGCAGTGTCTGGACCTCCTCAGAACACTGCGGCAAAACATCAGCCACCGAATCCCACAGGGAGTGGGTGTATCGGCCCAAGAGGCAAGCGGTATTAACAGACCGCAAGCCAGCACTGGAGGAAGAGAAAGCCTTCTTCCCAAAGTGATCCAGGCGCTTGGATTCCCTATCCGGAGGGGCGGTAGGGAAGGCTGTTTGGGAGGCAGAGGCTTGGACAACCAAGCTCTCAGGGGTGGGGTGTTGGGAGAGAAACAGGGGGTCGCCCGGAGCCGGGCGATGGCGTCGGGCCACGTTCCTATCCACAGGAGCCCCTGTGGTGGGTTTGGACCAGGCACCCAAAGAACGTCAGTGAGTGCATCGTTGAACGGCAGCACAGGCTCCGAAGAGGAGGCCGCCGGCTGAAGCACTTCAGTCAGGAGGTTAGTCCTGACGGCCACTGTAGGCAACTGGAGATTTAAGGCTCCAGCAGCTCTACGCAACACCGTTGCAAAATTAGCCCCTCCTCCGTTGCCACGGGAGGAGACAGCATGCCAGAGTCGGGGAGGTATCCAGCCCACTGGCATCCCCAAGTTCCTCAACCCAGTCCGGGTCAAACTCGCACTGTTGTGTGAGAGGGTCGTCAGACCCCTCCCAGCTCTCCTGGTCCTCCTCAGGTTGAAAAGATGGAGGAGGAGGGACATAAGGGACCCAAGGCCTCATCGGCGCCGGAACCGGCGTCGGCGACGCCGGTCCGGCTCCATGTCCGGACCCGGGGAGAACCGGGGAACGACGCCGCCCGGAGCCCCGGACGGCGTCGGAAACGGCACCGGGGACATCGGCGTCGGCGTGGTTAGGTCAACCGGCGTCGATGGAGGTTGCGGCACCACCGGAACCGGGGTCGAGGCCGGGGCCGGAGCCGAGGCCGGGACGAAGGCTGGTGGGACAGGCGACGCCGGGACCGGAGTCGACGGCGACGCCGGAGCAACCCCATCTGGGCCCGCGGGGCCCGAAGGCGCACCGGAGGGACCTTGAGGCCCGAAGAGGCGGGCCATGGCCGACAGGAATTTCTGTAGCCGGCCGGAGTCGCCCCGAACCCGGGAAGGACGGGTAATGCGGGGGCAACTCGACAGGCACGTCCGGGGCCGCGGGGGCGGGGACGGTGCCGACAGGGACCTCAGCCGAGTCGCGCGACCGGCGAGGCGAAGTCTTAGAGCGATGACGCCGCTTAGACTTCTTGTGCTTCGACTTACCGGAGGAGCGCGAAGACTTGGATTCCGACGAATGGCGGGGACTCCGCGTCCGGCCCCTCGACCTCTCCCGGGACCGGGGCTTGCTGCGGCGCGGAGCCGACTGCCGGACTTCAAGGAGCTTTCGAGACCGCTCTCGCAAAGCCTTCGGATGAAGTTTCCGGCAGTCAGGGCACGACTTCGTGTCGTGGCCTCGGCCGAGGCAGAAGAGACACTCGAGGTGGGGGTCCGTGATGGACATCATACGACCACATTCCTCGCAGGGCTTAAAGCCGGGCATCCCTACGACACCTTAGGAGTCGTGAAGACTCGTTGAAGAGAACAGTGAAAAATTTCACAAAAGATAGTCAAAAAGTGACTAGGGCACTGCTCTTCCCGGATCTGCGCTTACTGGCGCGGAAAAAGAAGAACTGACGTCAGCGCGCAGGGGCGGCGCCTAAGTACTGCCCGCGACGTCATCCCGGCGATCACGACGCCGACGACGGACGCGGAGCCGCACGACGCCGCCTACCGACGCGCAAGGGTACTGCTACGCAAAAAACTTTCCGGATCCAGCCTGACGCCTGGGGATATTCTAAGGTAAGGAATCTGTCACTAACGTGTCTCTTTCAGATGTAGTGACTTTAAGGGGTTCACCCTGATGAGGATTTGGATTACTTCTTCAATTGGGTACAAACACAACCCCCCCACCCCCTCCCAAACTTCAGGTCGAGAGCCGTCATGAAGTCGCCCTGCTGGAGAAGCAGAATAAAATTCTGGACGGTGACCATATGAAAGTGTTCCGATAGGATGTATTCGTTTAGTAGTCCAAGGTCCAGAATGGGTCTGAGGGACCCATCCTTTTTGGGAATTAAGTACAGGGAGTACACTCCACCATCCTGCTGATGGTGGGGAATGGGTTCTATAGCCCCTTTGAGAAGGAGTGCTTGGACCTCTTCTTTGAGAAGTTGTAGGTGTTCTAGAGAGTGTCTGTGTTTGCGAGGTAGAATGGTGGGAGGCATGGACGTGAGCTCCAGACAATAACCATGTTGGATAACGTCCAATACCCACTGGTCTTAGGTGATGGACTGCCATGTGGGAAAAATACCTTGAAGGCATCCCCAGACCGGTGTTGTGTAGTCCGGGGAAGAAGGGGCAAATCAGGGTTTGGTGGCAGTTGCAGCTACTTTGAGTGGAGCCACCTTTCCCATAGCCTTTAGAATTATTGCCCCTGTAGGACCATCTACAGTATCCCCTGGGAGAGGATTACTGTCCCTTAATGAGCTGGTAAGACGTGGAATGTGAAATAGGGCTGCTCTACCCACCACCTACTGATAGGATGCAGAACTGTCCAGAGGAGAGGGATGGGCAGGGTACAGGTCGGGGTCTGTGTCCTCAGGTGGGTCTGTGTCCTCAGGTGGATCTGCATCGTAAGAGCCCTATGGGTCATCCTGTGGAGGAATGACATATGCATCATCCCCCTGCCCCATGTCCACCCGTGTCAGTGAGGAGACCTCTGGGGTGTAATATCGAGGGGGTCTCATGGACAAGCAGGTGGGGAAGGAGAAAGCTGAGGAACACAGATGGTTGAGAAAGGGGTAAAGGGCTGGTTGCTTTAGCCATCTTTTTAAGCTGCTTTGCTGGTACTGGAAAATCCAAAGGGAAGCTGGTGCAGCAGTAGACCCCGGAGGGTGAGCAAGGATCCAGCCCGCATGAATTACCAGGTGTTTCTGCCATGCATCGATCTCCTCTTGAAGCTTGTGGGGGATCGGTTCGACAGTGCCAGCACAGACGTTGGATTTGCTGGTTGATGCTGAAGGTCTCGGCTCCGAGGGCACCTTAGGTTTCGCCGCTGAAAGTCTGGTCGGCGCTGAGGGAGATGCAGTTGACACCGCAGGTCAGCTCGGTGCTGGCTTTTGAGCGGGATACTCGACTTGAGAGCAGTGTCGAGGGGCAGGGGGTGCCGTACTCACAGACTGCTGGGCTTGCGGCAGGTCTTCGATTTTGAGCTTGGAACCGGAGCTTCTTTATCTGCAGCACAAGGCTGTGTATGATGTTCTCCCTCGATGTGTTTGGGACCAAAGGGGTCTGGAGTGTTGTCGCCACCCTTGCGTGACATCTAGAGGTGACAAGCTCAAAGGTCACAGAGTCTTTTTGGACCGAAACAAACTGCAGGCATCGCAAGTGGCCTCATTATACTCAGGCGAGAGGAACAAATTACAGACCTGATTGAGGCCGCTCCGAGGGTATTTTGCATAGCAGCAAGGAGAGTATCTGAATGCTGTCCATTCCATCATCGTCGAGGCATGGCGGAGAGACGAAGCGGGACAGTGGTAGACCCTGAAGGGCAAGGCCCTAGCGGAGCTGCAGTAGATACAAAACCCAGATCAAGCGAAGACACAAACGTCGACCCAAGACAAAAAGAAAAGTGAGACGATATCAAAGAACAATACCTACAGAGGGGAGGAATTTGTGTAGACTGAATAGAGCACTGTGGCGGTGCCGGCCCGGAGCATGGAAGCACGCGTCCGAACCAGACAGCGGAAAGAAAACAATCTAACAATGAAGTCAATAACCATGTGCATTACCAGCAAGAGGAAGAGTCACACTAATTTCGTGAGTCATAAGACTTCTTGGAAGAAAAACAACTTGCATACATCCAGGCCCAACACTAGATGGCAAGAGTATGCACAGCATATGTATCTACAGCCACATACCTCAAACATATGGTTTGCAGTTAAAAATCGATTTGGGCCAATAAAACACCAACGGACAGATATTTACTTTTCAGTACCAACTGGAAAATACCAGATGTTGCTGCACTTTTACTTTTTTGGTGCTCTCTAGTATCGAAGCAGTAGGAGTGAATGCTCTACCTCTCCTTTTGGGTCATGGTAAGCCAATTAACTAAGTAGCAACTTACCTTCGGTAACTCCTTTTCTGGTAGAGACAATCTAACCGCAGATTCCTTACCTTATGAATAGCCCCAGGCACCAGACCCAATCCGCAGAATATTCAACAGCAATTCCCTTGCGCATCAGTAGGTGGAGTTGTGCAGCTCAGCGTCAAGCCAGTTCCACCCCTGAAGGTGACATAGCTGCCACTATAATCACCACCACTTCCATGCTCTGACGTCAGTTTCTCTTTGATCTCAGCCCGCATCGGACACAGAGCCCACTGAATACCAAATATGGCGGTGTGCTGACCTCTAGATGGGATCTTATTAAAACACATTATAAGTTCACTTCACAGATTAAGGAGGATTGTGAGGAATCTGCTATTAGATCGAGTCTACAAGAAAAGGTACTACTAAAGGTAAGTAACTTGTTCTTCTGACAGACACTTCTAACCACTGATTGCTCACATTCTGAATATACACCAAAGCAGTACCTGCCCTGGTGAACCAGGAGTCCTGCAGGATAGATCGTGCAAAATGCCAGTCATGTTGTATTTGACTATCCAGGCAGTAGTGCTTCGTGAACATGTGGAGAAAAACCCATTGTACAGTGTGGCAGATGTCGGAGTGTCACAGTGTGTCCCAGGGCAGTGGGATGAGCCTTCTCTCTAGTAGAATGAGCCAGGGGTGGTTTCTCCATTAGAGCTCTGGGGCTGTGCAGTCTCAAATTCCTACACATTTCTTTACAAAAATTAAAAAGATCAATTTATTTAGAGATACAATCGTATCTCTAAACAATTGGATGTATTTAAGTCTGAGCTGTCTGTCCCAGGCTGCCTGTCCAGTCTTGCTTGGAAGCAGGAGACGAAAGCCAGGCAGTAAATCAACTTTCAGAACTGACACGCACAACGCAAGGTTTACCGTTCTAAAGCCCTTCATTGACATTGTAGTCTATGGCAGTATCCACTATAGGCCAGTGACGCTTTCAGCATCATGGCTTCGGGCGCTGGAGTCTCCGTCCCTGCGTGACAGCAGAAGCTGTCTTTTACAGGCATAAATCCCACCCTTTCCCATTCAACACACACAGGGGTGGATACAAGCGTGTGTGTTTTGGTGCCTTGTTCTCGGTAATGGTAAGTGTTAGCATGCTAATCTCTTGTTATGTCTATTGTGCTGAGACCCCTCGCCATGCTAACCTCCCCCACTGGGACATCCAAGGTCCTGGCTGCATGTTGCTGGCCCAATTAGAAGTGGAGCTGCTGTATTTATTTCCCCGCAAAATTGATCCAAAAGACGAGCAGGCAAGGGTTCTTGTTCCCTTGTGAAGTTGATTCAAATATCCAAGTCAAGTGCAAAGCAAGAGACTTGTGCTTACAGACAGTAGACAGTTATCTGCTGTATGACATTAAAACTGGCCCTATCTTCATGCCCTTAACAACATTTATGCGAAAAACATGGATTGATTTAAGAACAATGAATGTTAAAAACGTTAAGGCAATGAATGTCAGCGTTTTAGTTTCTCTCTTATTTTACATTTTACTTAATCTTGCCTTCCTCAAGAGTTGGCTATTTAATCATGTGTTTCTGAATTGTTTATATGTGAAAGAGCCGTGCCAGGTGTTTATGAGGGGCTTTGAGAGCTCTGACGCTGAAGCCAAAGCAAAGTGCCTGTCAATGGGTTGGCCTCTCTGCAGAGCTTACAGAACAATGGTCATGTATTTCAGTTGTAAATGCAATTCTGTGAAAGTGTGTGTGAAGGGGGTGCACAGATGGCAAAATATTTACAGGGCACAAGCAAAAGGAAATAAATTGCTTAAATGAGATTGAGTGCATGTTTGGAAGTGGTGAACTGAGGGAGATGCGAGGAAGTGCATTCGGGGAAGAATGAAAAGAGGGTGCTGAAAAGGAAAGAGGCGGTTGAAGATGTGCAGATGAACGAGATGTGCAGAGAAAAAGGCCATACATATCTAACAAAGCGCACATAACTGAAGGCCAAAACTCCTTCCATTGGCCTTAATACTATTGGAAACATTTTCAAGGGCAATTATTTATAACAAATCCTTGCTGTTACTCATTTATCTTAAACAGGTAACAAACATTGACAAAGCCAATCGTACTGACAGGTTTTAGGTGTAGGTCAGCTGTTCTGTTATATATCTGGAGGCAATTACATCGCAGACAGAAACCAAAATACCGGTCGGGTAGCACACTATGGGAATCACAGAACTTTATTTTACATGTTCCCTTTTAGAGAGCTCCCACATTTTTCATCCCACTTAAAGACCTGTCTTCACATATTTCTATATGACTGATTGCAGTCAGCGCTGTGGATCCTTCCTGAAGCCTAATTAGAGCATTTTCTTCCAAAGTTGATGCCGCATGCAGTGCAAGACACTGGGCAAGCACACACTTCAAAAGGCTGAAGTTGCCATGTTGTACAATTTGAACATTACAGTAACTGTTGAACATATTAATACTGTAAGATGTAGGGCAGTTTTCAATGTGTTTCATATTTCAAGACTATACATTACCACGCTTTATATACCTTGATTTATCACTAAATTAATTTCCTGTAAAATGAACCATTTGCAAATCTTTTTTCAATTTCTTCTCTGGGAGGAGGACCTGTAGGAAGCTGGCTCTATATATACTATACCAAAATGAGGTATAGTGTGCACAGAGTCCAGTGGAACCCCAAAGGTAGGCAGAGGTAAAAGTAGATAGCACCTTACTCTCTAATTGTGGTAGTGTGGGCGAGCAGTAAGGCTTTATCAGAGCGTAGTGTTAAGCATGTACTGTACACACTCAGGCAAGAAATGACGTCACACACTCAAAGACTGAAATCAGACCAATTTGTTTGTATCAAAAATAATATTTAGTTATTTTATTTCTAGAACCAAGCATGGTGCAGGTAAGTGAAATAATACTTTGCAAAACCTTAAGTAGTGCTTTACAGTTGAATGCAGGTTCAAATGCAGTTGGTTCAATTACAGGTAAGCCAACAGTTCAAAATTACTTTTTAGTTACTTTACAGATTACTGTGTACGTTACTTTTCAGATTACTTTTGCTAATCAGTGTGATATGCCTAGATATCACACTGAGATATCTCCTAGACAAAATGTAAGTAATTCACTTTTAGTACATATGCTATTTTTCAATGTTTCATACAAACCAACTCCACACTTAGAACAATTTTCAAGAAAAGCAGTCAATGCAATCCTACGGAAGTAAATTAAGTTATCGGTTTACAGGTAAGTACTTTGTTGTGGGAGTTGGTATTCTGGGGTTAGAACCAGGGTTACCCCAGGGTCAAGGAGGCACTCTTGAAATACCCTCAGCGGCACTAGGGCGGCCGGGTGCAGAGTGCTGCGGCCCAATGTTATCCAATGGGGGATAGGGGCCTCCGGTTGGTGGCTGCTCATGAGCAGGCCACAAGGTTGTGGGAGCAAAGCTCCTGGTGTTAGGCTCAGGGCAAAGGGGGATCTGAGTTAGCACCCAAAGTACACCCGCAGTGGCGGCTGGGTGCTGTTTTGGCGGCTGGTGCCCTGTTGATTTCAATGAGTATTCTCCGGTTGCAACAAAGACTGCAGGCTCGGGAACGAAGATCTTCTAGAGGTGACCACCGGTTGGAGAGGTAAGTTGGGGTGCCTGGGGATGCTGGGACACTGTTGGTTGGGCCACCCAAGGCCGTGGGACGTCGGGTGCAGGGGTGTCTTTAGGCGTCAGGTTTTTCTTACCAGCTCTGGTCGTGGTCGGGGGGATCCTCTAGAAAGGGGCTGCAGGCTTCGATTGAAGATTCGAGGCAGGTCAGAGATCACCAGATCTCAGGTCAGGATCGCCAGGGAGACCTACTCGTGGCTTTGGGCCACTCTAACTCAGGCCGTGGGCGTCGGGTGCAGACTCGCGGATTTGGCCGGCGCCAGAGTCTGTGGGTGAGCAAATCCGGTGCTCACGGGAGACAAAGTCTTGGTTTTGGAAGGCAGGGCAGGCGTTTTGGGTTCTTGAGGCTGCTGGCTACAGGACACACCGGGATTTCACTGGAGCAGGTTCGAGGTGGGGACAGGCTGGTAGGGTTGGGGCCAAATCAGTGGGCGCCTTCCTCATCTTAGTTCATCATGGCTTCTTTGGTCCTTCTTCTGGTCGGTCCTTGTCTGAGAAGGCAAGGTTCAGGGTTGCCCCTAAATACTAGATTTAGGGGTGTTACGGGTAAGTAAAGGTTGGGACCAATGGGTCCCTTCCTTGGGGTGGGTACACCCCCTATTATGCCACCCTCCAGTGGGAGGGGGGCATATGCCTCTCTCTGGTTGGCTGGGTCCCCCCATCTGCAAGATGGCAGGGACTGAGAGTTGTGCTTCACTTCGCCTCCCCCACCTGAGGGGTGGGGTTGGCAAAGGTGGGCACACCTCCCTTCCTCACTTGGTTTTCCCGCCGATTCTCCCGCCCAAAGTGGGGATCAGAACCGATGGGGGCCAGTTGCGGGAAACAGCAAATGACTGGGGTAGCTTACAAAGGCCTTTATAGCTTCCGCTTCGTGGACCCTGCCCATCCTGGGGGAGGAGGCTTAGCACCTCGTCCCAGGATGTGCACTGTTTCAGAACCTCGAGAGCAGCAGGCTCTTGACCCAGGGGTCCAGAAACATGTCTGGTGGCGGCAGCTGGCGAGTAGCCACTCAGCCAGGCTACTACAGTTAGGTAGTTTTTCAGGGTGCATCTCTAAAATGCCCCCCGAGTGCATTTTTCATTAAATCCCACACTGGCATTAGTGTGGGTTTATTGTGCTGAGAAGTTTCATACCAAACTTCCAAGTTTTCAGTAAAGCCATTATGGTGCTGTGGAGTTCGTAATGACAAACTCCCAGCACCATATACTCTTAATGGCATTACTGCACTTACAATGTCTAAGAATTGGTTTAGACACTGTAGGGGTACAGGGCTCATGCACCGTACCCTCACCACTGGTGTAGTGCACCCAGCTAGAGGAGTGGCTGATCTTTGCCAGGGCAGTGGGGTGTAGGTATAGCACAAAGGGATGTGTGCCATGTCGACTCTTCACTTTGTTCTGCACCAAAAAAACGCAATGGCAGTGTGTGTGTGTATGAATGTAGAAAATTGTCAAAGTGATGGGTAACCCAATGTGAATGGGCATGACCACCTTCAGTAGGATGCCACTTTTGTCTAGAGGAATAGTTTGACTCGGAAGAAAGATGGTATGGCTGTTGAATGGCAAGAAGTGAAGCACGCTCACTCGCTGAGCGAAGTAATGGCAATTAGGAACACTGTTCTCATAGTCAAGAAACAAACAGCTGTGCATCGGTTTGAAGGGAGGGCACATAAAGATGAGAGCCAAATTCAGGTCCCACAGCAGCAACACAAAAAGGTGTTTGCAAGAACAAAGGGACCAATCTCTTTAAGAAATGCTACAACTAAGGTGATTTGAAAAGAGATGTCTGATCGGGTAACTGCAGAAAGGCCAACAAATAACCTTTAACAGTCGCCACAGCAAGTCCTTGCTATCTAAAAAGAACAAATTGTCAGATAATTATGCCTGTAAAGGCTGAATGTCAAAGGTGGAACACCAGACCTAAACTTCTCCCAGCATCCTGCATATATAGTTTTGGAAGGGCGCCTGGCTGCCAGGATGACACCCACTACTTCGGAAAGAAGATCAAAGGCAGTTAATTGTTGCCACTGAATCTCCAAAAATGGAGAAGATGTGCAGACTCGGGTATATGACCCTGCCTTGCTGCTGTGACAGGAGGCCATCCCAAAGAGGCAGTCAGTCAAATTGGAGGACATATGCCCACAAGAAGTTCTGGACACCACACTCGCCTCGCCCAGTCCAGAGCCTATAGGATGACTTGTCTTTACTGATCTCTTTCGGCACTCTAGGCAGGAGTGGCAGGGGCAGAAAGTTATACAGAATTCCAGAGTGCCCGTACAGAGAGAAGGCATCCCAGATAGAAACCTGCCTTGGGAACTCCAACGGGCAAACGTTTGGACACTATGTGTCCTCCACGGAGGCGGCAGGTCAAGCAGAGTTCTACCCATAGCTGGAAGATGCACTGTGCCATCTCAGAGTTTAACTGCCATTGGTGATCAGCTAGGCAAAGTCAGCTGAGCTCTGGCATTTAAAGATCCTGCCAGGTGCTGTGTAATCAGGGCGATACCCCGAGTCCTCAACCACTTCCAGAGATGTGGCGTCTTTTGGCACAAGGTCCTCAACCCCATGCAGCCCTCTGTTACAATATCACGTTGGTCATGTTGTCTGTAAGAACCTGTACCTGTTTCCCCTGATGGACGGAAGAAACTCGTTCTGTGCCAACTCCAGTAAGTTGATGTGGAGGCGAGTTTCTGATGGAGACCAGAGTCCTCTGATCTCCACTTCTCCCAGCTACTTCCACAACACAGCAACGATGCATCCTTCACAACAGTTAGCTCTGGGTGGGATAGATAAAGAGGTCTGCTGCTAGTACAGTTGTGGTCAAGCTGCCACCACTGCAAGTCGTTTGCAGTCTCCTTCGACACCTGGGCGGACTGACAAATTCCCCTGGTGCTCATCACACTGAAACTTCAGATCCCACTGCAGGGCCGCATGTATCACCTGGCCTGGTCCACAAGCATGCAAGAGGCCAAAAAGCCTCAGAGTCGCTCACAGAGATCTCGGTCAAGGGCTGGAACACTGAGATCATAGCTCTGATGTCCTGAACTCATTGAGGTGGAGGAAAGGCTTGGAAGAGCACCGTGTCCAGGATGGCTCCGATAAAAGGGAGCTGCTGTCAAGGAGGTGTGACTTCAGCACGATGATGGAAAAACCCAACAATGTTAACTAGTTGACCATTGTCTGGAGTTGGGTCACAACTGTATAAGACAAGCCGGAATTCAACAACCAGTCGTAGAGGAATGGGAAAATTGGTATTTCCAACCTCTAGAGATGGGCTGAGACCACCAGCATCACATAGGTGAACACCTGAGGTGCACTGGTAAGGCCAAAAGGGAGCACAGAGAACTGAAATGGCTCCTAGACTACCTGAAGAGAGAGGGTGTGAAAACAGGTGTCCTGAGGATCCAATACCAGCATCCAGTCTCCTGGATCCAGGGCAAAGAGACCTTGTACCAGGGTGAGCATTATGAACATGTCCTTCCAGAGAAAAGTTCAGACGGTGCAGATCGAAGATAGGACTGAGGCCTCCATCCTTTTTCAGCACCAAGAAACAACAGGAGTAACAGCCAGCCCAGATGTCTGATGCTGGCACCCTCTCTATGGCTCCACTTGCCCATACTCCGAGGAGAAGTTCAAGCTATCTTGGCAAGTGGTGCTCCGGAAGGCAATGTGAGATGGGGGCAAGTCCGGGGAAAGTGTTTTTTGAATAAGAAAGTCTGGACTCGCGGAGACAGGTCTATGTCACCATGCGACTTGCTATTTGGGGCAAGATTCTGCCTTTGCCCAGGTGGCCATTAGAACGTCCTATTTGGAGGTGGGTCTTTGAATGCACTCAAACCACAAAGTCCTGAAGGACCGAGCAGGCAAAATGTGCCTCTCGGTGAACCTTGCTATCCAGACAGTAGACCTTTGTGAACATATGGCGGGACGCTCACATAGCTACACGTCAGTCACTGCCTGACAGATGTCCAGGACAGAAACTTTGCAAGCCAACACATTGGTAGCAGCTTTGTTGGAATGAGCATGCAGCACTTCCTGAGGCTGCTTTTTGGCCAATGTGTAGCAGATGTTAATACAGAGCATGAACCAGCGGGAAACGGCCCTGCCTTTCCACAAAGAGCTGATTGTCTACCTGGTGTTGGTGTGATGTAAAAGCTCAGTACTTAGTTGGGTTCCAAGCGATTGAGTCGGTCCTTCCCCTTAGAGGGGTGAGTCGGAGCAAAAAAAACAGTAGTAAGGTGACATTTAATCTATGTGGAACAGTCACAACTTTCAGCAACAAGGATGCTTGCACCCATAGAACCAATTTGTCTGGAAAAAAAGGTGGTGTACAGCGGGGTTGCACAGATTGAAGCTCACTTACACGCTGTGCAAATGTTATGGTGACGAGGGACACCGTCTGGAGGGTGAGAAGCCTCAAAGGACAGCTGTGAAGCAGCTCAAATGGAGTACATATCAAAAATGTGTGGACCAAGTTAAGATCTCAGAGTAGCCTGATGCAAGGAGGGATGTTGTAGGCCTTTCAAAAAAAATCCCACAGGTGATTTACAAGACCAGGGCTGATCCAGCAACTGCAAAAAGACTGAAAGATATTGTTTAACTGAGCTCATGGCAAAGCCTTACCGGATGAGAAACACAACGTCAGATAATGTTGCCTTGAAGGTGTCAATTTGCGGTGTGCAAAAGAAACAATTGATCGATGGAGTGCTGGACAATGCAAGTATTCACCCTCAGTCACAAGGATCTGGTTTAAATCAATCATTCTTTTGCTCACCACACCACCCCAGTATGGAGCCAGCCATATACAAATCAGTCTTAACCCTGTTCCTTGTGGGAACAGTCCAGCCCGAACTGCCAAGCCAGGTCCTCCCTGGACCGGAAACAAGCATCCGGGGACCGGTTTCAGGGCATCACCCTTCATCAGCCAGGCTTGCTTGAATCCAGGGGTGTAGTGAGCACGGGACCCTCGTCTGGGCATACCCTTCCCACTTAGGGCGACATATGCAAAAGAAACAATTGATGGACGGAATGCTGCCACACAAAGCTACTCATTTGTATCAATGGCAGGGGCACGCGATCTTTGTCAAGGGACGCCTTGCTGCCAAGATGACATCAACCACTTCCAAAGGAAGGTCAAAGGTGTTCAGCTGTCGCTACTCAATCTCCAAACATGAAGGTGGAGATTGTGAAGGCCTGGGCGCAGGACCCTGCACTGTTGCTGCAACAGCAGATTCTCTTGAGGCACAGTCTGATCAGAACACAGATGCAAAGAAGCTCTGGATACCATCCTCTCTGTGCACAATCCGGGGCCATTAGAATGACTAGGGCCCGGTCAGTCCTGACCTTCTTCGGAACTTGGGGCAGGAGAGGTATTGGCGGAAACAAATACAGGAGTCCAGAGTTCCACCCTAGGCTGAATGCGTCGCCCAATGAGTCACACCTTGGAAACTCCAATGTTCAAAACTGCCGACACTGCATGTTCTCAGCAGTGGCAAAAAGATTGAGCCAAGGTTCTCCTCATTCGTGATAGAGACCTTGCGCCACCTACAGGTGCAATGTCCACTTGTGATCTGCTAGACGTCAACAAATGAGCTTATTCGCCCTGGCATTCAAAGATCCTGCCAGGTGGCTCACAACCAGGAAAATTCCTGGAAGGTCAACCTACTTCCAGAGGTGCAGTGCCTCCTGGCAGAAGGTCCAAGATCCCATCCCACCCTCACTATTGCAATACCACATGGTGGTGATATTGTCCTCAAGCACCAGCATCCCCTTGGTGGATGGAAGGAAGGCTTTCAACACCAAGTGGTTGGCCCTCAGCTCCAGAAGGTTGATATGCAAGACTCCACTGGAGACGAGGTGCCTCTAATCACCACCTCTTACAGGTGGCTGTCCCAACCCAGAAGTGATACATCGGTCACCACTGTCCGCTCTGGATAAAGTAGGGAGAAGAGTCTGCCACTGACCCAATCGCAGTGCAGTAACCACCACTGCAGGTCTTTTGCAGTCTCCTCCAAAATCTGGACTTAATCAGAGATTAGCCTTGATGTTGGGGCCATGGACACACCAGATAACACATCAGAGCCTGCATATGCAAACTGGCATGCTTGACATGCAGTAGGCCATCAGTCCAAGCAGCATCGGAGTCTACCTCACTGAAATTCAGATAAGAGGCTTAAATATGAGGATCATAGCCTGAATGCAATGCACTCTCTTTTCCAGGTGAAAGGCACAAAACAGAACTGGAGCCAAAACGGCTCAAAGGATGATGGGGAGGATCTGAGAAGGAATCAAGTGTGACTTCGGCACTCTGATAGTGAACCCTAAAGATGACAGAAGGTTAGCTGTAGTCTGGAGGTGGTTGGCGACTACCAGTGGCAACCTACCTTCAACAGTCAGTCGGCGAGGTAGGGGAAGAATAGGACCCCTGACCTCCGAAGGTGCGCTGCTACCATGGTCATCACTTACGTTAACACGAGGGGCACTGGTAAGACCAAAGAGGATCAGAGAATTGAAAATGTTCCTGTCCCACCACAAACCACAGGTAGACTAGATGGGCCTCCAGTACAGCTATATGGAAATAGGTATCCTGCAGATCCAGCGCCACCATCTAGTCTCAAGGACTGATGGCAGTGAAGTCCTATGTCAGGGTGAGAATTTTGAATTTGTCCTTCCAGAGGAAGGCGTTGAGAGGGACAAGTTCCAAAATAGTAAGAAGGCCTCTATCCTTCTTTGGCAGAAAGTAGTGGAAATAACCACAACTCATTTCTGGCACAGGCAACCTAATAATGGCCAAAAGGATTTGCGCTTCCTGTCGTAAGAGAGACAAGATAGCCCTGTCAGCTGTTCATGCAGTGCAGAATATCTGGTGGAAAGGCTGTGAAGGGTAAGGAATATCCCTTCTGGACAACCTGAAGGACCCATCTGTCGATGTTAGAGCCTGCCAAAACCGTTAAGAATCATTGAATCCTACCTCCAACTGGGTGGCTGTGCTCCACTAAGTGCATGCTAAAAGAGTTTGACAGGTGAGGCCTCGGGTCCAGTAGACTGACTGGCTCGCTGTCCCTGACCATTGGTGGGTTCATTGGCCTCAGCCACGAAACTAGTGGACACCCAGCTGGGGGATAAGTGTTTGTCTGTATGGGTACCTTTGCCGAAATCGCAAAAGGAATGGTGGGGTTGATCCGACTGGCCAGTCGGGGCAGATAAGTCCAGAGAGCATGTTGTGACCCTCCTCTCCTTGAAGCCCTGCAGAGCAGATTCTACCTTGTTCCCAAAAAGACGAGTCCCGTCAAAGGGCATGTCCATAAGGGACGACTGGAGAATGCCACAAAAAAATCTGTTGACCGCAGCTAGGCATAGCGACTAATGGCAATATTAGTGTCAATTGCTCGCCTGATGGAATCCGCAGTATACAGGCCACAACGAATCATGAATATGGTAATGTCACAGCCGACGTCTATGACTTGGGTTAGGACAGGGCGCAGGACTCCTGGTAGGACTGTAGCAACCGAGTCTTGGAGACCATGGGAAGAGAGGCCCAACAGGCAATAGACATTGCCTGACCTGAGGGCCAAACCAGTGGAAGAAAATATCCTCTTCCCAGAGGTCTCCACTCTCTTGGACTCCCTATCCGGGGGGAGTAGTCAAAGTATTCAGGTTCATCCAACTGGTAGCAGTCCACCACCAAGCTTTCAGCAGAAGACTGGTAGAAGCCTGCAGCACCATGCTTTCAGAAGAAGGATGCAGAGATAAACAGGTGGGGTCGTCAAGGGTGGGTTGGTAGCTTCTCCCAATTTGTCGATTGACTGGGGGCCCAGAGCAAGGTTTGACACAGGCCCCTAGGAGGGTACCAGTTAGTGACCCACAAAAAGGAAGTAGGGGTTCAGTAGTGGTTTGTTCCAGCTGGAGTCCTTCAGTCAGGAATTGGTTTTGACCTCTAAGGCAGGACCACAGGGCGAGATAAGGCCAGACTAGTGAGAGGTGTCAAGAACACTGGCACATATGAGATCATCATACCACTTTTCATCATGATAGGGTTGGCCAATTTCATCTCCTGCATCATGGTCATAGTCATTATCAGAATTTGTCCCAAACAATGATGTAGCGAATAAGATCTGCCTTGTGGAGGTAAGACACTAAGCTGGTCAAAGGAACAGGCTGCAGTTTGGCAGAGTCCTAACACGGCCTCAATCGAGGTCAGAGCGGCGCCGACATGGAAAGCAAAATGAGCGCTTCATCTCCAGTCACCGGTGAAGTCAGCATCAACGTCAATGCTTCAGGAACTGGTGGGCATCATGCAGTGCAGGAGCAGGGAGAAGCACTGTGATGGGTTTGGAGGGTTGAAATGGTGCAGAGAGTAAACCCACCAGGGGCATTCCAGAAGGAGAGCCTCTTGGCTCCTTCGGTCCCGCAGGCGCACCAGAGGGAGTTGGAAGAGATTCCAAGAGTCAGACCATGGCCTTGCAGAACTCCTCGATCTGCCTCGGTGATGCAGACTGCCCCAGAATCTCGGGCTGTGCTGGAACAAGTTGTGGGAAGGGCTCCGAGGTAGAATGACTTCAGGAGCAAGCTCAAGAGGCGTGGTGATGTCCTTGCATCTTTTCAAGAGTGGAGGGAAGGGACCGAGCCTCGCTTATTTTTTTATGTGTGCCATGTCGACTTTTCACTTTTCTCTGCACCACAACACGCAGCATGCAATGGCAGTGTGTGGGTGTTAAGGTGCAGGACCTCTAAGGGTGGCACAATAAGTGCTGCATCCCTTAGAGGCCTTCTCTGGTCACAGTGCCCTGGGTACCACAGCATTTACCAGGGGCTGACCTGTGGCCAGAGATGCCAATTGGGTTTAGGCTTCAATGCAGTTTTAGGGAAAGAACATAGGCCCTGGGTACCTGGTTAGCAGGAGCCCAGGGCGCACACAGTAAAAGCACATCAGCAATTCAGCAAAAAGTGGGGGCAACCATGCAGAAAGAGGGCACTTTCTCACAGGCCTGTTAGGTGTTTTAGACGGAGTTTACCCGCCCTGGAATTTACAGAGCCTGCCACGTGGTGTACAATCATGGAAAAGCTATTGTGAGTTATCCGGATCCAGAGGCGCAGAGCATTCTGGCACAGGACCTAGGACCCCACCCTGCTTGTTGCAGTACCACATAGCAGTGGTGTTGTTTGTGAGAACATGCACCAGTATCCCTTTGATGGTGGGCAGGAATGCCTTCAAATCCAAGCAAACTGCCCGCAACACCAGAAAACTGATGTGGATCTCCACTGGAGACCAGAGTCTTCTGATCTCCACCAATCTCAGATGGCATCTCCACCTCAGCAATGACACGTCCACCACCATCGTCAACTGTGGATAGTGTAAGTAGAGGGATCTGTCACAAGTTCAACTGTGGTCGAGCAGCCACCACTGCAGATCTTTTGCAGTCTTCTCTGACAACTGGACGGATTCAGACAGGTTCCCTTGGTGCTGGGTCCTCTGACACTTTAAATCCCACTGCAAGACTCACTCGTTGGTCCAGAGGCAAGGCTCAAAAGCACCTGTATCCAAAATGGTTTTGATGAAAGGAACCCTCTACAAAGGAGTCCGATGCAATGAGAACCCCAGCAATGTCAGGACGATCACCAATATCTGGAGGTGGTCCGCAACTGAATGTGGCAAGCCCACCTTCAACAGTCAGTCATCGAGGTAGGTGAAAACTGGTACCCATATCCTCAAAAGATCGGCAGCGACGACCACGGTCACTGTTGTGAACACACAAGGAGCACTGGTGTACCCGAAAAGGACTCTGGCAAGCAAAGAGTTTGTGGGCCAGCCTAAACTGCAAGTAGCACCCATGAGCCTGCAGGACAGGGATGTAAAAACAGGCATCCTACAGGGCAACGCCACAATCCAGTCTCCGGGATCCCTGGCAGATGGAACCTTGGCCAGCGTAAGCATCTTTAATCTGTCCTTTTGCAGGAAGGCGTAAAGACGGTGAAGATTCAAAATAGAAGAAAGGCCTTCATTCTCCTTTGGCACAAGGAAGTAGCAGGAATAACATCTAATCCTCACTTCCAAGGCCAGTACCCTCTCTAAGGTTCCTATAGCCAAAAGATCTCACGTCACCTGGGTCAAAAGGGACAGCTAATCCTCCACAGACCCAATGATATTTGTGGCAGGTCAAAAAGGAATGGAAGGGCATAGCCATGGTGGACAATTTGAAGAATCCACCTGTCAGATGGAATACTTTTATCATCCCTGAAGCAAGTGGCTTACCCTGACTCCTAGTGGTTGGCTATTTGTCACAAAGGACACACTAAAGAGGTTTTCAAGTTGTTGCTGGAGGGGTGGGGCATTGGGACATACACTGTCGACAGCCCAACCTCGAAAGGGGTGTGAGGCCTTGTGTGAATCACAAAGCCTGATGCAGTTGATATGTCAAGTCCCTGGCACAACCTGGAAAAGGGCAAAACTGTTGGGGGGGGGGGGGGTTCGGGGGATTGCCAGACTGGTGCCGAAAGGCCCAAAGAGCATACCATGGCTCAGCTCTGCTCCATTGCAAGTCTGCTTTCTTGCCAAACAGGCAGGAACCATTGAAGAATATGTCCACTACATCTCGCCTCAAAGGTAGGCACATGTAGGAAACTGGCTCTATATATACTACACCAAAGTGAGGTATAGTGTGTATAGAGTCCAGGTGACCCCAGAGGTAGGCAGAGGTTAAAGTTAGATAGAACCTTACTCTCTATTTGTGGTAGAGTGGTCGAGCAGTAAGGCAGTATCAGAGGACAGTGTTAAGCAAATGAATTCACACACTCAAAGACTTAACTCTAGACCAATTGTTTTTTTATAAAAAATATACTGTTGTTTTATTTTTAGAACCAAGCAAGCCTGGCACAGGTAAGCATTAAATACTTTACAGTAATAAGTTGCTCATTGTAGAACAGTTTGAAAATGCAATAGGAATTGTACTGTGTTTGATTTACAGGGGATGCAGTAGGTTGCAATACTTAGCAAATACAGTACATTGAAATGAATAGGCTTTTTCAGTAAATTACAGGTAAATTACTTTTCACGTTACTTTTCTTACTCAGTGCTGGTACCTAGATTCAGCACTGGGACATTTCCTGAAAACAGGTAAGTAAATACGTTTTGGTTATTTGTGCGATTTTTAAAGAATATTTTTAGATTTCAAAACTCCACAGAAAAAAGTGTCAATGTTATCCTATGGAGGAAAAACATGGCATCGGTTCACAGGTAAGTTATTGACTGTGGGAGTTAAGGTTCTGGAGTTAGACTCAGGGGTCCCCCAGGGTCAGTGATGCACTCTTGTTACACCCTCAGCGGCACTAGGGGGGCCGGGTGCAGAGTGTTGAAACCCCAATGTTATCCTATGGAGGATAGGGGGTCTCCGGTTGGTGGCTGCTGGCAAGCAGGCCACTGGGTTGTGGGAGCAAAGCTCCTAGACTTTAGCTCAGGGCAAATGGGGAAACCGCTTAGCACAAAAGGTGCACCCTCAGTGGCACTAGGGCGGCTGGGTGCAGGGTGCTGTTTCGGTGTCGGAAGCCCTGTTGTTTCCAATGGAGAACCTCTAGTCAGCAAAAACACTGCAGGCAGGGAGACGAAGGACTTCTGGGTGCGACCACCACTTTGAGAGGTAAGTTGGGAAGTTAAGGGTTGGTTGGGCACCGTTGGTTTGGGCACACAAGGCCGTGGGGCGTCGGGTGCAGGGGTGCCTTTTGGGGTCAGATCGGCTTTCCAACTCTGGGTCGCGGTTAGAGGGGCCTTCTGGATTTCGACTGCAGGCATCGGCTGGAGGCAGGTCAGGGGTCGCCGGATCTCTGTTCAGGATCGACGGGGTGACCTCCTCGTGGTGTTTGCCCACTCGAGCTCAGGCCGTGGACGGCGGGTGCAGAGTGGAGCAGATTCGCGGTCTCTGGCTGCTGCCAGAGGTTGCAGTTTGAACAAATCCGGTGTTCACGGGAGAAGCAGTCTTTGGAAGTGAAGGCAGGCAGGTCCTCCGAGGTTTTTGAGGTTGCTGGCTGCAGGACACACCGGGGTTTCGCAGGAGCAGGTTTGAGGGGAGACAGGCCGGTAGGACTGGGGCCAAGTCAGTGGGCGGCTTCCTCTTGTTAGCTGGCTGCACGGCTGTTCGGTCCTTCTTCTTTTCTTCTTGTTTGGATCTGAGGAAGCAAGGTTCAGGGTGCCCCCTAAATACTAGATTTAGGGGCATTACAGGTAGGTACAGGGCAGGGACCAATGGGTCCCTTCCCTGGGGTGGGTACACCCCCTATCGTGCCACCCTCCAGTGGGAGGGGGGCAGGAGCCTGTCCTTGGTTGGTTGGGTCCCCCCATCCGCAAGATGGCGGAGACTCAGAGTTGTGCTTCACCTCGCCTCCCCACCTGAGGGGTGGAGTTGGCAGAGGTGGGCACACCTCTGTCCCTCACTTGTTTTTCCCGCCGGTTCTCCCTCCCAATGTGGGGGGTAGAACCAGTGGGGACCAGTTGCTTAAAGCAGCAAATGGTCTGGGGAGGCTCACAAAGGCGGCATGCCTTTGAAGCTTCCCCTTCGTTAACCCTGCCCATCCTGGGGGAGGAGGCTTGGCACCTCGTCCCAGGATGTGCATTGTTTCAGGCCCCAGAGAGCAGCAGGCTCTCGACCCAGGGGTCCAGAAACATGTCTGGTGGTGGCAGCTGAAATCAGCCACTCAGCCTGGACACTAGTGGTGGGTTAGTTTTCAGGGGGCATCTCTGAGATGCCCTCTGTGTGCATTTTTCATTAAATCCCACACTGGCATCAGTGTGGGTTTAATGTGCTGAGAAGTTTGATACCAAACTTCTCAGTTTTCAGTGTAGCCATTATGGTGCTGTGGAGTTCGTAATGACAAGCTCCCAGCACCATATATCTTAATGGCATCACTGCACTTACAATGTCTAAGAATGGACTTAGACACTGTAGGGGTACAGGGCTCTTGCACCTGTACCCTCACCACTGGCATAGGGCACCCAGCGAGAGGGGTGACTGATCTATGCCAGGGCAGTGGGTTGTAGGAATGGCACACAGGGATGTGTGCCATGTCGACTCTTCTCTTTGTTCTGCACCAAAACACGCAGCCTGCAAAGGGAATGTGTGTGTGTAAAGGTACAGGGCCTCTAAGGGTGGCACAATAAGTGCTGCAGCCCTTAGAGGTCTTCTCTGGTCACAGTGCCCTGGGTACTTGTGGTACCATTTACCAGGGGCTGACCTGTGGCCAGAGATTCCAATTGGGTTAGTTTTGGGGAAAGAACACAGGCCCTGGGAACCTGATTGGCAGGGACCCAGGGCACACCAAGAAAAAGCGCATCAGTAGTGTGGCAAAAAGAGGGGGGGGGGGGGGAAGATACTGCAACAGAAACCCACTTTCCTACAGCACACCTCTCTTCCTAGCTTGGATTTACCGCTGATTCTCCTGCACAAAGTGAAGGGCAGAACCGTGGGTGCCAGTTGGGGTGGTGGGGGCAGCAAAAGGCAGGGACAGCTCCCAAAGGCGGCAGGCCTTTGAAGCTTCCCCTTCATGGACCCAGCCCATACGGGGGGGAGGAGGCCCAACACCTTTGCCCAGGATGGGCTTTGTTTCTGGAACCAGAGAGCAGAGGCTCCTACTCAGGTGTCCAGAAACCTGTCTGGTGGCGGCAAATAGAAGGCAGCCATTCAGGAAACACACCAGGGCTGGTCGTTTTTCAGGGCGCATGTCTAAGATGCCCTCTGAGTGCATTTTACATGAAATCCCACACAGGCATCAGTGTGGGTTTAATGTCGTGAGATGTTTGCTACCAAACATCCCAGCTTCTAGTAAAGCCATTCTGGAACTGTGGAGTTCGTACTGACCAACTCCCAGACCATGTACTCCTTATGGCTTTGCTACACTTACAATGTCCAAGGATGGACTTATACAATGTAGGGGTACATGGCGCATACCACTGTACCCTCACCTGAGGGCTAGTGCACCCTGCTAGCGGGGTGACTTACCCAGGCCTCAGGCAGTAGATTGCAGGCATGGCACACAGGGATGTGTGCCATGTCGACTCTTCACTTTTCTCTGCACCATAACACATGGTCTGCAATGGTAGGATGTGGGCGTTAAGGTATAGGGCCTCTAAGGGTGGCCTGATAGGTGCTGCAGCCCTTAGAGGCCTTCCCTGGTCACAGTGCCCTTGGTACCCATGGTACCTTTTACAAGAGGCTTATCTGTGGCCAGGGATGTGCCAATTGTGGTTACAGCTTTGGAAAATTACACAGGTCCTGGGAATCTGATTGGCAGTGACCCAAGGCACACCAAATCAAAAGTGCATCATGTGTCAGGCAAAAAGTGGGGGGGGAAGGGGTTAACCATGCAAAAGGGGGCCCTCTCCTATATCCTCTCAGATGAAGGACATGAAAGGAATCTGGACCACATCCTGGAAGGGGAAAAGCAATGTACAAGTGTCTCACACACACTGTTCTGGTGTTAAGGCTCAGCACAAGGTGGTATTCAGTACTGCTACTTTGGACAGGCTATGCTGAGAGAGCTCCAAGTGAGATTTGGGCACATTGATAGAAAAACTAAAGTTGTGCAGCAGGAATCCTGTTGACTGCAGATGTCACACGTTCTGCCTTGAGAAGCTAGTCATCCCTGACCTCCTGAGATGGGCCCCTATAACCTTCTCAATCACCTTCGTGAAGACTCGTGGTGCCGACATCAGACCAAAATGAAGGACCACAAATTGGTAACTAGTCGAACACACAAATCTCAAGTACTTCTTGAGGGACTTCAGAATCTGTATGAGGAGATGAATGTCCTGTATGTCAAGTGACCCCCATCAAGGTTCCGAGATCGAACACCAACAAAACTAGGGTAAGGGACAGCATCCTGAAGGTCTCTGTTCAAAGAAAGATTCAGGACCATGTGGTCCAGAATAGGAAGAAAACCGCCACCCTTCTTTGGAACAAAGAAGTATCGCAAACAGCATCCTTGACCAATCACCTGCTCTGGCACCAACTTCGCAACTCCTTTCTGAAGCAAGGCTGCCATGTCTTGCTGCACATGGGTGATGCATTCCCTGAAAGGTCTGACCAGGGAGGAGGGATCCAGGGAGGAGACTGCTGGAATGAATGAATGAATGAAATAAACACTTATAAAGCGCATAGCTACCCTAAGGCATCCCAGCGCTATCTACGGACGCGGACCTAGAAGCCAGCTCTGCAAGTGGTAAATTAAAATAGCCAGGTTTTAAGTTGTTTCCTGAAAGACAGATGATTAGTTTCCTGTCGGATGTCAAGGGGGAGGGTGTTCCACAGTTTAGCCACATTATAAGCGAAGGAGCGGCCACCGCTTCTGGCCCTCTTTATTTTAGGAACTGTTGCAAGCAGCATGTTCGATGAACGAAGGCTTCTATTTGGCTGGTATCGGGTGATCAGGGGCTCATTGATTACTGGTCCCGTTCCCTGAAAGGACTTATGGGCAATACAAAGCGCCTTGAATTTGATCCTTTCTGATATTGGCAGCCAGTGCAAAGTCTTCAGTGCGGGTTTGGCTGATTGCCTATGGGATAAACCCAGAAGCAAACGAGCTGCACAATTCTGGGTGATCTGAAGTCTGTTTATCATGGCCTTAGGGGCTCTCAGATAAAGTGCATTTCCATAATCCATTCGTGAAAGAATGAGGGCCTGAATCATTATCCTTCTTGCCAGGAATGGAAGGACGGGGAGCACTCTACGAAGCATCCTCATGATGCCGTAGCATGTAGCTGACAATTTGGCTATTTGGTGTCCAAAAGTCAGTGAGCGGTCCAGCCACATACCCAGACTTTTAATCTGATTTTTTTCCGGTGGGACGGGGCCAAAACATTTTGCCCATAGTGGCCCTATGCTAGAAATAGAAGAGTTGCCTAGGAGCATGAGCTCGGTCTTATCTCCGTTCAATTTTAAACGGGAGAGCTCCATCCATTGTGCAACCTTCTCTAGACAGGGGCCTAAACTTGAGGATGAGTTTTCTGGACGATTTAAGGCCATGACAAGTTGAGTGTCATCGGCGTACGTGACAATTTTTATGCCAAATGGTTGTACTATGTCGGCCAGCGGCCTCATATATATGTTGAATAGGGTGTGGCTCAGGGAAGATCCCTGAGGCACCAAACAGCTGAGGGCCATACGCTTAGACACCACTTCTCCTTCGAAGACCTGAAAAGATCTATCTTCTAGGAAGGATTCTAGCCATGTGGCTACATCTCCTGACACTCCCAAACTCCTAAGTCTATGCATTAGAGTGACTTGATTAACGGTATCAAATGCCACGCTGAGGTCCAGGAGGATGATGGCTGCAACACCTCCCTGATCCAGAATCCTCCTGGCCTCTTCCGCCACAGCTAGGAGCGCTGTTTCCGTACCGTACCGGAAGGGTAGAGCATAGTCCTTTTCAACAAGTAGTAGTCCCTCAGAGCCCAAAAATTCCAGCCTTGGGGAGGCATCAATTCCACTGCCTCGGTCAGGTCCTGTTCTGCAATGGCTCCTGAGGATCTTCCTGTTCTGATTCCAGCAAAGAGATCATACGAAGAGGGGTGCTCTTGTGTCTCTTTCTTACAGCAGGCATTATGACTCCCTTCTGGACCCAAGTATAGGTGCCAAGGGTTGAGAGCAGAACAGAAGCAATGGGGTTTGCCCAAATACCCCTCCACCATCTAGGCAAGCAAAGCAGGTTGAGAGCAGGTAGCAGACTGGTCTGGAGCCAGTGTCGACATCAGGGCTATGATTAGGGTTTGCGGCACAGGAGAAGGCTGTGATAGAATTGCCGTTGCAACCAAGGGTGCAGCAGAAAGGGGTTGAAAAAGAGGAAAACCGCACCGGTGTGAACCCTTCCAGTATCCCCATAGATCTTATGGAGCCCGAAGGTACTCTAGAGGGAGCCATTACATGTTGGAAGAACTTAACATGAGGTATAGTGGAATGCCGGGAAGTCTAGGTACAGCAGTGTAGCTAGAGCACAGGGAGGTAGTGCCAGACTCTTGGATGGCGAGGATTCCTCCAGCAAAGGATCCACAAAGAAACTTCGGTTCTGACAAGGAGCCAGAGAATAGTCTCTGTGACTTACCTCACTTGAGCTTGCTGCAGTGCTTTTTCTTCGTGTGCATCTTAATGGATGACCTCCATTCAGATGATGCTGGAGACCAAGAATGGGGCCTAGATCTACATCTGCCACTGCTTTCTTTGGCCTTAGCCATAAAGAGCTTGGATTCACACTATTTTATGGTGTAGGATGCATACCTTTACACTACTCACAAGACTTAAGAGTTGTGATCAGAACCCTGGCACCGCAGACAAACTATGTTAGGGAAACTTTTAGAGCGCAAGTTACCCGGAGGTGTCCTGGTGCTAGTTACTTCTCCCTAATGCAGAGCTAGAAAAAAGAAGGATTATTTATCAAAAAGCCAGGTCTTCAGCCCTTTCCTGAAAGCTAGAAGATTGGTGGCATTTCTCAGATGGAATGGCAAGCCCTTACAGGCTTTTGCTGCGCATGAAGAGAAGCTTCTGCCACCCCACTGAGCTTTTTTTGTGGGTGGGACTACGACCAGTTTGGCTCCCAGTGATCTGAGAGTTCTTGTCTGACTATACCACTGAAACTGGCGTCTTAAATGATCTGGTCCCAAGCCTTGAAGGGCTTTGAAGACCATACAAAGATTTAAAATGCACCAGGTTACTCACCGGGAGCCAGTGCAATGTCTCCCAACTATGTTGGGAGAAAGGTAGTTCAGTGATCGATATTTGCCCCTCACAATCATGAAAAGGTTAAAGGCCTGACAGTTTGGAAGGGGACATCCTTGCACTAGATATGGCAATGTTTTGAGGAGAATCTAGCTCCAGCACCAGTCAAAAAGGCATGGAAAAAAGAGAACTGAAAACAGTGGGGGTGTTTTAAGGGGTCGGCAATGTCACATGGATGTCACTTTTAGCTTTGAATGGAGCCAACACCTCCTACTTTCTGAGAAGAGCTATGGAGAAAAGCTTTGCGGATCAGTCTGGCGCCTGGGAGAGTATTCAAGAGGTGAGGAATCTGCAGGTAGAAGTATTAGTTAGAAAGCAATATACAGCAGTACATTGCAGTACTTGCACTGATTAATTCTGGGTCAATCAAAAAGACCGAATAGGCATTAATAGAATACCCACTGCCATCATACCACCACATTTGAGACACTAATTCAAGAAGCCTAAAGATAGCTGAAGGAAACATGAGACCATCTTCAAAAACAGCTTCTGTAAAAGATGAGGAAAGGGCTACTCATTTCGGAGACACCAAAATGAAGAACAGCAGTCTGGCGGACTTTGGGCTTATAAAATTAAATTATGGAGAATTTCCAAAATGAGGCTAAACCTTTTCCTCAAATAATGAGAAATCATCATCACAAAAAAGGCACTTGAAAAGGGGAACAAGAAAATGACAAAAAGTGGGAAAGGAGAAACAGAGGTAGGGGGTAATCAAGAGGGAAAGTACTAGGATTAAAGGTTAAAGGGTGTAACAAGTGTAGTGAAACTAGGCAAGAGACAGCGATAGAGTACGAAGGGAGAAAGCTAACAGAACAGTGTAGGAAGCTGGCTCTGTATATACTATATCAAAGTGAGGTATAGTGTGCACAGAGTCCAGTGGAACACCAAAGGTAGGCAGAGGTAAAAGTAGATAGCACCTTACTCTCTATTTGTGGTAGTGTGGTCCACCAATAAGGCTTTATCAGAGGGTAGTGTTAAGCATTTGTTGTACACACTCAATCAGCATATGATTGCACACAGTCAAAGACTGAACTTCAGACCAATTGGTTTTGTATAAAAATATTCTTTTAGTTATTTTATTTCCTAGAACCAAGCAAGCCTGGCACAGGTAAGTGATTTATACTTGCAGTAATAATACAGTTTTTAATTGCAGTTGTATATATACTTTGGTTTGGTTACAGTAGAATTACTGGTAATGCAATACTTGGAAATATTGTACATATACTTTAGAATGACTTTTCAATAGCAGGTCATGTAATTTACTTTGCAGATTTCTTTTCTTACACAGTGTAGTATACCTGGATACTACACTGGGACATTTCCTGTAAACAGCTAAGTAAAAGCGTTTTGGTTATTTGGATACCGTTTTAGAGACTTCTATAGAGTTTCCAACTCCACACTTAGAAACTTTTTCATAGAAAACAGTCAATGTTATCCTATGGGAGAAAATAGTGTTATCGGTTCAGAGGTAAGTACTTTGTTGAGGGAGTTTGGTTTCTGGGGTTAGACTCGGGGGGGGGGGGGGGTCTCCCAGGGTCGAGGATGCACTCTCAAAGCACCCTCAGCGGCACTAGGGTGGCCGTTTGCAGAGTGCTGAGGCCCAATGTTATCCAATGGGGGATAGGGGCCTCCGGTTGGTGGCTGCTCATGAGCAGGCCACAAGGTTGTGGGAGCTAAGCTCCTGGACTTTCGACCAGGGCAAATGGAGGTTCAAGTTCGCACCAAAGGTGCACCCACAGCGGCACTAGGGCAGCCGGGTGCTGTTTTGGCGTCGGGTGCCCTGTTACTTTCAATGGGGATTCTCCGGTTGGCAAACACACTGCAGGCTCAGGGACAAAGGTCGTCTGGGAGCGACCACCACTTGGAGAGGTAAGTTGGGATGCTGGGGGTTGGCTAGACACCGTCGGTTGGGCCAACCAAGGAAATGGGGCGTCGGGTGCAGGGGTGTCTTATAGGGTCGGATCTTCTTACCAGCTCCTGGTCGCGGTTGGGTAGACCTTCCAGATAGAGGCTGCAGGCGTCCGCTGGAGGCTTGAGGCAGGTCAGGGATCACGGGTCAGGATTGCCTGGGAGACCTCCTCCTGGTGTTGGGCCACTCGAACTCAGGCCGTGGGCGACTGGTGCAGACTCGCAGATTTTGCAGGAGCTGGAGTCTGTGGGTGAAAAAATCCGGTGTTCACAGGATACAAAGTCTTTTCCTTGGAAGGCAGGCGAGGTCCTCGGGGTTCTTGAGGTTGCTGGCTGCAGGACCACTGGAGTTTCGCTTCTGCAGGTTTGAGGTGGGGACAGGCCGGTAGGGCTGGGGCCAAGTCAGTGGGCGTCCTCCTCTTCTTAGCTTTGGCACGGCTGTTCGGTCCTTCTTGGTCGTTGCTTGTCTGAGGAGGCAAGGTTCGAGGTGCCCCATAAATACTAGATTTAGGGGCGTTTCAGGTAAGTAAAGGTTGGGACCAATAGGTCCCTTCCTTGGGGTGGGTACACCCCCTCCCACTGGAGGGTGGCATAATAGGGGGGCATATGCCAGATGGCGGGGACTGAGAGTTGTGCTTCACCTCGTGACTGAGAGTTGTGCTTCACCTCGTCTCCCACACCTGAGGGTTGGGGTTGGCAAAGGTGGGCACACCTCTCTTCCTCACTTGGGATTCCCGCCGATTCTCCCGCCCAAGGTGGGGGTGAGAACCAGTGGGGGCCAGTTCCTGAATGCAGCGACAGGCCTGGTGACGCTCACATAGGCGGCAGGCCTATGAAGCTTCCCTTTCGTGGACCCTGCCCATCCTGGGGGAGGAGGCTTAGTACCTCGTCCCAGCATGTGCACTGTTTCAGGCCCCCGAGAGCAGCAGGCTCTCGACCCAGGGGTCCAGAAACATGTCTGGTGGTGGCAGCTGAAAGCAGCGACTCATCCTGGACACTAGTGTTAGGTCGTTTTTCAGTGGGCGTCTCTAAGATGCCCTCTGTGTGCATTTTTCATTAAATCCCACACTGGCATCAGTGTGGGTTTAATGTGCTGAGAAGTTTGATACCAAGCTTCTCAGTTTTCAGTGCAGCCATTATGGTTCTGTGGAGTTCGTAATGACAAACTCCCAGCACCATATACTCTTAATGGCAGCACTGCACTTACAATGTCTCAGAATTGACTTAGACACGGTAGGGGTACAGGGCTGATTCACCAGCACCCTCACCACTGGTATAGTGCACCCAGCTAGAGGGGTGACTGATCTATGCCAGGGCAGTAGGTTGTAGGCATGGCACACAGGGATGTGTGCCATGTCGAATCTTCACTTTGTTCTGCACCAAAACACGCAGCCTGCAAAGGCAGTGTGTGAGTTTAAAGGTACAGGACATCTAAGGGTGGTACATTAAGTGCTGCAGCCCTTAGAGGCCTTCCCTGGTCACAGTGCCCTGGGTACCTGGGGTACCATTTACCAGGGGCTGACCTGTCGCCAGAGAGAGCCAATTGAGGTTTGTCTTCAATGCAGTTTTAGGGAAAGAACATAGGCCCTGGGTACATGATTGGCAGGAGCCCAGGGCACACTCAGTCAAAGTACAACAGCAGTTCAGCAAAAAGTGCAAACATGCAGAAAGAGGGCACTTTCTCACAAACAGGGAGAGTTGTACTACAGTTGAGATATTGCACTGCAGGTAGTGATACTAGAGTGTAGGTAGGGGTAGAGAAACTAGGGTACAGGTAGCAATAGAGGGCAGAGGGTAAAGAACAGCATCTTAGAGAGAAGGGGCTGACCTGAATATATGAAGGGTGAAGATAGAAGGAAACAAAAAGGTAAATCTGGATAGACCAGCAGGTGGAAATGTGGCGTGTGCAGAGATTACACCAAATACACAGCCTTTAGGGTCAACATGATACTGAATTAAATGAAGAGCATTGATTAAACTTGCTCAGGATGTTATTCAGTTGAAACATTTCTGAAAAGTGGTCCTGGAAAGCTTTCTTGAAAATACTGGTGGTAATAGCACCTAATAATATTCCTCACCTTGCTTTATAAATTAAAGTCCTGTTACATGCCCATCTTTTTTTCCAGTGCTTTTTCAGATGTTTTTAACTATGCTTTAGTGTTGATTTTCAACAAATGTGTTGTACATAATTAACATCTGAAGGCGTCTCCTCCCTTGTCAGACCCTTTAGATTATCTACAGCAACACTCCACATCTTTATAAATTATTCATTCTACTTTTTAGTAAATTAACTTACATCTTATTGATTGACTCATTTTTACTTCCGCTATCCGAATCATCCAAAAGCAGCTTAAATGAACGTTGCCATTTATAAGAATGAGTAATTAAAATAAAGAGCAGCATATGAACTGTATTGCTATATTTCAAAAACACAATGTAAAGTATTCATGAATGACCACCCTTACAATTTGACGAATTTAAGTAAATAAAAAAAGAACAAACATACTTACTACATAATTGAATATGAACCTGCTGTGACAGAGTTTAAGGTGTTTAAGTAAACTGTAGAGTTTTCTGCAGTTCAGTGTACACCATGGACAATGAAAATCATCCCTGGCTTCTGTCTGTTGTCGAGTATTGTTGTTGTATAAGAACTAAGATAGAAAAATAAAGTTACTTAATAAAATAGGTCATAGGCAGTAAAACACACTTACTCAAATAATTCATACCGATTAAATGATTCTCTATCTAAAGAAAAGTAAATACAATTGAAACTATGCAGGTCCCATAATCAAAAAGCGCAAACATTCTAATGGAATTGACTGCTTCATTGATAGATTCCCTCATGCTTTCCTGGAAACTAATAGCTTGTCAGCTGAAACTACGATGCATAGCTACATAGCCCCAAGTTTGATACAGTTTTCTACACAACCAGGCAGTACCTCTAGTATAGTCAAGTTCAAGGCTAGGGAAACAAGCACAATTACAAATATTTAAGAGAGGAAGACTAAAATGTTAACATTATTCTGGTTCTCTTGCATGGACATTTTTCATAGATTCACATGGTTGGAATGTTTCCAGCCATCAGTATAAGAATCCTCAGTCATTTTAGCATCATATGTTTATATAACTACTAAGTACTGCTAGCCTTCAGGCCATTTACATTCAGCTTTTCCTCTGATCACGCTAATTGTTGAAATCTTCCCAAATTTCAAATATAGGTTTGTGCCACACCGTGGCAGTGAAAATAATTATGGTCTACTAATACGTTATATAGAGCAACTGTACTAATAAACACACATTTATTACTACAGAGCGTAGGTCGAATTAAGAGTTAATTACTACTGTGCAGCAAAAATGACAGTAGAAAAACGTTTAACTGCCTCACAGCTGGCATGTAACAGCTACTTTACATGGAGAAACAACTCTCCTAATAGTCATGCGGTCTCATTGTGGTTTTACTGCACTGCTCAAATTAAACCTCTTGCATCCTTAGTTAAATATATGTTGTTAAAACTAGTAAACATTAATGAATACCACAGGATGAGCCATATATACATGTCTGTAGAGCATAAAATTGTTGCAGGACAGCCATCACAAGTCACTTACGGCTTCGCTTCTCCTGTATCATGGCCCCTCCCCTCACTCAAAGGTAAAAAAAGAACAACTTACTTACCTTCGGTAACACTTCTCTAGTAGAGACTATATTTAGCTGCAGTTTCCCTATCTTGAAATAATACCCAGGCGTCAGATTGGATCCAGAAACTTTTTGAGCAGTACCTTTGAGCGTCAGTAGGTGGCGTCACTTGGCTCTGAGTCAGCTGTGCCAGAGTGGTGTGTGCGATGCCTATATAGACACCAACCCCAGCCGCTGACAAATTACTTTTCGCAACCTTTCCATTCCAGAAGCGCGGAGCCACAAAGCTTGCTTATGTACCTGTGTGCAGACACTAAGGACCTTCTAAGTGTTACACTATATGGAGAAATCCATTCGCATAGCCGGGAGGATCTGTAAGTAATCTGCGGCTGGATAGAGTCTCTACAAGGTAAGTTGCTACCGTAAGTAAGTAACTTGTTCATCTGACAGACTTCTAGCCACCGATTCCTTACCCTGGAATAGATACCTAAGCAATACCTTTCTGGAGGTGGGTCTGCGAACAGATTTAGACCAAGAAGTCCTGGAGGACCGAACAGGAAAAGTGCTTGTCACGATAGATCTGAATGTCCAGCAGTCGGATCCATATTGCTTGGTAAATGTGTGCAGTGATGCACACATCACACCCATAGAGCTGTCCAGGACAGGGACTCTGCAAGCTAACGCAGTGGTTGCAGCTTTGGCTCTGGTGGAATGAGCACACAAGCCCTGCGTGGGGGGCACTACTTTTTGGCCAGAGCAGAACAGATTTTAATGCAGAATACAATCATGAGATCGCCCTTTTCTGTACAGCCTTTCCTGTGTTAACTCCAGCGAACCCTTACGAAGAGTTGATAACGCCCTCCTCCCAAACACCCTCCTCAAAGGTGTTCTTTAGTACCATCAATGTAGAATGAGAAAGCTACTTTTGGGTCTGGTTAATGGAGTCTCTTTTTTGGAAGGGTGAAACGGAGCAAAGAAGGTCAGCAGTGTGATGGTCTGGCCGACGTGAAATGAAAGGGTGTCACCACTTTCGGCAGGAAAGAGGGACATGCTCGCAGAACTAGTTTGTCTAAAAAACGTCCTGAATGGACGCTGCACGGATAATGTGTGCAGTTCGCTAACCCTCCTGGCTGATTTCATAGCCAGTAGAAATTGAGTTTTTATGGTCAGAAGGTGGAAAGGGCAGTTGTGGAGAGGCTCAAAGGGCGCGCACATCAATGTTAATATCAGATTAAAATCCCATTGGGCCATGATGAAGGTTATTGGAGGGATCAGATGTTGTAGAACTTTTAGGAACTGAGTCAGAACAGGTGACCTAAAAAGGAGGGCTGATCCAGCAAACAAAAGAACACTGATATTGCCAAAAGAAACCCTTTCACTATACCCAAAGCAAAGTCTTGCCGGGCTAATGAAAGAACAAGTAACAAGACCTCTGACAGAGGTGCAGAAAGGGGAATAAACCTTTTTGGTAGTGCATGAAGCCACAAATTTGTCGCAACAGGCGTATACATTTTTGGTTGAGGGACGCCTGGCTGCTATTATGACATCACAGACTCCAGCAGGGAGATCAAAAAGTTTCTATTGCCGCCACGCAATATCTTTGCATGAAGGCGGAGTGTGCACAGTTTTGGATGCAAGACCTGGCCCTGTTGTTGCGACAGTAGATCCTCCCCCGAAAGGGCACCCTGATCAGAGGACCGATGCTCATGCTTAGGAGACCATACTCTCCTTGCCCAATCTGGGGCCACAAGAATGAATTGGGCCCGGTCGTTCCCGATATTCTTGAAAACTCTGGGCAGGAGTGGGTTCAATGTAAAGGAGTACAGGAGGCTGAGCTCCACTCGAGACAAAAGACGTCTACGAGTCGGAGTCACCTTGTAAACTCCAGCGCACAGAAGTGCTGACACTGCAGTTCTCAAAGGTGGCGAATGGATCTAACCAATGTTCTCCCCAATCTCTGAAGATACCTTGCCCCACCTCTGGATGGAGCTGCCATACATGATATACTAGGCATTGACAGCTAACTCTGGCATTCATAGAGCTCACCAGATCTTGAACCACCAGGGAAATGCCCAAGCGTTCCAGTCATATTTAGAGGAGCACGGCATCGACACAGGATCCACAACCCCAACAGGCCTGCTTGTTTCAATTTATCATGGCGGTGGTGTTGTCCGTGAACACCCGAACCAGCCTTGTCTTGATAGAAGGAAGAAAGGCTTTCAATGCCAATCGGATCACTAAGCTCTGACAGATGTATGTGGAGCTGAGATTCTGCTGGAGACTAGAGTCCTCCGATCTCCACCTCCACCAGATGGCCGCCCCAGCTCAAGAATGACACATCTGTCACTTCAACCAGCTCTGGGTGTCGCAGGATCGGAGACTGCCGCTAACCCAATCGTGATTCGTCAGCCACCACTGCAATCCTTCTGCTGTTCCCTCTGATTCTGAGCCCGGTTGGAGAGATTCTCCTGATGCTGTGCCCACTGCAGAGCCCACATATCCCAGCGGACATGAGTCAATAACAGGAAGCCATGAGGCCCAGTGGCCTCAGAGTCAGTCTCACCGAAATCCAGGCTACAGGTTGAAACATCAGAATCATAACCTGAATATACTGGAAACATCGTGCCTGATGATAGGCCCGTAAAACTGCACTGCATCCAGAACATCTGTGATAAAAGGGAGCATCTGAGAGAGGAGGCCCATTGTAGTCTGGAGGTGGGAGAAGACTGCCTGGGGCGATTCCTCCTTCAACAGCCAATCATCGAGGTAGGGGAAGACTGGAACCCCCTACCTCAGCAGGTGGCTGCAACCACTGTCCTCACCTTGGTGAACCTCCAAGGGGCACTGGTGAGACCAAAAGATAGCACAGCAAACTGATCATGCTCGTGGCCCACTGTAAATCGCATGTAGCGTCTGTGGGCAGGCAGGACAGGAATATGAAAGCAGGAGTTCTGCAAGACCAAAGATACCACCCAGTGCCCCAGGGTCTAAAGCAGACACAACCTGAGCTAAGTCATCTTGAATTTCTCCTTCTTCAGGAAGAAATTGAGAGGGTGCAGGCCTAAAATAGGGCGGAGGCCTCATGCTTTCTTGGGCACCTGAAAGTAGCGGGAATAGCAGCCGCAACATTTTTGATGCCGGCATCATCTTGTTGGCTCCTTTGGCTAAAAGAGCCTAACTTCCTGACTGAGAAGGTTGAGGTGGTTCTCCGTCAGCCGGTCTTGGGATGATGGCAGAGTTTCTAGCAGCAGTATGGAGCAACTCCACTGAACAATTTGTAGTCCTCACTTTTCCAACATTATGGACTGCTAGCGGGGAAGATGATGACAGAGTACGTGTAATGGTGCAAGGGCAAACTAAAGTGATTTTGAGGCTGTGGCTGTAGGGGGGGAAGGAAGGGGAGGGAGTGTGTGGATAGGAATGGACACGGTTGGTAGCCCCTATCGTAGCCGTTGAAGGTAGAATGGGGTTGGATTGGGGCCATGGAGACCCCCAAGGACTTGGCAGTGGCTTGGTTGTCTTTGATGCGCTCCAGTGCTGAATCTGCCTTGTCTCTGAAGAAACGGTGCCATCAAAGTGCATGTCCATAAAGGATGGCTGGACATCGCCCAAAAAGCCAGATGATCTCAGACAGGTATGGTGTCTGAGTGTCACCGACGACGCAATCACTGCCTAGCGAGTCAGTCATATCCAGTCTGCAGCAAATAATGAACTTTGCTGCATTCCTGCCATCTGCAATAGAATGTGACAGTATGGCTCTGGCCTCCTCCGAGACCATGGGCAGCATTCGCACAACTTATTTCCAAACTGTGTGGATGTATCGGTTCAAAAGTGTGGTGTTCACTGATTGAAGTGCTCACCGACTGCAGTGCAAGGCTGGCGTAGGAGAACATCCTCTTCCCAAAGGTGTCCAGGCCCTTGGATTCCTTATCCAACGGTGTAGTAGGGAACGTGCCAGAATTTACCTTCTATGTGGAAGCCTGGACAATCAGACCCTCCTGGGTGGGGTGGTGTGTGAGAAAAGCTGGGTTTCCAGGAGTGGGGCAGTGGCGGCAGGCAATTGTCCTGTGCACAGGTGCCCTTGTGCATGGCTTTGTTACAAGGAAGAGGAGGTTCTGAGGGGGCGACTGCCAGTTGAAGCACCTCTGCCACCGAGGGCAGCGCAAGGTCCAGGACCTCAACCGCCCTTCTCACCACCATAGCAAATGAAACTCCTTCCTCTGTAGCCACACTACGAGGAAAGACCAGGCCAGAGTTTGGGGAGGTGTCCAGACCACTGGTATCAGCCAGTTCCTAATACCAGTTATCTTGTGCCTCAACAAGGGGGATGGTGTATACCATAAGGATCCTTAATCCCTACCCAATCATACGCCTCTACAAGTCTGTTGAAAAAAGGGGGCACTGCTCAGACTTGGAAGGTAAAGTTCTGGCAGGTGCTGGAATCAATGCCTATCTGGCTCAGTATCCGAGTCTGATATGATTATGGGGTCATCGGCACCATAGGGCAGTGGCGGCTCCGGGAATGACGTCACTGGAACGGGCTCCAGGGAACGTCAATCTCACGATGAGAGTCGTTCTACATCCAGAACCGGATCCATGTGGCCCGACTGCATACATCCACTGGAGGCACCTGCCGAATCCATGTGGCCCGAAGACACTCCAGAGGGGTTGGCCCACCCAAAAATGATGTGCATGGACTCATAAAATTCTCAATGTTGTGCGAGAGTCGCTCTGGGTCCAGGAAACTAGGGGAGGAGTGGAGCAGACCCAGAGGCAGACTCTGTGTGGGAGCGGGGTCTAGAATGATGTTCCCACGCCTCCACCGAAGATTTGGACCGGCGCGGTTTAGTCGAATAGCCCTTTGACTTTCTGGATTTTTTGCAGGACGACTTTGAGCATGATGATGATGACTGCCTGGAACTACTCTGTAAACGGACCCGGGGCCTTCCACGCTACCAGGACCTTGAGCGTCTTTGAGGCGACCAGCGTTAGGCAACAAGGAGCTCCAAGGAGTACTCACTCAGTGCCTTGGGGTTTATGAAAAGGCAGTCTTCACAAGTCTTGGAGTCGTGGGCCGGCTCCAAGCACCAAAGGCAAACCAGATGGAGATCTGTCACAAACATCTGTCTGTGACAGGAACACAGGGCTTAAACCCTGACGGTTTTTATGGGGACATCCCATCACACTGGGAAACAATCTTAAAAGGAAATTTGGGCTAGAAATGTTATTCACTTGTAAAGCTCTTTCAACATGGTATTCATTAACAGAAGAAATTCAGCACCCTTGGTATGTCAGAACACAATTTTTTAAAGAAAGCATGCTTATGAGGTATTTGTTTTTAAAAAAAACATTTGATCAAAGAAACATTTCCCCTTCAGTAAAACCCATTTATCAAAACTAATACAAGGTTTGGCGATAGCCCCCACTGTGCCAGCTTTCCAAAACACCCGCCTATCAATGTTCTAAGATGGGGCACACCTTCTCTCTTTCTACTATAAGCAAGTAGTTGCGTCACACAGTAGAAAAACAAAAATAAAAGATTTAGCAGTGGAAACATTTCAATATTAAATTAACATTAACAGCAAACTTCTGATGATCAAGTGTTCTGCCTAATGTGGTCTCAGATGTCTATTACTTTCAGGGTAACGTTTGCATCAACCTGCACTGCACTCTCAAATCCAAATCTAGGTGCATTAGATCATTCCATATTTTAAAGAGTCTACCAGCCTCTACTCTTCAGGTTCTTAATATAATCATGAAAGCAATCCGCTTTAATTTGCACTGATGATTAAGCAATGCATAGGGGTTATGTGGACCCCCCCCCAAAAAAAGGAATCCATAAAGCATTTGTTCACCATAAGGCCCACAGTTTAATCAATTATGTACAACAGACACCTTCAAAACTGCTGCACATCTGTATAAAAAAAACTTGCATACCACACACCACCAGCAGGGATAAAGATCTATCATGTGACCAGGAACCAGTAAATTCCATGATCCAGTTGGCAAGTAAGTCACCCAGAGGGTCCTGCATACATTCCTGCAACAAACATGCTTAAGTGTCATCAAGAATCTGGGCCGTCAATTTTAAGTTGTAGGAAAGCCTAAGCATAAGCGATAAGGATAAGTTACTTACCTGTAATCCTAGTTCTCTTCCAGGGGTATACTCCTCAAAGTCATAAGCACTGAATAATCCCCGCCCACGTGCGGGATCCCAGAGCATATAGAAATATATGTATATATACATATATATATGTGTATGCTCGGGCCCACGAGTGTATAACACTTCCGAAACATACACATACATATGTATATACATATTAACATGCAGCCTAAAACTGTTCCAATAGGGCAAACCGCCAAAATTACATAGGTTTCTCTTGTATGAAAATAATCCCCTAAATACATTTTGTAATAGAGAACATACACTGCAATAGTATCATACAAGAATCCTTTATTTTCAGAAAAGGAAAACAGGTAAAAGCAGGCAGTTGGCCAATAGGCTGCATAGATAAATAACTATCATAGTACAGTAAGAAAACTGGCACCTTGCCTTTAAGACCTCCAGGAGCCCCTCTGCTCCCATCATGCACCACAGGTGACAGTTAGGTCAGTTCTTTTTTCCGGCTCCTTCTGCGAGGATCCTGGAGCTTGAGCTCAACAGTTTTTGATTATCTTTAGTCAGAAATTGGTTTTTTCTCTTATTTTTGGACATTTTTGACAGCTGGTTGTTTATTCTTAACCTTTCTGACAATATACCATTTTTTTCTGTCAGAATGCCAGCTTTATTCAATAAATGTCCTTCATGTGGTAAAAAGATGGCAAAATCGGATCCACACTCTGTGTGCATTGTGTGTTTTCCATCTTCATACAAACCTGATACTTGCAATTATTGTCAGCAATTTTCTAAAAGGACTCTTTGGGACAGGGAGAAGATTAGGCTCCATGCCCTACTGGAGAGAGGAAAAAGTCATCACAAAAGTGGCCTTGGGGGCTCCCAAGGGCCCTCCTCTCATCAGGAACACCGAAAGAGGCGAAGATCTACCTCTCCAGAGTCCAGAAAGAAGCAGATTCCTGACTGTTCGCCGTCGAGATCGCCGTCGAAGAAGCAGGCAAGACACTCTTCAGCGTCGAGGGACAGATCGCCGTCGAGACGACGACACTCTCCATCACACAAAAGTAAGTCGACGTCGAGACATACTTCGGGCTCGAAGTATTCTGGTCCAGAGAGACCTGAAGCACCCGCCGACGTCGAAACATCCGTCGACGGCGAGGAACACTCCGCCACCTTCTCAGAGGTCGGCGTCGAGAGGTTCGCCGGCGAAGACTCTGCCGAGAGCTTACCGACTGTCGACTATTTAAATAAGGATTCCACTCATATGTCCTCAAGATGGACATAAAGCAATGATGTAGTGAGAGCATTTCCAGATGTCCTATCTCAGCAGACCAAACTTAGAGAAGATACAGACTTACAAAGTAGACTGTTTTGACAGGGTTTTAGGAAATCCACACTCTTGGCATTCCTGTCTTTCAAATCTTATGTCTCAAATGCCACACATCTCTCGAATGTTCAAGCACCTAGTTGGATTAATTTACTCTCGGATTGTCTATGAATCAATTTGTTCAAGGTCCTGAAAAATCACCGACATAGCTCATTCAGACTAACTGTTGAGCATTTGTAAGAGCTGTGCCAGAGGACATTCAGGTAATAGAATATTACCTTATCATCCTCATGATCTAATTAAATGCTTTAATGCTCCAGTGGTGGTTTTGAGAGTGCAGTGCAGGTTGGTGCAAAGGTTACACCGTAAGTAATAGACATCCGAGACCACATTAGCAAGAACACTTGATCAGAGATTTACCATTAATGAACAAGTTACTTACCTTCGGACCTAGGCGTCAGACTGGATCCGGAAAGTTTTCATCAGCAGTACCCCTGCGCGTCGGAAGGTGGCGTTGGTCGGCTCCGCGTTCGTCGTCGCGGGGATGACTTCGCGGTAGCTACATAGGCGCCACCCTCGCGCGGTCAGTTCTGTACACTACTTTCCACGCCAGAAGCGCAGAGCCATGCAAGACACTGACCACTGGTGCACAAAACTAGGGCCCTGAAAGGAAGTCCTTAACCCTAGAAGTCAGTTCGCAGAACGGGGAGGATGGGCGGGGCGGTAAGGAATCTATAACTAACCTATGTTTCTTACAGATATATCGTTTCTGAAAGAAACAGTTCGTTATAGATTCCTTAACTTAGAATAGATACCCCAGCAATACGAACCCCGGAGGCGGGTCTGCGATCCAAGTTCACACCAAAAAGTCCTGGAGAAAAGAACGGCCAAAGAAGCAGTCTCTCCGGACTTGGCTGTCTAGGCAGTAGTGTTTGGTGAACGTGTGCAGCGATGTCCACGTAGCTGCCTGACAGATGTCATTTAGGGGGACTCCTCGTCCCAAAGCAGTAGTAGCTGCCGTCGCCCTGGTGGGATGGGCGCGCAGACCCACTGGAGGCTCCTTCTTTGCCAAAGAATAGCAGGCTTTGATGCACAGAACGACCCACCTGGAGATGGTTCGTTTGTGCACGGCCCGCCCTTTCTTAGCGCCCACGTAACCAACAAAGAGCTGGTTGTCCACCTGGAATTGTTTGGTGCGATCCAAGTAGAAGGAAAGCGCACGTTTTGGATCCAGACGGTGGAGCCTCTCCCTCTTTTGAAGGATGCAGAGGTGGAAAGAAGGTGGGCAAAGTGATGGTTTGGCCAATGTGGAAAGAAGTAACCACCTTGGGAAGAAAGGAAGGTCTAGTTCTCAGGACGACCTTGTCTGGATGGACAGCCAAAAAGGGAGGCTTGGAAGAAAGAGCTTGTAGCTCACTCACCCTGCGTGCAGAGGTGATGGCCACCAGAAAGGCAGTTTTCAAAGTGAGAAGTCTGAGAGGACAGTTATGTAGCGGCTCAAAGGGAGCGCACATGAGGTAGGTGAGAACCAAGTTTAAGTCCCACTGAGGCATTACGAAGGGAACAGGAGGAAAAAGATGAGTAATGCCCTTAAGGAATCTATTTACAACAGGGGACTTGAAAAGAGAAGGCTGATCAGGAAGCCTAAGGAAGGCTGAAATGGCCGAGAGGTAGCCCTTTAGAGTGCCCAGAGCACAGCCCTGTTGGGCCAAAGAAAGGAGGAACAAGAGAACCTCAGAAAGAGGGGCGAAAAGGGGATCCACAGCCTTTGCTGCGCAGCATGCCACAAATTTGTTCCATCTGCAGGCGTATACCGTCTTAGTGGAGGGACGCCTGGCTGCCAAGATAACATCGCAGACTTCGGGAGGCAGGTCAAACGACGTCAACTGCTGCTGCTCAATCTCCACGCAAGGAGGTGGAGGCTGGACAGGTTCGGGTGGAGGATCGTCTGCTGCTGCTGCGACAGAAGATCCTCCCGTAGAGGCAGTCTGATCAGAAGATCGATGGCCATGTTGAGCAGCTCGGGATACCAGACTCTTCGTGCCCAATCCGGAGCCACAAGAATGACTTGGGCCCAGTCGCGCTTGATCTTCTTCAGCACTCTGGGCAGAAGTGGTATAGGCGTATAGAAGATCGCAACTCCACTCGCGACGAAAAGCGTCGCCTAGCGAGTGCCGCCTTGGAAATTCCAACGCGCAGAACTGCTGACATTGCGCGTTCTGTTTGGTGGCGAATAGATCTAACCAAGGCTCTCCCCACTGCTGAAAGAGACCTTGCACCACCTCCGAGTGAAGACGCCATTCGTGATCCATCATGCACCTGCGGCTGAGTTCGTCCGCCCTGGCGTTCAGTGAACCTGCCAGGTGATGAACCACCAGGGATATGCCCTGATGTTTCAGCCATGTCCAGAGGCGGAGGGCCTCCTGACATAGGGTTCACGACCCCACCCCGCCTTGTTTGTTGCAGTACCACATGACGGTGGTGTTGTCCGTGAACACCTGCACTACTTTTCCCCGGACAGAGGGAAGGAATGCCTTGCGTGCAAGACGAATCGCCCGAAGCTCCAGAAGGTTGATGTGGAGCCCGGACTCCGCCGGAGACCAGAGGCCTCTGATCTCCGCCTCCCCCATGTGGCCGCCCCATCCCAGAAGTGATGCATCGGTCACCACTGTTAACTCTGGTTGAGGAAGGGAGGGGGATCTGCCGTCGACCCAATCCTGGTTCGTAAACCACCACTGCAATTGGTATGCAGTGCCCTCCGAGATCTGGACGCAATCGGACAGATTCCCCTGATGTTGTGCCCACTGGAACTTCAGGTCCCACTGCAGAGCACGCATATGCCATCTGGCATGGTCCACCAGCAGGATGCAGGAGGCCATCAGACCCAGCAGCCTGAGGGTCATCCTGACCGCAACCCGGGATAGAGGCTGAAAGATCGGAATCATAGCCTGAATATCCCAGACTCGCTGTTCGGGAGGATAAACCCGTAACTGCGTTGTCTAGAACTGCTCCGATGAAGACGAGCTTCTGAGAGGGGGTCAAGTGTGACTTCATTCACTGGGGTTCTCCATCAACGTGCCGCAGGAGGTCGGCCGTAGTCTGGAGGTGTGAGACGACAGCCTGGGGCGAGCCCGCCTTCAACAGCCAGTCGTCGAGATAGGGGAAGACTGGAACCCCTGATCTGCGCAGATGAGCTGCGACCACCGCCATCACTTTCGTGAACACCCGAGGGGCGCTGGTAAGGCCAAAGGGGAGCACAGTAAACAAAGTGCTCGTGGCCTACCGTGAACCGCAGGTAACGCTGGTTGGCCGGCAGGTCGGGGATGTGAAAGTAAGCGTCGTGCAAGTCCAACGCTACCATCCAGTCTCCAGGGTCGAGGGCAGACAAGACCTGAGCGAGCGTCAACATTTTGAACTTCTCCTTCCGGAGGAAGCAGTTGACGTTCCTGAGATCCAAGATAGGACGCATGCCTTTGTCCTTCTTGGGCACCAGAAAGTAGTGGGAATAGCAAACACGACTTACTTCTGGGGCAGGAATGCGCTCGATAGCTCCCTTGGCCAAGAGTGCCGAAACTTCCTGTTGGAGAAGGGCCAGATGATCCTCCGACATGCGATGGTACTGAAGTGGCATGGATGGAGGGGTAGTCTCGAAGATGAGGGAGTAGCCCCTTCGGACTATTTGCAAAACCCACCTGTCCGACGTGATGGTGCGCCATTGGGGGAGGTGATGGCGAATCCTGCCGCCCACTGGCGTTTGGTGGCCCTGAAAGGTCGGACTAGGAGGGTTTGGAGGCTGCTGCAGAGGGGGCTGTGGTGGACTGGCCCGCCCGCTGGCCCCCAGAACCACGGCGCTGGTTCCCACGTCCCCGGCCGCGCAGAGGCTGAACAGCTTGCGCCGGCCTATGGCCCTGGGCAGGACGTGGCGGGGCACCCCTTCCGTAGCCATGAAAGGGGCGAAATGCAGACTGCGCTGGGCGGGTGGTGGAGAGGCCCAAGGACCTGGCCGTAGCCCGAGAGTCCTTAATGCGCTCCAGCGCGTTGTCTGCCTTGTAGCCGAAAAGGCGACGGCCATCAAAGGGCATGTCCATAAGAGTAGATTGGACATCCCCGGAAAAACCAGTCGACCGCAACCAGGTGTAGCGTTGACGGGCTACTGACGTGGGAATCATCCTGCCTAGTGCGTCGGCGGTATCCAGCCCACAGGGGATGGTAAACTTTGCTGCATTTCTCCCCTCGGCAACTGCACGGGAGAGCACGGCCCGGGCCTCCTCCTGGCACTGGGGCAGCACCTGGCTACTGTATCCCACACAGAGTGGGTGTAACGGCCCAACAGACATGCAGTGTTTACCGACTGCAGACCCAAGCTTGAGGAAGAAAAGACTTTCTTCCCATGGTGGTCCAGCTTTTTGGATTCCCCATCGGGTGGTGCGTTAGGGAATGCGCCTTTGGAAGTGGAGGCTTGGACCACCAAGCTCTCAGGGGTGGGGTGTTGGGAGAGGAAAGTGGGGTCGCCCGGGGCCGGGCGGTGGCGTCGAGCAATCATCCTGTCCACAGGAGCCCCTGTGTTGGGCCTGGACCAGGTGCCCAAAAGGATGTCCGTGAGGGCTTCATTAAACGGCAGCAGGGGCTCCGAAGAGCTCGTTGCCGGTTGAAGGACCTCTGTCAGGAGGTTAGTCCTGACTGCCACCGTAGGTAGCTCGAGTTGGAGAGCCTCAGCCGCCCTACCTAACACCACTGCGTATGACGCTCCCTACTCCGTAGCCACGGTAGGAGGAGACAACTTGCCAAGGTCTGGTGAGGTATCCAGACCACTGGCTTCCCCCAGTTCCTCTCTCGAGTCCTGTTCATAAGCCAGACCCCTCCCAGTCGTACTCACCCTCCTCTGGCTGCCAATCTGGACTCAAAGAGCCAGGGTAGAACAGGGGCACAAAAGTGCCCGTCGGCATTGGATCCGGCGTCGGTCGATGCCTGTCCGACTCCGTGTCTACCTCGAGGTGGACGCCGGGGTCGACGTCGGCTGGAGACACAGCAGACGCCGGTTGCGGACGTGGTGCCGGTGGAATCGGCGCTGGGGGAGGCGTAACAAGGTCGACCGGCGCCGATCTGGATCTAGGCCTGGATCCAAGGGGACCCTGCGACGCTGAGGCCGAAGTTGCCGGCGCCGAAGGCCCAGGGCCCCCAGCCAAGTCTGCGGGGCCCAAAGGCGCGCCGGCAGAGTCTGGCTGCCCAAAGATGGCGTGCATCGCTTCGTAAAACTGACGAAGCTGGGCAGGGGTCCATCCCGGTCTCGGGGGAAACCCGGAGCCGACCCTACGGGCTCCGCACGCGGAGCTGCGGGAGGGGCACCACCCGCATCCCTTGTCGCGTCGGCCGATGGACGGGGAGAAGTCGAAGAGCAACGATGCTTCTTCAACTTCTTCTTGTGCTTCGACTTACCTGACCCCGAGTGCGAAGACTTAGACGAAGAATGGTGTTGGCTCCGCAACCGGGACCAACTGCCAAGCCTCGAGTAGCTTACGGGACGGGTCTCGCAAAAACTTCGGGGCCATGGTCCGGCAGTCGGAGCACGACTTGGGGTCGTGGTCGCGCTCCAGGCAGTAGAGGCACACGCGGTGCGGGTCTGTCACCGACATCAGTCGGTTACAGGAACCGCAGGCCTTGAAGCCGGGCATCCCTTGTGCACCAGGAGTCGATGGACTCAAAAACCGAATTCGACAAAAGTCGAGAAAAAGTCAGTCAAAAAGCGACTGGAGTTACCGCTCTCTCCGGATCTGTGCTTGCTGGCGCGAAAGAAAAAAAAAAGAACTGACGTCAGCGCGTGAGGGCGGCGTCTATTTAGCTACCGCGACGTCTTCTCGGCGACCACGACGAACGCGGAGTCGACCGACGCCACCTTCCGACGCGCAGGGGTACTGCTGACGAAAAAACTTTTCGGATTCAGTCTGACACCTAGGGGTAATTCTAAGGTAAGGAATCTATAACTAACTGTTTCTTTCAGATATAATATTGCAAAGTTTCCACTGTTACATTTTTGTTTTTGTTTTACTGTCTGCCTAATTACCCTGTCAACAATGAGGACAATTTCTTAAAATATCTATTGGAACAGATAAAGGGATGGTATTAAAGCGGTAGTGCATCTGTGGCAGTGAGACCATTCTGAAGCAATATATTCAATACCTCTATGTATTTCCAAATATTGGCATCTTTTATCCTTCTCCAGGCTGCAAAAGCTCACCTTCATAATGCTTATAAGTTAAGGATAATGAATCTGCTACTGTATTAATGAGGTCATTACTTGCACTGGTAACTTAATGCAAATCATGGAGTCAGGTTGCTCATCCAAAAAGGGTAGCTGGGTATGATCCAGCTTGGCCTGGCTCCACTTTATTTTATTGCCAGAAATGAAGGTGCAGAGCCTGGAGCTGGAGGCCTTTGGGAGGCTGCCCTTCGCCTGCACTCGCATCGACCCTCTCCGGGCCTCCGGCGTAGCCATCTGCTGGCGTCTACACACCTCGGTGGCAGCTCACCAGCTGTCCCCTTGAGACTCCCTGCATCGTGGCAGCGATCAGCACCTGATTCGGCCCTGGGGAGCTGAAACCACGCTGCGCCTGATCTGCGCTGATCGTGGGGTCCACCCGGGCTGTTTGCCATATGACACCTGTGTGGAGGAGACCTGCCTGGTGATCGAGCCGGATATGCGCACGCCTGCGGCAAGATTTGTGGCGGTACGACCCGAGGCCCTCTCTTGGACTGGGGGCTGTGGTGCAGGGCTTGGCCTTGACTGCCTGGGCCTCCTTCATGCGGGCTGCCTGTGACCCACGTGAGACTGACTGTTGCGCTGAAGCACCCCGCTGCACCAGTGAGGAGCGATTGACCCCGTGGTCCCTCCGGCTCATAGAGCTTTGGCTGGGGTGGCCTGGGCCTCTGCTGAAGCGTGAAGCCCGACTTGGGGGTGGTCATCATGCTGCAGCCTCAACAGTTCCTGACAGTAAGGAAATCTGGACCCATTGGTGTGCCCTGGGGGATACTACTTATCGGCTAATAGATGCTATGTGACCAGTATAACTTTGCTCTACACTAAGACTACTCGCTGCCACTGACCCGATGTCATTATACCGCTCTGCCCATGTGGCTGCCTTGCACAACCTGCACCCATCCAGACTCTGTGGCCTAGCCTCCCTGCTTTCATTCTGCAGCTCTTCATATTGGTAAAAAGTCACTGGGCTACCTGAGGATCACTGCGTGGGAGTGCACCCTGGTCATTTAACTGGCAACTGTGGTCTGGGCCCCCATCGCCCTTGCTTGTGAATCAGCTATCGGGTGAGCGTACGTGGCTCTCCAGTGACTTCTGGTTAGAGGGGTAATGGCAGGTAGTGTCTGTCTCCATTTGTCACATCGAACACGAGTCTGTACTGCTAGTGGGGTATATGCCCCAAACTATGATGACCCGCAATCCTATCACATGTTGATAGCCAAGTTAACCCGCTACAGTGATCTGCCACAGCTTTTGGGCGGTGACTAACTGCATTCTGTTGCCTGCCTTGGACCGCTCACAGGGCCTACCTCGGCACCCATAAGCTGCTGCCCGAGCAATATTGGCAACTGCTGAGCACGTTGGCCTGGTAGACGTCTGGAGGCACTACTCGCCACAGGGCAGGTATTACACATTACTCGCATCTACTACTGGCTTACCTCGCGCAACCTCTTATCTGGGATTCTGCGGTGTAGCTACCTGCCCCGCACTTATTCGGATCATTCTCCGGTCCAGCTGGTACTGGAACAGGAAGATCCACGCCCTCGTGCTTTCACCTGGCGCTTCCCGCAATATTCTCTGCTGGATGCTGTATTTCGCAAGGAACTGGCCCAGACAATTGATAAATACTTTCTCATAAACGTAGGATCTGTGGATACATTTGTTAATATTTGGGAGGTGTTCAAGGTTTAGATCTGCGGGGTCTCCATTTCCAAGCACGCAGGTGTTTTCCGCTCTATCCGAGACAGATTGGAGAGGTTGGAGACTGAATTGGCTGAACTATAGCACGCTCAGAAGGAGACAGCAGAAAGGAAGCTGCTGGAGGATATCAGGCCAAGCTAAAGGAATACCCTGACCTAGCACAAAATGAGGTCAGCAATTGAGGTAAATACGCAAAGGCCAGACATTATGGAGTGGCTGGGCGCTACACTGGCGTCACTTGATCGACCTAATCACGAAAATAGCAAAATACTGTCCTTTATTGACAAGCAGGGCTTGCCTCTCCATGGGACCGACCAGGTGACAGATTGGTTTCGTCGATATTACTCCCACCTATACACCTCCCGAATCACATATGATAAACACACCACAATGGACTATTGGACCCACATTACCATGACATGGTTAACGGAAACGCTCAGGGAAAGGCTTATGGTGCCCCTTTGACCCACTGAGATTACCGCTGTGCTAAAGGATATGACAAGCGGGAAGGCTGACTGTCGCCTTTTACAAGGGACACCAAGATAGGCTTGTGCCCCACTTGGTTAATTTAGTCAAGGAAATGTAGGGGGACGGCTGTATGTCTCCGACCATGAGAGGCCTTACTTGTCACCCTGCTCAAACCAGGCAAATTGTATCGGCCACTGTCGTTATTAAACGTTGACAGGAAGATCTTAGCTAATCATCTTGGGCACCTACTCTCTAAAATTGTAGCACCTTAACAGTCCGGCTTTATACCCAGTCGATCTCTCACGTGCAACCTCCGCACTCTTTTTGGTACTTTCTACCGCATTGATCTGGAGGTGCGTGCAGCGGCAGTCTCTTTAGATACAGAAAAAGTCTTTGACTGTTGAATGGGGATTCATGCTGGCGATGCTTCGCCGTGTGGGTAGAGGTGACGTCTTCCAGAAACTGGTGCAGGTCCTCTATAAAGATCCAATGTCATGATTACGAATCAACGGTCGAGTGACGCCCCTTGTAATCGCTATTACAAGGGGCACTCGTCAGGGATGCCCCTTATCTCCGCTGCTTTATGTGCTCATCGATACAAAAGGGGATGATGGACGGAACGTTTGAGCCAATCAAACACTCACCCCCAGTCAACTGATCTGGGTTTAATCCATCATCATTCTTTAGCTCACTCCACCACCCCAGTTCAGACATGGCCATATGCAAATCAGTCTGACCCTGTGCCTCATGGGAACAGTCCAGCCCGAACTGCCAAGCCATGTCTTCCCTGGACCGGAAACAAGCATCCTAGGACCGGTTTCTGGCATTCCAGCCGTCATCAGCCAGGCTTGCTTGAATCCAGTGGCAAAGTGAGTAAGGACATAATCCAGTTAGGTTAGCCATCCGAGTTTTCAGTAGAAAACACTCCAACAATGGGTCAAGTAGCTTAAAGCCATTTAAGCAAAAGCATAGGTCTGCTCTTTAAGGAACCCTAAGATGAACTCTCCCTCACTAAACACTGTACATAATGTCATCTGCCGTTGACTTGACACTTTCCTGTGACTTTTTCTTGGGAAATTTCCATAGCTCTGGCACAGCTGGATACTTTCAGCAACTTTCCCAGCTAACTAGAACATTAGCTCTTTTTGTCCTTGATCATTCCTCTCCCATGGGAACTTCTCCCCTCGCTTGTTACCGCGATTTCCTCAACCGACTCCTTCTTCTCATGCTTTGCTATTTACTAAGACAAAACTCCTTTATTCTTGTCGGGGAAAAAATCCTTTAAGCAGTGCAAATCATTTAATCACCACATCTGCAACAAAAGGGAGTACAAACCGATTTATTGCATAGGCCCGGCTAGTTCAGCTGGGAGAGCGATGTGCTATAAGAAAAGCACAAGTCAGTCTCAACTTATACACATTTGGACTCAGGGGAAACTAAAGATGTAAATTATTTCCTCCAAGATGACACAATTTCTAAGATCTGGACACACGAGGTCGACGCGCGTTTCGGTGGGTTGTCACGAGCATGAACCACCTTCTTCAGGACCTTATCCAAATCAGGCACAGTAACAATCATACAGATACAAGGGGACAAATTTTTATTGATGAGATTTCCAAGGTTCACGACTGAAACGGTGGAGTCTAATGTCGGAGGTAGTGACCACTAAATCTTATTTTCAAGAATAAACCAAATTAAATGGCCTTCAACATTTCTTGTATGGATAGCAGCAGGACCTTAGCAAGATTTATAAGCACGAATAGTCCCTGTGCGCTGTTTCTGCTCAGTCAGGAAAGAGGCACAAAGGTAAATCCTCATCCGTGGTCACAGTGGTTCCCCGTCAGCTGGAACTGCTAATCACGTCGGGGTCACCAAAATGTTGCAGGGAGGGTTTGTGGGCAGCTTAACTTGAGCCGGTGCCCATACGTGCACAAATCCGAGACCGCACCGCAGACTCCTGATGCTGCAGGAACACCACTATTCCTCATTTCTTTGAGACTCCGGGTGGCCCCATCTGGAAGGAAAAACCCCTGGTATTTGTTCTTTTTTCTGAGGGTATCTTGGAAGTGGGCCGCAGACTCCACCAGGATCAAACCTGCTTCTCGCTCCTCGGTTTGGCCTCAGGAATGATGGACGGTTCGCGGTCTTTTGGGGCTGTGTTCCCCCCTTACTGTGCGCCTTTCCCGCTGTGCATTCTTCGGTCTGCGTCTCTGCTGCGGTGTTGCCCAAGACGGCGTTGCTGTTCCTGACACTGAGACAGCTGCGATGCCTCCAAAGGCCGCCAGGGGCGCAAAATTGCGTGTGTCCACTTCCGTTGATGCAGATGGAACAACGAAGGCTGGATGTGGCACACAGCGTGGTGTTGGCACCATGGAAGCTGCGCCAGAACAGCGGGACAGGAGTGATCAAACCTATGCAGATGACACACTGCTGTATGTTTGGGACCCAGACCTCAATCTGTCACCAGTTCTCCAGGAGGTTGTTCTTTTCAGTGGCCATTCTGGATTTTTCGGTGGTCATTCCGGATTGCGCATTAACTGGGACAAGCCCCATATATTTCACCTCACCGCTGCCACAACAATGATACAGATGGAGTACGACTCAATAGGACGACCGAACCGGTGCGCTATCTGGGCATCCAAATTCAAACAGACACAGAGGTCGTGAAGCGTGAAAACTACATAGGGCAATGCACCGCCTCCCTGAAGCAGTGAATCGCTGGATCCGATTACCCCTCTCTTTCTATGGCCGAACAGCCATCATCAAGATGGTTGTGCTACCTCACTTTCTTTTTTGGTTCGCAAATATCCCCATACTGCTCCCGGGTGTGGTCTACCGAATATTGGGCACCCGGCTGTCGTGCTTAGCATGAACGGGTAAACAGCCGCGCATGAGAAAGGATACGCTCACTTTGCCTTACAAGATGGGGGGCCTGAATGCTCCAGATTTTGAAGCCTATTACAGAGCAGCACAATGCGCTTTTGCTCATTACTGGATATACGGCCCAGCAGACCTGCCCCAATTCTGGCTGGAGAGGGATGCAGCATCCCCTTTAACATGGCCCCAATTTCTGTTCAGCAGACCAGTGCATCGATTTCATATCCTGGACCCCATAGGCACTACACAATGTCTTTGGAAAAAGACAATGGTCACAAATTCCAGGCCCCTGCTTTACTCGCCACAACTCCCTTTGTAGTGGTGCCTCTGGATTCCACTGGGACAGGAGAAGGCAGCTGTGGAGGCCCTGCAAGGACTAGGCATTCGGTGTATGGGTGATGTTTCTGAAGCCGGAGTACTGCGTGATTGGCCCTTGGTCGGCGTGACGCACCTACTATATTTGCGCAGTTCCAGTACTACAGAGCATGTCTCACAATACGGGCCCTTTTAGATAACACTATCAGAACCCCTGGAATTGCCTGCACTCACTTACCTCGTGCAGGCGTCCTTCCACATGGGTATGGTTGCGACGTTATTCGCCCACTCGCAGGGAGCCCGGCAGCCTGTTGCAGGGAAGGTTCGCTTCGACAGGGAAGAGAACCTGGGCATAACCATCACCGACACTCAATGGGCACACTGTTGTCATGTAGTTCGCACGATGTCACTGACTGGATGCCACTGCTTGGTGCACTTCAAGTACCTCAATGGGGTGTATTATACTCCAGCCCAACTATCGTTATGGTCTGTGCGAGGATTCCCGCTGCTAATGTTGAGGGAATTAACATTCACCAGGCAGGCTGTTTTGTGGCACCTTGCAAAAGGAAAATTTGCAATGCAACCTATTAGTTCTCACGTAGCACAAACATTTGCACATCCATTCTCAAACCTATCATTCAGCACACTGAACATTCTGGTATGTGAAAGAATGTTAATACCTCGGACCCAGTGTTCATAAATAAACTAACATATTTAGCACAATGTGAAATAAGTGAGCTCTTTAATCAGGTTTCAGTCGAGGGGGCATTTACAACAAACTAAAAGGAGAGTGGATGAATGCCGTTTAACAGAAGACAACTGTTATCACTTAAAGGAGCATTTATTGTGAAGAGCTGTAGCTAGCAACACCAAGACGTCAATGTTACATAAAAACAGTATGCACTGTTGCCAAAAGATGACCAATACAGATTAAATCAACCACTTCTCTTCACATTCCACAGCATGCAAGAACTAAGTAGTAAAGGTGGTAAGATATACAATTAAATAACATCCTACAAATAAGAAAAGGTTGTCATTGCTCAATGTTAATAGACAGAGGAAAGGTTTAACTGCTAAGCAATACACTTTCGTGAGCTTTACACCATTGTTTAGATCGCAGTACCTGGTAAAATATCCGACACTTTAGTCTAGGTTCATTTGAAAATTCTCTTTCTTTTCTTGTTTGCAGTTCTGTTGATAATGGTTCTTTCACAGCTGTAATAAAAATAATTCCTATGTTAAGTGCGCATTTTAGCTTGTCATACTCATGAACAAATTGATAATCACTGCAATGGCTATTCCAAAAGCCAAGTTGTAACAACGTCTAGTAACTAACCTCCTGGTGAATTTTATTATTCTTAAAATTGTTAAAGTATAAAACTCTGAGATCTGTTTCAGAGTATTTCTGTGAAATACTTTCAATAAATCAAAAAGAATGAACAATGTCACTACCTGAATCTTTCAGATATATCGATGAAACTGGATAAAACTGCTAGCGATTAAGAAGGAAGCTGCAATAACCCTGAATATGTTTGAGCGGTAACTGCAAGAAAAGGGATGGGAAAGTGTTTTGTGCAAGTCTTAGAAGTCATAGAATTGTGCAACGTAGTGAGGGTGCATTGGTCAATAGAAAGTGTGGCTGGTAAGGAAGCCTCTTACAAACTGCTTGAGATGGTTTGAGATTTCATCAGTGAGATGGAGGTAACAAACATATGTTGGAGGAGCTGTGGAGGGTATTTAATGAATCTAAAATATATTAACTACTGGGTAAATGTTGTGAAGATGCTAGACAATTACTATAATTCTATCTCAAACAAGTGGGATTTTAGAGAAATATTTATGGAGAGCGCGGCATAATTGCTCAAGTCTCTAAAATTCATAGAGTACTTAACACAATTCTTTTCCAAACCAAATATATTACATAATGCATTCCCACGATTTCAGTGGATTATATATTTACAATTGTATGTTATGGTGTTAACTGTTGCAAAAACATTTCATTAACAAAGGTGGAATTTATGGATTTAAGCCACGAGACGAAATATGTTCTGAGTAAGTGGGTTTTTAATTTTTAAAATACAGTAATTGTGCATCCTATCTTTTTTTCCAGAAAGTATTTGGGAGAAATCTGAAAAATAAATAGTGTAGACTGATATACCAGTGCCAGCAATTAACAATTGCACTTCGGTTTAATTTATATAAACGTGCTAGTGTCTAAAATGTGTTGTATAGAAAGAAGAAACTTGATTTTTGTTTTATGTTTATCGCCTAATACCCAGGAGGATTGGCCAATTTATTGTTGCTTTAAATATGGGATTATTTTCCTGCAGAAGATTTCAAACATTTTCTATGGCCATAAACGTTTTATTATGCATTGTATAACATAGACCAGCAAATGTATTAACCACTTTGCATGGTTCATTACTTTTATAGATCTGCATAGGGATAAAGGAGGAGTTCCCATAGCAGGTGTATTGTGTTAGAGAGGCACAATATTGGTGTGCAGGGAAGTAAGGAATTGCCTCTTAATATGTCTCAGCCATCCAAAGATATCATAAGAGAACAACTCCCTCACAGTTCATGAATACCGCCTAGATGGACACAACCAACATTCGGAGTTCTAAGATAAATTCAGTTGGATGTATACAGGGATCCAGATGCTTACAAATATCTTCAGGTATACCCAAAATACTTCTCCTTTATTCAGTGAGATCTTATGAAACTTTCATGCATCCATCTGCCTACATGCTTCGGCCAAAAAGGTCAACAGCCTTCTCAGCACTCAAAGGATCCCTAATTAGTGTGCATTCACTACCCTGAAACGCAAACGTAGGGGCATAATGCTGGCATAAGTGGTTGTTAAACCATTTTGTATTTTTCTGCCAGAAAAAAAAATAATTTACTCTGTCCATGAAGATGTTGAGCGAAGATGTTTTTTCATGGTTTGGAATTGTTTCCAAGAACAAAATACATTAAGAAGGTTAAGCTCAGAGCTCCAGGATCGTGCCAGTAGGAGCCAGAACAAAACTGGCTGAACTGCCAGCTACAGGGCTTTATGAGAAACTGGTGGTATGCTATTCCTTCACAGTGAGCAAAAACATTTTTCCCCAGCCCTTCACGCTACATCGTGCCTATTTTCTCGCACCATTTATATAAAAAAAGGTTTGTGAAAGTTTCTTCGTCACAATGGCCGTTGTTCATGGAGAGTTTATTTTGCATTTAAAAAGTGAATGTGACAACTGGCTAATGTAGCCTTTCTGAAGACTGTTAAAAATAATTTGTTCTTGAATGGTTTATTTTGGCAATATTGCCAAAATAAACCATTCATGAACTTCAATTCTATATATAAATATATATATACACACACCCTCCATTTCTAATGGCTGGTACATGCAGAGCTACCACAACGAAATGGGCATCAGAAAATCAGAGGCAGCATGTTTCCGGGATATCAAAATTTCCGTGCCAAATCAGGAACAGCTCAGATAGTGTGTTCAATGAAGCTTATTATGAGTCCACCATAATGCGTTTCGGCCACCACAAAACGCCTTGCTCACATGAAGAGAGTGCCATATTTGGTAGTACAATTTAAAAGCAAAACACTGCATCACCGGAAATAAACATAGAAGACCTATTCATTGATAAAAACGTGATTTGAAAAAATGCAGAATGAAAAAGTCCTTCAATTAAATGTCTTCAATAAAATTTACATTCCACAACTCAATTTGAACAAGCCACAGTCTTGGTGTTTACATTTTCTGCAAAGTTAGGCTCTATGCCTTTAGACACTGTTGTTACTATATATAAAGCTAGACCTGTACCGATAGCCACTTACAGGGCTTGGGTGTGGGGATACACCAATAGCAAACTGCTACAAGTTAGCGAAAATAAATTCTTGCGTTGATTACCATCACTCCCGCCCAATATCCCCTCCGAGATAGCGCATAAGGAATTGGGGTTACGATATATGGGAGATATTAGAAGGTTAGCACCAGATAAGCAGTGTTAACACGAGCAGTCATTACTGACTGCATGAATCTTGCAGGAGTGAGCAAAATCAAATGGTTGCCATACATCAAAAGGGAGTTATAAGGCATCGATAGAACTGAACTTTTTACAAATCCAACTGGCATCTCACGATTGACAAAATTAGCAGTAAAAAATGAACTACTAGAGTTTATAGCAGCTGCCAGACAAGGACGCGGATGGTGGTGTTAAATCTCGCCTTATGCACAAATTCCGGCATAGAACCATACTTGCTAAAGTACTATCTAACAAGATTTAGGCTTGGTTTAGCTCATCGTTGGTGTCCTATCCCTCCAATGTAGAAGCCGAAAAATACTTGATGCTGTGTCCATGTGATGCAGTTTCACATCAATCACAATTAAATACAATGTTTTTTTTTGTGATCATAAATAAACACAGAAGACACTTTGATGAAAACGTGATTTGAAAAAATGCAGAATGAAAAATTCCTTCAATTAAATGGCTTGTATAAAATGTACTTTCTACAAGTCCAAAGAGTACACAAGAATTCATTATGTAACTGAATAACAAAGTCATCTTGGTAAATTCCATTGCAAGTCTGCCTGCATTCAATTGTAACACGTGCATTAGTCAACAACTGCATTATCTGCAATCTTGCAACAAATTCATATAAAGTAAAACAAAACGATTATATTTAAACGGGGCCATAATACTCAACAAACATTGACTGACTATTCAAACTGGGATCATGCCTTTTTGGGCCTATTTTTCTGGTGGTTATCCTGGCAATACTTATTGTTGGAATACATCCAGAAGTGGGCCCAGTACTTGCTGTACTTCTAACACTATTAGTTGTACATCTGCTGAAGCCTTCTAATAAGGAATAACCTTGACCCCCATCGGAACCAACAATTAATACTCTATAAGAAAAAGAAAGAAATGTCTTGTATGTCATTAAATAGCTCAAACTATGTGTCTCCTAGTAGAAGGAAACTGTGCATCTCAAATGTATAAATAACTCCTCTTCATATTGAGGCCATCAGGTGCCCTGGTATTAAGTTCCAAAATGTAACGAGACTCTAATCTACGCAACTGTTTCCCTCTATTCCCCTATCAAGGGTTCCCAGCCACAGAATCAATAAGAAAATATCTCATGTCACGACCATTACTCGCATGGTCTTCCTGAAAGTGAGGAGCTACTGGACACTTCTTGTCCTTATTTTTAACGGTTTGCACATGCTGCAATACTCTCTAGTAAGACTGAAGAATTATACTGCCCACATTTAATTTTGTACAAGGGCAACTGAGAACGCCAACTACAAACTCACTTTTGCAATGCATGTCACATGCACCTTGAGTGTATTTTTGTAAGTCGTGACACTATTTCTTTTGTGTTGATGCCATATTGGCAAGCCTTTCATTTGTGACAATTCTTAAAACTACTGCCGCTCATTAACCAAGTTCTTCTTTCAATCACTTCTGGACTACTCTTGAACATTTATTGCTTCATGGATTTCACTCTTCTGAAAGTAATGTGTGGCCTGTTACGAATCTCTTTACCTATAACAGTGTCACTTCTAATAAGGGGCCAATATTTACACTGAATTCTCCTAAAAGGCACCTTAGTCCTGACTAAACCTTGTGTTCAGACAACACTCTTGCTCCTTAATTTCAGACTCCGATTTCCGAGAAAACAGGAGCTTTACATGATTGATCAAACCGGCTTTCCGCCTTGCTTCTTGAATGATTTCCTTGCTATACACTCTCTGTTGAAAACACTGCGCTAGTTCATCCTGCGGCTCATTAGGTTCTGCACTCTCACTAGAACTTCTCTTTATCCTCAAATTTTCTGCAAGCCGCATTTTAGAGCATGTGGATGAGAACTGGAAGCATGTAAAATTGTATTACCAGCAGTTGGTTTTCTACACAGTTTCGTGCGCAATCTACCATTTCGCACATACAAAGTCAAGTCTAGAAAGTGAACCTCATGTGCACTGATATTACTTGTGAATTGCAAATTGAATGTTGATTCTCTTAAATTTTGTAACACTATGGACCCTCTCCATACGGCAAATAAATAGCATATATAAAGGGTCCATAGGACTACATGATATTCCAATTTTCTGGCACATTTTGAAACAGATGTTGAGTATCTTGAGAAAATTGGCTTTCTATGAACAGATCTATACATATTGAACTTTGGTGCAATGAGGGTTTCCCATATATCTGTGGTTGATTGTTAATGTGAACTAGGCTACCTGTTAAGTGTATGGAATAGGGTCAATGTTGCACATAACACATGCTTGCTACACCTAAGGGAGTTGTATCTGTGATGGTATTAATGATGCTTCATTTTATTCTGAGCTATTTTGTAGTTACTTTCAGGCCTCCAATACCATGCTAGTTTATAAAGTGTACAAAAGAAGCTTGGATGATGTCATCAGAGATGTCATGAGTGATGTAATATTTGAGGTCATAAGCAGTGCATGGTGGGGGCACAAGTTCTTTTTTAGCTCTGCTGACTACAATTGGGGAATTTGTGTGGTTTTTTTTTTTAGTTCAAAACATTAATGTTGTCACTAACATTCACCTAATTATAACGTTACTTTAACCGGTTTCATATTTTTGGGGAATTTCTAGTTTAAAGAAAAAAAACTAAGTAATAATTTATTACCATAAGTGATAACCCCCCGCAGCCAGGCCCTGTGGCAAACTATAAGAAAGTGTCCTCTTTTTGCATGGTTGACCCACTTTTTGCCAAACTGTTGATGTACTTTGACTATATGTGCCCTGGGTTCCTGCCAACCAGGCACCCAGGGCCTATGTTCTTTCCCTAAAACTGCATTATTACAAAACCCAATTGGCACTCTTTGGCCACATGCAAGTCCCTTGCAAATGGTACCATAGGTACCAAGGGCACTGTGGCCAGGGAAGGCATCTAAGGGCTGCAGCACTTATTGTGCCACCTTTAGAGGCCCTGTACCTTTACACACACACACTGCCATTGCAGGCTGCGTGTTTTGGTGCAGAACAAAGTGAAGAGTCGACATGGCACACATCCCTGTGTGCCATGCCGGCAACCCACTGCCCTGGCATAGGTCAGCCACCCCTCTAGCTGGGTGCACTATACCAGTGGTGAGGGTACAGGTGCATGAGCATTGTACCCCTACAGTGTCTAAACCAATTCTTAGACATTGTAAGTGTAGTAATGCAATTAAGAGTATATGGTGCTGGGAGTTTGTCATTACGAACTCCACAGCACCATAATGGCTTTACTGAAAACTGGTTAGTTTGGTATCAAACTTCTCAGCACATTAAACCCACACTGATGCCAATGTGGGGTTTAATGAAAAATGCACTCAGTGGGCATCTTAGAGATGCCCCCTGAAAAACGACCTAACGACCCAGGTGTCCTGGGTGCTCGCCAGCTGCCACCACCAGACATGTTTCTGGACCCCTGGGTCGAGAGCCTGCTGCTCTCGGGGGTCTGGAACAATGCACACCGTGGAACGAGGTGTCATGCCTCCTCCCCCACGATGGGCAGGGTCCACGAAGGGGAAGCTTCAAATGCTTGCCGCCTTTGTGAGCTACCCCAGCCATTTGCTGCTTCCAGCAACTGGCCCCCACTGGTTCTGACCCCCACTTTGGGCCGAAGAATTGGCAGGAAAATCAAGTGTGAAAGGGAGGTGTGCCCACCTTTGCCAACCCCACCCCTCAGGTGGGGGAGGCGAGGTGTTGCACAACTCAGTCCCCGCCATTTTGCAGATGGGGGGACCCAGCCAACCAGAGAGGCATATGCCCCCCCTCCCACTGGAGGGTGGCATAATAGGGGGTGTACCTACCCCTTGGAAGGGACCCATTGGTCTCAACCTGAACCTACCTCTAACGTCCCTAAATTGAGTATTTAGGGGCAACCCTGAACCTTGCCTCCTCAGACAAGAACCGACCAGAAGAAGAGAAGAAGAAGGACCAAAGAAGCCGTGCTGAACTAAGAAGAGATGGACGCCCACTGACTTGGCCCCAGCCCTACCGGCCTGTCCCCACCTCGAACCTGCTCCAGCGAAATCCCGGTGTGTCCTGCAGCCAACAGCCCCCAAGAACCCAGAGGACCTGCCCTGCCTTCCCAAACCAAGACTTTGTTTCCTGTGAGCACCGGATTTGCACACCCACAGACTCTGGCTCCGGCCAAATTCGTAAGTCTGCCCCACACTGCACCCGATGCTCAAGGCCCGAGTTCAAGTGGCCCAACACCACGAGGAGGTCTCCCCAGCGATCCTGACCCGAGATCTGGTGATCTCTGACCTGTCTCGAATCTACAATCAACGCCTGCAGCCCCTTTCTGGAGGATTCCCCCGACCACGACCAACCCGACGCCTAAAGACACCCATGCACCCGACGTCCCACGGCCTTGGGTGGCCCAACCGACGGTGTACCAGCATCCCCAGGCATCCCAATTTACCTCTCCAACTGGTGGTCACCTTAGGAAGATCTTCGTACCCGAGCCTGCAGTGTTTGTTGCAACCGGAGAATCCTCATTGAAAATAACAGGGCACCCAACGCCAAACCAGCACCCGGCTGCCCCTGTGCTGCTGTGGGTACACTTTGTGTGCTAAACCGGATCCCCCTTTGCCCTGAGCTTAACACCAGGAGCTTTGCTCCCACAACCTTGTGGCTTGCTCATGAGCAGCCACCAACCTGAGGCCGCTATCCCCCATTGGATAACATTGGGCCTCAGCACTCTGCACCCGGCCGCACAAGTGCCGCTGAGGGTGTTTTGAGAGTCAAACCTTGACCCTGGGGGAACCCTGGTTCTAACCCCAGAATACCAACTTCCACAAATAAGTACTTACCAGCAAACAGATAACTTCATTTCCTCCTATAGGATTGCATCGACTGCTTTTCCTTAAAAACTCTTCTAAGTGTGGAGTTGGTTTGTATGAAACATTGAAAAACTGCATATGTGTAAAAACTGACTTACTTACCTTTTGTCTAGGAAATGTCTCAGTGTGATATCTAGGAATATCACACTAATTAGCAAAAGTAACTTAAAAAGTAATTTAAAAAGTAACATGCACCGTAATCTGTAAAGTAACTGAAAAGTAATTTCGAACTGTTGACTTACCTGTAACTCAACCAACTGCATTTGAACCTGCATTCAACTATAAACCACTGCATAAGATTTTGCAAAGTATTATTTCATTTACCTGCACCAGGCTTGGCTTGGTTCTAGAAATAAAATAACTGAATAATATTTTTATACAAACAAATTGGTCTGAGTTCAGTCTTTGAGTGTGTGACATCATTTCTTGCCCGGGTTTGTACAATAAATGCTTAACACTACTCTCTGATAAAGCCTTACTGCTCGCCCACACTACCACAAATAGAGAGTAAGGTGCCATCTACTTTTACCTCTGCCTACCTTTGGGGTTCCACTGGACTCTGTGCACACTATACCTCATTTTGGTATAGTATATACAGAGCCAGCTTCCTACACAAACCCCCATAGGCAGCCAACCCCACGCTGCGAACAGCTTGCGGCCAGGCCCAGTGGCCAACCCACCGGGAGGCATCCAACCAATCCACCTGGGACTGGCTTGCAGCCAGGCCCCAGAATCCAACTCCCCGCACGCAGCCAACTTCACACCGCACACACCCGTTAGTTATAAATGGTGTGGGGGTCAGCCGCTGGGCCAGTCTTGCAGCCAGGCCCCGCTTCCAGCTCTCCACAGGCAGCCAACCCGTGTGCAGCGCAGGGTTGGCCACAGGGCTTGGCCTGGCACCAGGCCCTGTGGCCAAACACCCAGCAGGCTGCCAACCCTACACTGTGCACAGCCTTTGGCATGCGTGGCGTTGGGTTGACCTTTGGGCCCCAGGGGCCCTATCCCCTGAGGCCAAAACATATACATTAATAGGAGGGGAGCAAGCAGTCCCCTCCCCAACATTGTATTGGCCCAAGGGACATCATCCCCAGGTGCCTGTTCCAATAAAAAAGGGGCGAAGGGCTGTGTGGCTCCCTTCCCCAAGCATTAAAAGGCCACGGGGACTCTATCCCCAGGGCTAAATACAATTTAACTGGGGAGAAGGGCATACAGACATCTTCCCTGAGCCTCAATAGGCCACGGAAACCACATCCGCTGGAGCCAGACAATGAAATGTGTGTGGGGGCGGTGGGGTACAGCCTGTCTCCACGAATCTTATAGAGGCCAAATATGATATAGTAGGGATCCCCTCCCCGATCCTTATTAGGCCCTGGGGATCCCACCACCGGGGCCAAACCAAAAAAAGGGGGGAGGGGCCTTATCTCCAACCCCCCTCGCAGAGCCTTCATATGCCCGGAGGACCCCATCCCTAGGGTTGTTTTTTGTTTAAACGGGGAGGGGATGGGGGCACACATCCCCCTGCCCTCTCCATGCCTTATTAAGCCCCAGGGACCCCATCCCCAGGGACAAAGCCAATACAAAATGAGAGGTGGTGTGGGGTCCCCCGCCCCAAGCCTTCTTGGGCTCTGGGGACCCTATCCCCCAGGGCCAAATTTAATTTAAAAAAGGGGTGTGCAGCCCCTCCTCCTGAGCCTAATTAGGCCCCGGGTACCATATCCCCGGAGGATGAGTAATTAATAAAGTGAGCAGGCACATAGCCTCCCCCTTCCTGAGCCTAATTAGGCCTCAGGGACCCCATCCCCCATGACCCGCATCAATTATAGGAGCACCCACCGGCTAATACGTTGGAAGCTGCGGGAGAGTAAAGACTGGGAAAGAGAATACAAGTCTGCTCCTAGCTAGTGGGAGCATTTTTAAAGCTCTCGCCAGCTGGGAGCAGACTTAGTGTTTGCTCCCGTTTGGCGGGAAATTAAAAAATGCTTTGACAGATGGGAGCAAACACATGTTTCCCTGCCTGCAGTAGTGCGAGCAAGGAAACTACTGTGCACTGGGGGTGGGCTCCCTGTGACACAATAAGTGAGCCTGCCCCAGTAGATGGGGTACCCAGGGCCAATAAAGGCTCAGGGGGCGGCGAAATACAACATCCTTTGTGGCAAGAATTTTAACATCTTTCTTAGAGCCTTTCATAAAGTGAAACACACTGTCACAGCTGCTTGTACCCGTAGCTGGAAAAATAGTTTCATATCCAATTTCATCCCCAGATTTCTGGCCACTAGTGTTGGGGCTATTCCCAGATCTAATGACCACATTATATTTATGTCTAAAGGAGATATATTTCCAAAGCCTAAGATTTCAGATTTATCTGAATTTAGCTGAAGATATATATATATATATTTATTTATTTTAAACGGGATACGCTGAGCACAGACCCCTGAGAGACACCACATCTTATTTCTCTTAAGGTGGTAGTAAAAAGTGGAATAATACTGCTTGTTGGCTGTTTATCAGACAAAAGCTAACCACAATAGTGGAATGCCCCAAAATGCTACATTCCTCAATCTCTGCAGCAAGGTGTCATGAGAAACCATATTGAATACTACAGGTAGATCAAGGAGAATGGGCACCACTTTTCTCCAGTTATGATGTTTTTAATAAATTCTGTAACCTCTAGGAGTGCTGATTCAGTACTGAAGTCCACCTGAAAGCCAGACTGAGAATTGCGTAGGATACCTTTCCTTTCTAAATGGTTAATAATCTGAGAGTTCGCCATAGCTTGTAGCATTTTACCCATTACTGGCATAAAGGAAATGGGTCTATAGTTACTCAAAATTGATGGATCAGCATTTGTCTCTTTCAATAAAGGGCTAACTAGGGCTTTCTTTCATGCATTTGGACCTTTTCCTTGCATGAGTTAAAAATTAAATAGAATTGACCAAGTCATTAGAAGCAGATACTACACTGGACAAAATACGGGGTGGGGGAATTTGTATGTAGGTGGGGGGCATCTAATGAAGAGCCCGATTTAAGTTTTTGAATAGCTACTTTCTATTGTTCTAAAGATAGATGTTCAAACGTCAGTAAGGACTCTTCACAGCGGACTCACGAGTGGAGGAGGACTGGGAAGCAGGAATCTCTTGTTTAGCTGCTTTTGGATTGAAAAATGATTTCACTATTGCCATAAGACCCCTAACTTTTTGGCGGAGGATGTGGGTGACTCCAGAGCTGTCTGCTTTCAGGGCTGAACTTTGAGTTTTTATCTATTTGTAATATAAAGAAAATCTCATGGCTCCGCCACATAAGGGACCTCGCCCTCAAGTTGGGCAAGCCGGATCTTTGGAGCACGCCTGAGACATTGTGTGCCAAGCTCTCAAGGTTGGACCTAGTCAATTCCTACAGAGCAGCCAAGCTAAGGCCCACCCGAGAAAGTACCTCAAGTGGTCGTCTAACTGCAGAATTTTTAGTGATAAAGGATGTATATAGCAGGGAAACCTTTTTAGATTTTGTTGAACCCCCATTGGCAAGGAAATTGTATATGCAATTGAGACTGGGGACCCTCCCATTTGCAGCATACTCCAGTAAATGGGTGAGAGATCAAACGGGTGAATGCCCTGCGTGCAAATACAAGGTGGAGTCTGAAATACATGTTCTGCTCCTCTGCCGTGCCTATCGGCTGCCGCGCAAGCGTTGGTTAATCCAACTATGTAAGAACTTAAGGTTTGTGCGCGCCACAGAGGCTTATAGAGTTCTAAAATATGATACTCAGCCCCCAATTGTCTTTGCTGTATCGCGTTTTTTAAATTGTATGTGGCATATTCGTCGGGCTTACCTAAAGTGATTGCTGGGGGTTGAAGAGAACTGGTGAAGGGTGAGCAGGTCTATATTTAGGCTTTAGGCCTTGCATTATTATTATTAGTGCATTTTATAGAGCTCACGGCTACCTCCAGCGGAAGTGTCCCAGCGCTAACGGTAGGTGCAGATTGCATACAGGGACTGAGGAATTCCACAAGTGTTCTAGGTTAGGCTGAAGAGCCAAGTTTTCAAGGCCTTTCTAAACAAGGGCTCTGTCTTCGCCTTTCGAAGGTGGACTGGCATAGAGTTCCACAGCGAGGCGGTTTTTACTGCAAAAGCCCGACCCCCCCATCCTGGCCTTTTTAAAGTGCGGGATCACCATTAGGTCCTGATGATTAGACCTCAGAGATCTTGATTGGTGATATCTCCGAAGTCTATGCTTCAGATATTGGGGGCCAGCGTCACTAATAGATCTAAAGGCCAGTATCAGTGCCTTAAACTCGATCCGTCTCTTGATCGGGAGCCAATGAAGGCTTCGCAGGTGAGGAGAGATGTGATGGCGAAGAGGCACATTTCTTATTAGCCTGGCTGCAGCATTTTGTATGATCTGCAGTTTTCTTAGCAGGTAATCCGGGAGCCCCAGATAGAGACTGTTAGCGTAGTCCAGTTGGGAGGTTACAAGTGCATGGACCACATTTTTCCTGTAATTCATTGGTAATAAATGCAGGAATTTGCGTAGACTTTTAATTTCCAGAAACACGCGGAAGAAACTTTACAAACTTGAGCACTACCTGATAGGCTGGAATCAAATCGGAAGCCTAGGTTCCTAGCTGAGCTCACCGGGTTAGGAGGGGGGTTAAGCTCAGCCGGCCACCAGAGTTCAGATGCGGGAGGAGAGGGTTGGTTAAAAAACAGTACCTCTGTTTTATCAGTATTCAACTTAATGCAATTATTTGTCATCCATGCTAAGATTGTGCGCAGACAGAGTTTAAAATTCATGAAAGCTGCCTCCGTGTGTTCTTTAAAAGAGAAGACAAGCTGAGTATCATCAGCGTACGAGACCACCTTCACGCCACACTGTTCAATCAGTGTGGAGAGAGGGGTCAAGTACACATTGAAGAGGGTGGGGCTGAGCGCTGAGCCCTGTGGGGACCCCGCAGCTAATAGATCTGGTAGCCGAAGTAAATGGACGCAGGAACACATTTTGAGACCGGCCCTCTAAGAAGGTGCGGAACCAGTTTAAAACAGTACCTTTCACACCTAGGGACTCAAGTCTCTCTAGTAGGATCTGGTGTGACAGTGTCAAAGGCTGCGGACAAGTCCAACAACACTAACATTGCACATCTGCCCTGGTCTACCGTTTCCCGTATGGTTTCCGCCACTTCCAGGAGGGCCGTTTCTGTGCTATATCCCTTCCTAAAACCCGACTGGGAGTCGTGGAGAAGATGGTTGTTCTCCAGGAACTCCGATAGTTGCATTTGGACAGTTTTGGATAGTTGCATTGATGTCCCACAGCTCTATTTTAGCATAAGATTTTAGCACAAGATTTTATTATCTGGATATTTTTATACATCGGATGGTTTCCTTTTAACACTTTTTTATCTGGCCGGATGTATTTTAATTGCTTATGTTTTAGTATATACAACTTCCATCCCTGCTGCACCTATGTAGTGTGTTATGTGCTTTTCTTCTTTTTTGGGCTGATTATTGTATATGAAGACCTTTGTTAGTATCTAGTGTTTTTTAATTCAGATGTATATATTGTTCGTTTTATTGATGCACTTTAATGGCCTAAGTGGCCGAAATAAAGTATTAATGATGATTTCACTATCTGAAATACAGTTTAAGAAATTCTCTGCTTCAGCAATTTCTTTTGTAAACAAGTCTGCTTTTTTGATATTTTTTCGGAAGACCTTTATTGCTTTTTGTATATTACCTTAAATTCTAAATTATATTTAGGTCTCCATGCTCTTCCTAGCTGTTTAAATCTCTGTTTTTCAAACTGCAAAGAGGCTGAAAACTATGTTGCCTTATGGTGCTTTTTTTTACACCACTAAATTGGTGCCAATTTAAGGCCTTCCTTTAGAGTCTTATAAAAGGAATTGACAGTTTTGTTAATTCCCTCACACAAATCAACGTTAATATGTGAGCAGATGCCATCTAAATTAGAACTGTATATATATATATATATATATATATATATATATATATATATATATATATATATATATATATATAAAAATTCTTCTCCCACGGATATATAAAACGATCACAAAGAGGAGCAAGCCTGCTGTGTCAGGCGAAACGCGTTACTGACTGAGAATTAAACAACTGGTGGTGGATGAAACCTCTTTGTGATCGTTTTATATATCCGTGGAAGAAAATTAAAACCGGCGCGCTCCGCTGGCGTACAACGATCTGCCTGCCTGGGGCGGGGGGAGACGGAAGGAGCAACTCGTCTTGGAGATCTATATATATATATTTTTTTTTTAAGATGATGGCCAGTGTGTGCCCACCTTCATGAATAGGACTGTCAAAGGTTTGTTGCAAATTAAAATCAGACATGGTCTTAACGAGTTGAGTGGCCAACTTGCATTTGAGGTCATCAATATGTAGGTTACAATGCCCCAAAACAAAATTAGAGTACTGCAGATAAAAAGGTGCAATAGCGTTTGCTAATGCCTCAGAGAAATTAGGCTGGAATTTGGGTGGATGGTAAACTAAGGCCCCAGACATAGAAAAATTGTCAGTAGCTTTACTTAAAAGAGCAGTCTTTCGGTAAATTCTAAGCCTTCTAGTTTTTGTGTGGAGCACTGCAACCTAGAACGATGAATTAATGCAATTCCTCCCAGCACACAGGACCATAATTTCAATCTATATGTGAAATAGTATATCCCAATGCAATGGCTAATGAAATATCTGGCCCGAAACCCCTGTTTCGCAAAAGTGGTAATTGAATAGATTCCAAATATCCACCTTATGTCGGCACAAAGGGGTTCATTTTATGGGCGAGGAAGTTCCAATAACTCCACCCAAACTACAAACTAGATCATCTACTGCTCTCAGATGGCGTCCCCACAAAGTGCTAGTGCACTTGAGGAGGTTGGAGGCAATAATTCTCTTCTCGTTCCATTCCTGACCCACCCGCCGAAATGGTACTCCGCTTTCGCGAATGAATTGTGCCCGATATTGAGTTAGCAGTATGCCAAATTCAAATACATAATTCCAGATGATTAAAAATATCCCTAACAACCCCCCAGTTCAAAATTTCTCAAAATAAACTCAAGCTTAAAACAGAAGAAAAATTACTTCTATAAAGTGCTCCCATGCCGCACTGGTTATTGGCGTCAAGTATTCTAAAGATTAGCAATGCTAGATTACCCAGAAAAGAGCTGCCTGACCGCCAACTCAGAGGTAATATGAAGTGGTAGGCATTTTTAATCATGCAAGATATTGTAGCCTATGAGGGTTACACTATTAGGACCATTCTTTACAGGACTGCTTCTAATAACCAAAATCACTAAACCTAGCTCAGTGCTTTTTTAAGCTGCTCGATAGGCCAGAGTCCTGGAAGTTTCCTTGTTGTCTGCACATCTTGCCTTACCTTGTGTCATGAGTTGGTTTTAAACCAATTATCCAAATAGAAGAGTACCCATTAGTAGAGCATGTAAGGTAACTGAGACCCTTAGGACAGGGCTCTGAACCAGTGGTGTAATATGCATAACTTGTAGGAAGGAAGGAAAATGTCACTTACCCTACAAGCATCTGTTCATGGCATGTAGTGCTGCAGATTCACATGCTGTGCGCACTGCTGCCATCTAGTGTTGGGCCCGGATGTGTGCAAAAGTTTTTCTTTGAAGAAGTCTTTCGAGTCACAAGGTAGTGCGACTTATCCTCTTGGTATAATGCGCATGGGCAAAGACTCCACTGTTAGACTGTTTTACCGCACAGCGGGTGAGGATGGTGTGTGAAACGAAGTGATAAGTAAAGAGATGTCCATGCATAAGAGGAGAAAGACATACTAGGAAATACTGCAACGGCCACAGGCGCCCGGGGAGAAGAGAGGGCTCATATGAATCTACAGCACTACATGCCATAAACAGATGGATATAGAGTACGTAACATTTTCAGTCCGAGGCATGTGTGGTTGTAGATACACATGCTGTGCATAGACTGTAAAGGAGTCCTCCCCAAGCGGTGGCTAGCCTGTGGGTGTTACAGTGGTTTGGAAAAGTGTACGAAGAACTGCTTGACCAACATTTGCTTGTTGGCCGGCTAGAACGTCCACACGGTAGTGTTTTGTAAAATTGTGTGGTGTCGACCTGGTAGCTGCTTTGCATACATCAGCTACTGGGATGTTCCTCAGGAAGCCCATAGAGGTTCCTTTCTTTCGAGTAGTGTGTGCTGTCGGAGGAGTGGGTAGAACTCTTTTGGCTTTAGCATAATGTGTCTGAAGGCATTTAATTATCCATCTGGCAATGCCTGACTTGGATATAGCCTTCCTTTTATGAGGCTGTGAGAAAGCCACAAAAAGTTGTGTTTATCTAAAAGTCCTAGTCCTATCAATGTAGTACATAAGGTATGGAGAGCCTGTTCCACAACTCAGCCCGATTGTGGGAAAAAAACACAAGTAGGTTGATTGACCGGTTAAGATGGAACTGTGACACTACCTTAGGTAAGAATTTGGGTTTGGTGAGGAGGACAACTCTGTCCCTACGTATTTGGAAGAAACGTTCTTCCAAGGGTAATGCTTGAAGCTCACTGACATGCCTGAGTGAGGTAATAACAATTAGAAATGCCATCATCCAAGATAGGAATTGACGGTGGCAAGTGTGAAGGGGCTCAAATGAAGGGCCCATGAATTGTGCAAGTACAATGTTAAGATTTCATTAGGGTGCTGCTGGAACCAGGGAAGGAATCACTCTTTTGATGCCTTCCATGAAGGCTTTAATAATTGGTATCTTGAAGAGAGAGATGTGTTGTCTTTTCTAAATATAGACCGCTCCTGCGGCTAAATGTAAGAGTACAGAGGTAAAGGCTAGACCAGAAATTTATAAGTACAGCAAGTAAACCATGTTCTGCACTGTAGCTTTGAAAGGATCAATTTGTTTTGAGTGACAGTAGCAGACAAACCTTTTCCATTTGGTCACGTAGCAGGCATGGGTGGTAGGTCTGCGGGCTTCCTTGAGAATGCTGATGCACTCAGGTGCAAGATTGAGGTTTCCAAATTGAATGACCAAGAGCCAGATCGCAAGGTTGAGGGACCTGGGTGCCCGATTTCTCCATGGTTCTGCGTGAGAACATCCGGCCTGTTGGGGAGCCTCTTGTGCGGGGACCAGAGAGAGGTCGAGCAGAGTACCATGGTTGGTGAGTCCATGTGGGAGCTACCAAGAGGAACGTGAGGGATGTTTGTCGAAGCCTTCGAACCACAAATTGAAGGATAGGGAGAGAAGGAAAAGTGCAGGCAAATATCCCTGACTAATTCATCCACAGTGCATTGCAGCTGGACTGTAGGAAAGTAGAGGCGAAGTTTGGGCATATGGCGTCTGCGAACAGAGCTATTTGAGGGAACCCCCATTTGTGACAGTAATTGAGGAGGACTTGCAAGTGGAGTTCTCACTCATGGATTTGTCGCATCTTGCTGAGGCAGTCAGCAAAATTGTTGACCATCCCCAGAAGGTATTGCACTAACAAATTAATATTGTTGCGGAGAGCCCAACGTCAACTGTTCTGCGATAACTGAGACCGTTGTGGAGTGTGTGTCCCCTCTTTTTTCTGAAGGTAGTACATGGTCGTCATATTGTCTGACCAGACAAGGACAACCTTGCCTATTAGGTGAGGCGGAAAGGCTTTCAACGCTAGATGAACAGCTAGAACCTCCAGGTAGCAGATGTGGAGAGCCTGCAATTTGGCCTCCCACAGATCCTGTACAGTTAGATCCTGCAAGTGTGCACCCCACCCTGAGAGTGAGGCGCCAGTAGTAGCAATGTAGCAAAGAACTGCGGAACAGGGTCAAAAGAAAGGTCACCCCTGCAACAGGTTGTTGGTGTTCCAACACTGCAGAGAGTGTTAAGTGCGACTGATCAACACTAGATCATCTCAATGACCCTCTGTCTGAGACCACTGTTGCGCTAAGCATTCCTGCAACAGACGCATGTGAAGCCTTGCATGAGGTGCTATGGATATGCAGGAGGCCATCGTGTCTAAGAGACGCATGACTGTCCTGACTAAGTTGTTGACCTGGTTGGAACATGGGAATTAGCGCTTGAAAAGAGTGGATCCCTGCAGAATTGGGATAGGCTAAGTCTAACTGTGTTGAGAATAGCCCCTAGGTAAGGTTGTACCTGTAGGGGTTGGAGGTGGGATTTGGAGGTGTTGATGGTAAACCCTAATTGATGAAGTTGATCTATTAGGCACTGCTGATGGGTGGCAGCTTTGATGAGCCATTCGTCCAGATGAGGGAAACTGTGAAAGCCCTGCCTGAGGAGGCGGGCGGCCACCAATACAAGGCATTTGTTGAATACTCGAGGTGCAGTAGCAACCCCAAAGAGGAGGACTTTGAACGGATAGTGCCTTCCGCCAACCACAAACCTGAGATCTCCGCGATGAGCTAGATGTATTGGACTGCACAAGTAGGCATCCTTTAGGTCTAGCTCAGCCATAAAGTCGCCCTGTTGGAGAAGCGGGATAATATCCTAAAGGAGTACCATGTGAAAAGGTTTGGATAGGATGTATTTGTTTTGGTGCCTGAGGTCTAGGATTGGCCTGAGGAACCCATCTTTTTTGGGTATGAGGAAGTTTAAGGAGTACACCCCTGTACCCTGCTGATGGTTGGGGACTGGTACTATAGCCCCTTGGAGAAGGGGACATTGACCTCATCTTTGAGTAGTGTTTGATGTTCCGCTGATAGTTTGTGACTACGAGGTGGAATGTTTGGAGGTGTGGAAGTAAGCTCCAGACAATAACCATGTTGGATAATGTCCAACACCCACTGGTCTCAGGTGATGGTTTGCCATGTGGGAAAGAACGCTTGTAGACGTCCCGACAGGTGTTATGTGTTCGGTAGAAAGAAGAGGTAAGTCAGGGTTTGGTGGCGGGTGTAGCTCCTTTTGGGGAGCTACCCTTGTCTCTGGAGTAGTGCTCCATATAGGACCCTCTAAAATATCCCCTGGGTGAGGATTACTGGCCCTAGGTAGGCTGGTAAGAGGTGGAGGTGTCAGAGGAGGTGCACTTTGAACCACCACGGTAAAAGGGTCGGTGAAGGAACTATGAGGAGTTTGTGTTTATATTGCCCCCCCATTGCTTTTGCTCTCTCTGTATCCTTTTTTCTTTTTCTAGAGTTTGGTCCACCTGTGGGCCAAAAATGTGTTCCTCATCAAAAGGCATGTTCAGTAGATTTTGCAGAACTTACAGCTTGAAGCCAGATGTACGTAGCCATGAATGTATGCGGAAGAGCCGCATACATTCGACACTTGACTTAGCCGTGAAGGCTAAGTCAAGGGCGCAGCAAATGGTAGTATTGGAAATGAGCTTGCTCTCGGATACCATTTTTGGCCACGTTTTTTATGCAGGGAGGTAATAGAGAAGCTCCTTTATTTCGTCCCAGCGGGCACAGTCATTCCCTGCAAGGAGGTCTATGGAATTGGCAAAACGCCAATGGCTTACTTGCTGCACTGCTACCCTTTTCCCCGCCGCATCTATCTTTCGCTCTCTTCATCTGGCGGTGGGGCATCTCCGCTGGCCTGGGGGCTTGCTCGTTTACGGGCAGATGTGATGACTAGCAAGTCAGGTGGGAGCTGATCACTAATGTATATAGGGTCAGATGGGGAGGCCTTATATTTCTTATCCACCCATGGTGTTATAACCTTAGCTCTGACGTGGTCTTGAAAAATGTCGCACAATATGACGCAGCATGCCCGTGAGCATTGTGAGATACTGGGTGAAGCGGTGAGTTGAGGAAAGGGTTTCAAAAAGAAAATCCGCTTCTAAAGGCTCCCAGTGAAGTTCTACATTATGGAAGGAGGCAGCTCTACTAACCAATTCTTGGTAGGATGTAAAGTATCAGGAGGGGAGGGATGGGCAGGGTAAAGGTCTTCGTCTGTGTCCCCTGGTGGGTCTATATCATAGGAGTTCCATGGGTCACTGTGTGGAGGAGTATCAAATGTGTCCACCCCACCACCATGCCCACTCGTGTCAGAATTTGGTGTAATGTCAAAAGGGTCCCATGTAGAAGGAGGCGGGGAGGGCAAAGATGGGGGGAAATCAAAAAGGTCTGGTGCATCTTCTATGCTCCTCCGCGACATCTCTAGTGGAAGGGCTCGACAGTGACGAAGAGAATTTTTGGAGCGGAAGGAGCGGCAGGAGTTGCAGTCAGCCTCATTGTGTTCCAGCGACAGACACAAACTACAGACCGAATGTTGATTGGTCCAAGGGTATTTCGCGTTTCAGTGAAGACAATAGCGAAAAGGCATCCTTTCCATCACTGTCGAGGCATGGAGGAGAGACGCAACAGACGGGAGTAGACCCAGACGGACAAGGCCCAGGAGGGGCTGCAGTCGATATGAACACAGGTCGATGGACATTTTTTAACATTGGCCCGTAGAGGAAAGAAGATGAACACGATGTAAGCACAATACTGACGGAGGGAAGGTCTGTGTGAAAAGAAAAGAGAATCGAGACTGTGTCGAACCAGAGCAGAGGAGCACACATCCGAACCAGACGGCGGAAAGAAAACAATCTAACAATGGAATGAATGCCCATGCGCATTATCACTAAGAGGAGTTAATCTACCTTGTAACCCGAAAGACTTCTAAGAAAAACAACTTGCACACATCCGGACCCAACACTAGATGGTAGGAGTATGCACAGCATGTGTATCTACAGCCACACATGCGAACACGTTTTCTTAGGATGTAGTTTAATATACAGGGGGTGCTGGGGCACAGTATGGGAAGAAACAACCCCCCTAGCCCTGTGTGAAGATATTGCACGATTTAGCAGGCTAATCGCAGAGATCTTAAAGAGTGTCCACCTTTGCACACCAACCACGCCCCCTGTTGCTTTTCTTTTAATAAACCAAATCATCAGAAAACAGGTTTCCTTACTACAAAATATACATACACCACTATCCCCATAGAGGAGACTCACCAAGGAGGTAACAGAGCCCAGAGATAGTGGAGCTGAAAACAAGAGCCATAGTGGCGGTGGTTGGGAAGGGGGAAAAATAAATAGTGGGTTAATATTAGGGCACATCCGAGCCTTACCGGGTAGTAGCTGAGCAAGCACACAGCACTGTAGAGTCACCATGGCTCTCCGGCCACTACCAGTTATTCAAGCTGATAGAGGACCTGCAGGTGTTGAGCAGGAGTTTAAGCGATGAAGGAGATTAGGAGGACAAGGAGGAGCTTTGACACTGCACAACCCTGGGCTCTTTAGGTGTGGGCTTGTGTGAAAGGGGGGACGAGATATGATGTGACTCGACAGAGGAGGCATGCGTGGGCAGAGGGGTAATTACCCGATTTCCCCATCTCCCTCAAAATGGGACAAAGGACATACCCTACAATGGAATATGAATCACTAAAAGCACCGATAGATAGGGGATCAGGCCCATGCATATATTTATCAAACAGCAAGCTCCTGCCAGGACCAATAAAGCAAGGCCACCTCATTGCTCCCAAAGCCTTTAATGTTGCAAAGAAACACACCCAATAGAAGAGTAAGTCGCACACCAATTGAGGGAACAGGTCAGTTGAGGACCGACTCCCCTGGGACGTCTCAAACATCCGAAGAAATTCCCCGGTCAGCGCGATATCCAATGCTGTGCAGCATGGCTAAAGAATATTTACACAAACAAACCAATCACATGGCTGTCTGCATCATTTTGCAGACCTACGATGCAGTTGCTTTTTTCCTTTTTATTTACCAGACTGCATGAAAAACTTTTTATTTTTAAGGTTGGTGGGGAAGCAACAAGAGGATTACGGCAGCAGCATGGGGATGGAAGCAAAACGGAGAATGCAGGAAGGAGAAGCAACAAGAAGGGCGCAGGTGGCGGGGGCACAAACAACAAGGGGAGCAGAAGAGAGAAACAGAGTGCAAGGGAAGATAAGCATACTGGCAAGAGCAATGTGGTGCTTGGGGGGACCACATGGGCGAGAAAGGAACGCATGGGGGAAGCACTCAAGGGTTAGTGCATCACAGGGAAGAAGCACACGGATGAAACAGCAACACAGAGAGCAAAGTGGATGGGGGGGGAGAGAATCACACTAGGGAGACAGCTAGAAAACATGCACAGAGTGCTTAAGACAAAAGAAGAAAGTAGTTCTCTAAAAGTGAGCGGTGGAAGGACAAGTACATTGACAATGCTATATGGGTGAGACAGACACCAGACAGACAAGGCAAGCCCAATAAATTAGTAAGCAAATGAGTGATGGTAAAGCCAACCAATGGTCAGCAATGGGCAGGCTGCAAACTCCTTTATGTTCTTGGTAAGCTCACAATATGTCTTTTGCAACTAGATAGTTGTGCAGCCTGGTGGGCTCGAGCTAAAAAGGGCCAGAGACTCCACAAAGCAAAGTTCAGGAGAAACAAAGTTAATGGAAGGGTAGAAAACCAAGCAGAAAAAACACAAGTCATGGGTCCCACATGCACAGGACTCATCAGCCCAGTTCCTTTTAGACAAATCAATGCATACTACTGAGCTTCTGCAGGGGGAGTTGGTAGTCAATCTCCCCACTCTGGAAAAATGAAAAAAGAAATTCGATGAATATTGTTAACCATTACTCACTGCCAATGCATTTTTCATAACCTTATACTTCACTCATGACATCACAAAGGACACCATCGCTTACCATGACCTCACCATTGACATTGATGCCATGCAATAGTTTATGCTACTGATTGATCTTGCAGTAAATATGAAGAACTTAATTACCTTGTACTACTCATCAAGATTAAAATTTTCCACCAGGTCTTCAGGGTCACCAACATATGGAAGCATGGCATTCCATGTCTAACAATAGACTACACTAGTAAAGTTCACAGATGTGGCATTCTTGTCTTTCCACATGTTTGCTACTACATTTCTTGCTTTTTGATTGTATGTTGCATTTTTACTATGACTTTATTAAGCTTGCACTTTCTTGCCATTCATCCGATTAGATATCAATTGTAATTCTTTGGCAACACAAGCAAACTATTTTGTTAATAGCCATACTGTAATTTGCGCTTAAACTGCAGTTTTATCCATGGTAAGTTATTTTATTCTTCTCACTTTAATGCAGAAGGAACGATTAGCAACAAGTTACTTACCGTGTGTAATGATCCTTCTGGTCCATACCTGCGAATTTCATACCTTAGGAATCTCTTTTAGGTACTAGACTGGACTGGGACTTGCTACAGCAGCTCCTCAGACATGACATCAGAGAGGCATAAAGGGTAACGTTATGCACATTGACATCAGTTCTCGCCCTTTATTCCACATACTTAGAGACAGAGATGAGACTGGCAAATTAAAAGGAATGCAATGCAAAGAATAAACTTGGAAGCCTATTGCTCAGATATGGGAGACAGGCATGCTGGTGAGGTATGGGAAAATAGATAGGGTACCCACCAGAAAGATTATAATTTGTTCTTTTGATAGATGGTTCCATCTGCAGATTCCTCACCTCTTGAGTCAATATTTTGATTCAAAGCAGAATAGGGCTTTAAGGAGATGATGAAACCAAGAAGTCTTACAAAACAGATCAGGCAAAATGGCCATCCATGTACAGTTAAGAGTTGAGACACAAATGCCAGGAAAAGGTGTCGACTGCAGCCCAAGTCAAAGTCCAGCAGATATCTATAAATGAAACACCCCACTGAAAAGATGTTTGCCATGGTGGGATGGGCCCTTATGCCCACAGGGGGCTCCGCCTTCGCAAGTGCATGGCTAATTTTGATGGAGCGGTTTATAAAGCGGTAAACTGTCTGCTTCTGTATTTTGCCTTGCCCTTCTTGGAACTAGTATAGCCAATGAAGAGCTGACGCTCTCAATTCTTGTTGAAGTAGAAAAAGTCCTGCGAGAAACCAGATAAAGCAGCTTTTTGCTTCTCTTGGTATGATGCAGAGGAACACGGAACAATTGACTAGCATAGAAAGGATACACATTTGGAAGGAAGCCTTTTTCTAAAGTACCAGCTTGACTGGTAAGAATCAAGTAAAAGGCAGGTGCACAGACAGGGCCTGAGGTTCAATGACACCAAAGTAGAGGCAATCAGAAAAACAGACTTGTATGAAACGATTTAACAACTGTCATAAAGGTGACCACCAAACTAAAGTTCAACTGAGGCATAACAAAAGGCAAAATGTAAGACGGCCCTTTCAGCTGGATCAGCTGGGAGGGCCTGTGTTTCCAGTAAAGTTGGCTTTGGCAATAACCGCACAGCTTCAAGTTTTGTTGGTGGAATAGTGACAGCTAAAAAACCAAGCCTAGCAGCAAGTAGTGGAGCAATACTGCTTGAATATTTTAAGATCTTGGTTGGCCTTCTCACAGAACTAAACAGGAACAATTGAAAGGCATGCACATCATGTTGACCTAGACATCCCCAGAAAACTCAATGAAGTGCATCATGCATTTTGACATGACAGTCGCTGAGGTGCCCATAGCCCTGGCAACCGGATCCAATGTGTTAAGGACTTCTTGGCTACATCTTGCCCATCACACAGAAGATCAGAAAAGTGGTAACAAAAATGGTCTAGAAACCACCATTTGGGCACCTCCCAAAGATCATGGAAATAATGTGTTAATAAGCATGTGGCATTATAACAGCGAAGAGCCACACTTACTGATAAAAATACTTTCTTGCCTATGGCTATTATACATTTTGATTCACTGTTCAGGGGAGCGGACGGAAACAAGTTTGGGTTAACTTCAATATAAGAAGAGGCCCACCAGTCTTGCAGGTGAAAGATGAGCGGCTGCACGATGGCAATGAGCAACTTGGCGGCTCACTGTGGAAAGGAGGCCAGTTTGTCCCGTGTGACAAAGATACGACCCTGAAGTGCCTCAGTGAAGGGCAGCACCGATTCCCAGGAAGAGGACGAAAGGATGTGAAACCTCTGCAAGCATACCTTATTTTTCTCTATAGTCAGGATATCGCCAGCACCTCTGTTGTCTTGAACCAAGTAGACGGGATCTGCAGGGCACAACGTGCCCATACTTTAATTTCTTAAAGTCTGTTACCCTACTTTAAATATAAAAAAAAGAAATTGTGTCCCAGGACTGGATTGTTGGTTCTTTCCTAAAAGTGTCTAAATATGGCCCAGGGTATGCACTGCGAGTATGGCTTCACCCATCACTACAACTTCATAACCCTCTGTATTTGCGCATAAGGGACTTCACTGCTGTACTATAGGGTCAGTCAATCAAAATCCTAGCGAATGCATGCGAAAATGGCTACCTGTGACAGCTTTACAGTGATTTACACCATACCTGCGTGACCCCACTGGGATTGTGACCAATACAATTAGTCAGATCAGGATCATTAGTGTTCCCCCCCTCATGACCTAACCCGCCCTTTATTTTTGGGCTCATCACTGGGAATGTAAATCCTTTGTTCTGTAGCAGTAGGGCGAGGACCCTGGATGTCCAAAACGGTTTTGCTGTGAATGCCTGCCAGCCAGAGCCCTTTCTAAAGCCCTCTTTTGCCTCAATGGACAGGCCTACCTAGTAGGGCTGTCACCTTTCCAAAAGAAAAATACCGGCAAGTTGTTCATGATATAAAATTCTGCAAAGGCCCAAACATGATCATTCAATATGGCTTTAGACAAAATCGTATATATTAATTTGTAACATGATCTTTCTGCCTTTGTTTACTGTAATTATTAGTCAGGGATCATTAACGCTGCTCTAGAACACTTGTTAAAGTGCTTTCTTTTTATATTTGTTGTTTAAAGTATATATTTGTGGGGGGAGGGGGAATGTAAGCCTCAGGTGTTTTTCCTAATGTTTGTTCCAGCTGGGGCATTAAAATAGTGGTCATGCTAGTAGAAAACCAGCCATGTGGTAACCCTACTTCCTAGGTCTCACAACCTAGTTTCAGACTACAGGGCCACTCCATCAGGCACCTGTACTGGAGGCTGCCTCCAACTCCAGAGGAAGGCTGTCCAGACCGCAGAAGTCTCTTATCAGCAGTAGCTGGAACCTAGAGTGGTTCAGCCCTAACGGCTAGTCCAACCAGATTTTTTTCCTGGGGGCAGTCTTCCGTTTAAGGGGCAAACGCAGCTTGGTCTTAGAAGCCAAGGTCTACGTAAGCAGCTGCTACCAAACCGCAGAGAAGTTGATCTAGTGAGGAAGAAATACAAATCTTTGTAGCAGGTTGCATGTATTTGATACTAGGAATTTCATCATTTGTTTCAGAGAGTAAAAACAAATACAAATTGCATCCTTGACAGCCTGAAACCATTAGCACACATTATGGAGACCTTTGGTACATACACTTCAGAATGTGAATATGGCTTTAGTCTAATGAATGATGAACTTTATCAGTCAATCGTTTGCCTTCTATAATGTTCATAAAAATCGTGTGGCTTCCTGTTATAGAATTTAAACCAGGATTGTGTGTTCAAAATTGTTGGAAAAAGGCAGGAGAAACGTGGATGACAAACTGCATGGCTTGAAGACAAGTGGCTCATGATTCCACTTATAAGCGTCTTCGGGACATTCTGTGATTGGAAACTTATCCCACTTCATGGATGCATTTTAATGTCAATAACCCATATATTAAACCTCAAATAAACCTGTGTACTCATCAGTTGAATTAAATATTTTTATAAGCTGTAACAGGTCAGTGAAATGTTAACCAAATGCTAAAAATTGCCATGTTGCTCTCTTTTTAGCCATGTGTCTGATTCAACCCCACCGAATCCTCAGGTTATCCCCGCCCCCAGATCCCCTACTGCTTTTTGTGAACTTCGACCACTGTTTGTGCAGGACTGCTTTAAAGGAGGCAATTTCATTTGCGGGTAAGCCAAACATACAATCAAGGTCAACATCTGGTGAAGTCTCCAGGCCCATTACATTTTGAAAAGGCCATATAAAAATCTCCAACCATGTCAGAAGGAGGAAGAAGGTTGATTGCTTCCTAACCATCAACCTCATCATGGTAGATGATGCTAGTCATCTGAATAAAGTCAGAATAAGACGCAATAATCTCATCTAGACGTGCAAAGCACTATGCACAACGCAGATGTTCATGAAGAAACTCTATTAAACAGGTGTGATTCTACTCTTAGCCTACACCAACTTTTCTTTGTTTTCTGAATTTTAGTCAGGTCAGGGCCCCAATCCAAAGTTGGTGCTTTGATCGATATCCGAAGTAATTGAGGAATTCAGCTGCAACAAGATTATAGCGGTGCAATAGGTGGTCAAGTGGAGCCATGAAGTGGCCCATCAGCAGAGGCACAGTCAAAGGTTCTGCAGGTGCCCTGGGGCCCCAAAGGCACATCAAAGGTAGATGAGGGGTGAAAAAGCCCAGCAAAGCCTTGAACGAAGCTGGGCATCGGAGGAAGGCACAAAATAAACTAAATATATAACTCTCAAAAATAGGGGGAAGGCTCAGTAGACGCTGTGGTTGGGGAATAGTGCTGCTGACGCAGTCTTGTCCTACAAATGGGAACGATGCAGAGAAGCAGAACCCCTCATGTGGTGCTTCTCAAGTGCTTTTGCAGGCAGGCTCATCTTTCAAAGGATTCCGCTCAGAAACTTAACTGCAGGGATGTCCAACACAGATGTGGAGCAAGACCTAAAGCAGTGACGGACTGATCGCTTTCCGCCCATTGATCGCCTTAGCATGTATGCTAGTATACTCGTCACACTCTGTGGAGTGAATACCTGTGACCCAGGTACAAGAGATTAATGTTGAGGGTTTGAAATGGACACCTGCTTTTGACAGGAAGCATCTCTCTTGAACCCCGACACTTTTGGCGGTTACATGTCCCCTTAGTAGCACTGCAAAAAGTGAAAGAAGTAGTGCAACGAAGAGAAAGCTCCAGATCCATGTGTGTAAAAAGGTTTTAAATTTTTTTTAACGGACATCAGTGCAATGGGCGTGCCATATACGGCTCCATTATGTCATGTACGAGGAGGTGCCGGAGTAGTTGATGCCATGAGACACCCCTGCTGGTGTGGGAGATCTACTTCAACTTTTCCAGACCCAGTATGGCGCTTGGAGAAAATTCAAGAGGTGAGGAGTCTGCACATGGAAGGATACATAAAAAGAAATGGGTTCAAGGTGCTCAACACAAATGAAATTTAATTTGTATACTAAAACTTGCACCTCAGACCAGTAACAATGTTCAAAAACAATCTGATATGATGAACTGTAAAGAGTATTATTTTACCTATGGTCGGTGTCGGTTTGAGAGGATTAAGCCTATTTTCTTGAGGGTGACTTTCAGAGTTTCGAGTTGCAAGAGGTTTGGCTACAGGTGCAGTAGATTTATCATTTGAATCCCCTGTCCATCGAAGGGTAAACTGAAGTGTAGGCCCCTGGGAAAAGGTTTCAAAGGGTGGTAATCGCTGCAAAGTAAAATAAAAAAGAAACATGGGCAAATAAGCTATTAATCTGGAATAATGAATACTGTTCATACCATAAGTTTAAAAACAGCAGTCTGCTCACAAAAGTCAAAAGTACAGTGCTGTCACAAGTTATTACCAGTATTCATTCACCATTTCATGTTGCTCATGGGTCATCCTGTTCACTACTCCTAAAATAAACATACTGTCATAGTGGTTATTATGTACACCATACAATGAAACATTCCAATGATGTTCAGCTGTTTTGTCAAGTGTACAGAGAAAAGACAAACCGTTGTTTGCTTTATATGGACACAGCATTGTTTTCAGATGTAAACTGCATTATTATGGTGATGTTTTTAGCATTCCATGATGCCCCTTCCTTCCACTGCCATTTCCCTCTCACTCCATGCTGCCCATGCACCAACAAACCCATTCTCACCATCAACAACCTGGCAATAGTTTGACACAGCTAAGGCGAGTTGGGGGAGGTGCCAAGGTGTAATCACCCAGTGACTAACCTCTGAACACAAACTGGTCCTGCTGCTAGCTTTTTATTCACCAGCTGCAGTGAGAGCAGCAAATTTCTTCTCTCCGCCTAGGTTGCTGTCAGAGCATTGGCCGGCTCCGAGTGAAGGGAGGAGGAGCAAGTGACAGAAGCATGGGCCAGTGACAAGGCCATAAAACAGTGTCAGTGACAGATACCTCGAACTCCTCACCCCCATCCCAAGGTAGCAAGAGGATAAAGCTTCAACGCAGGTGGTGCATCAATGTCTAGAAAAGTAGGACTCTTCTTTTGCTCAGGAAAGGCAGGGGGATAATGTAGTATCTGCAAAGAAGCCAAGAACAATTGAGGGGGTGGGGAGGGGGGGGGTTGGTTCACCCCTCACACCGGGGCCTCAAGTGGTAAGTCTGACCCCAGAAAAGTAACTGTGTAGACAGAACTACCAGGAGGGTGGGAAGAGATGAACTTGCCACAGCATGGGCCAGTGGGCCATGGGCACATGGAGGTCCCAGAGAAGCTCCAGGTAGGCAATTTTCAGGAGTTGGCGGTGACATCCACACAAAAAAGAATAGGCGTGGTAGAGGCAGGAGCTGCTTAGGAGCTGGAAAAGAACAGGAATGACGTACAAGAAGAGTGGCCTCCCTCCCTCACCTGCGGCAGTGTGCTGGTAACTGGAAATCCAATGGCGGAGGAGAGAAATAAACCGATAGTCCATTAAGAAGTCTATGGAGTATTCAGACCAGCTTCCTCTGGGAGATAGCTTCCTCGGTAAAGCGCAGAGTGCAAGTTGCTAGTGAGGGGGACTAAGCACAGAAGACCCTGTATCTGCACCTTATACAGAGGAACAAGTGGGACCCTATGAGGAACACGTGACAACCTAAAGGCCAGCTGGTCAAGGATCCTCCATCTAGAGAGATGGGGAAAAGTAGTTAAACTTAACAAAAGAACTAGGTCAATTGAACTGGCCCATAAGAGATCAGCTTAAGCGAACGTGGCGCCACAACACCAGAGCAGAGGTGAACCACTTTTGAAACAAAAGAAATATAGCAAGCTCAAACAGTACTACAGGAGAAAATGAACAGGAACATCAGTACAGAGCTTAGAGAGCATCATCATATCAAGCCAGACTGCAGTATCCTCCGAATCTACCTAGGATCACAAACTCAAAAGCTGGGTTATGCTGAGTGGAAGAAAAAAGCTGGGTCATGCAGAGTGGAAGAAATAAAGAGGACCATCGGTAATAAATTGCTGGCCACGAACGAGTACGAAGAATGAACATGGCAAAAAGCAATCAATTATCCAGAAGAGAATCAGAAGCACCATCCCAAAAAGAGAGAGGCATCACACAGGAGTTCCTGGTAAATTTCTTAATGGAAATCAAAGCCAAAGTGGGAAAGGCCTGCACTAACTGACTAACTTGCCTCCAAGGAGCTGCAGTGGAGAAGTGTTGAAACTAAGGGATAGGGCGGACATCCCTGAACGCACGTTGGACACATACAGAAGAACACTAACAAATCTGGGCAGAAATTCAAACACCGAAGAAGCAAAACACTGAATTACAAGCCAGAGAGGTGGGTCTTCATTATCACTCCCATAGAAACATAAGGAACAGGGACGTCCCTAAGTGAACAGAGGGGGGAAAGCATTCAAGAATTTCTTAAGAAACTTATGCATCACATCTACAACAATCCATAGTTCTCATGAATCCAACTACATCACTTCATACAGTACGATCACCAAAACCGCAACAAGATCTCCCCAGAGATATTCTACAAGGGTCCACATTTATAAGAGACCATTATGAAACCAGCAAGGATGAATGAAGAAATCATATACAAAATATATAAAATACAGTTATACCAAGAACTTTCCACTAAAACACTCCGCTAAAGGAAAGAATACCAATGAATAACCAACGTCCATATGATACCTTACCAATGGGGTCACACTTTTTGTACCCTCTTCAATTCAAAGGCCAAAGAAAAGTGACACGCTCCACATGAGAAGCAGAGAAAATCCTTGGATTGAGTGAGAATACTGAAACACAGACGTTGCAAGGAAAACACGAGCAATGGGAGGAAGCACAGGAAACTAACTAACATACGCCAAGTACGGCACGTGCAAAAGGCCACCAAGAAAGCTATCATGAATTGGCCAGGAAGAAGAGGATGTTCTGCAGCACTAAAAAAACAATGATAAAACCCAGGAAAACAAGGAAGTAATGCTGATGATGCAGAGAAATTAAACGGTTGACTACCAAGTTCTAGGAAACTCAAGAGACCAGAATGGGCCTGGGAGGTAAGAAGCAGTGGGTGGGAGGGCAGAATGTTGATCAGAAAGAAGGTGCAAATCATATTTAGATGAGAATTGGCTCGAACCCCACTTGAACTAGTATCTCGGTACAGAAGGGAGAGGGGACAAGTCCACACACAACCCCTAAAATACGGAGGGGGAAGTATGGCCGGGATAAGAAAAGATGAAATGTTGGCCATGTTGGCTGTAGCAAGGATAATGGTGGGTTATAGGAAGTAAAAGGTACTACGGATAATAACTAGAGAAAGAACAAGGAATAAATCATCCTACTGTTAATTCAAAAGAATTAAAGTGTCTCAAAAATAATAACAGATATGGAGATGTATAAAATGCCATGATTCGGGTTGCTGATCGTTTTCCAAAAGTCCCACCATTATACAAAAAGATATGTACCACATGCAACACAAAGATTAGTCCCACCAGTTCTGGAATTCAGCTACTAAGACGGCAGAAGGGCCAAACCTCACAAAAGCACACTTTGGCGGTGAGGAAGTAAATGGCAAAAGAGACAAAGAAGGCCTCTTTGTGAAACTCCAGAACAAGTGGCATAATCAAGCTTACATTTCTATTAATCTTGATGTGCACAACACTGCCCAGAAACCATTCTTGCATGTTGTCATAGGACCCAAGAAGGGCACTGTAAATTGGAAGGCAATTTATTTTATTTATTGTCTTTATTTTACGATAGCAAAACCTGATAACCGGTACAGTACACATTTGCATTACACTTGGCTGAATCGTGGATTTAGTCTGTTTCAGGACAATATAGCATGACCATATTTCAACCCATTTTATTCCCCCCAACCTCCCACAGTGGTAGGCTTTCTATCCAGATTGCCTATCGTCCCAAGGATCAACCCCAGTTCCCATTCCCTCTGCCCGTACTCAGGAGGTGGAAGATCCTGTGGCCCCCATATCTCAATGTATTCATGTGGACAATCGCGTGAGTTATGAACCGCCTTTTCAGTGATCAAGCAATAGTCTATGGCCCTAAGCCACTCATGCACTGGTGGGGGGTGTAATGGATCTCCAGTAATTGGCTATCTTGTTTGGCTACTACGCACCCAAAACCACCTAGAGTCCTTTGTCCCTGGAGGCCATCCCATCCCAGAAATACTCCCAATTAACCCTTTTTTGAGGTCTTGCTCTATTGGGAAGCCTATCACCTCCCCCAGTATGGAGATGATTCTTTCCCAGTATTTGTGTATGATCAGGCATTTCCATACGGTGTGTAACCAGTACCCAGTGGGGGCACCACAATGGAGGCACCTTGGGGTTCGGGCTCTGCACAGCTGACATAACTTGTGGGGTATTTCTATACTGGAGTAATCATCGCATATGACCGCGATGGGCAGGTGGAGAGGCATTTCGATAGCTGTAGACAGCGGAATTGAGCACCAGGACCAGCGAGCTACTTTCCCCGTGGATTACGGCAAGAAAACAAATTTGCTATGCAATAGGTCTCGCATTTACGCGAGTTTGAGCAATTGGCATTGTAAATGACAATGCCTTTTATTTATGTTTTAAAAACCAAAACATAAATAAAAGGCATTGTCATTTACAATAAATGCGAGACCTATTGCATTGCAAAGGCTTGTTTCAGATTTCATTACCTTAAAATCTCTTCTATGGAGCCCTTGAGTTTCCAAGTTAAATTTGCGAGCAGTCTATCAATTCCAGCTTTTTTTTTTTTAAGACAGGATTTGTAATCCTGTTTATAACATCAAAAGACAGGCCTCCAAGTCTCAGAACGCCAAAAAACCTGGACTGGAAGAGCTGCTCATGCATGGATATGCGAAACCTGAGTCCTCTGCTTTATGTAAGCCTTGTTAACTAATATGACCGGCCCTTCCGTCTGCAAATGGAGCAGAAAAAGCAACGATTTAATTTGAGCATGCTTTTACCATTTCTTGCTTGATGTCTTTGAGACACGCGTTTCTAGTTGCAATACTATGTCACATGATGAGTATTGTGTTACAATTGTCCCATCAGTCAGCTTCTGAATTGTAAATATCTTTGCGTGGCTGCAAACATGAGGGCTGAACAAAGGTGCTTGATGAATGAGCATACGCTGAGCCTGTCTCACAGGCCTGACTCTTTGCCAATCCTGGGTTTTCAGCCAACAGCTCTATGCATGCCAGGACCTGCAGTGACACACTGGCAATAGAGAAATGAAAACTACAAGCCCCAGAATGCTTACTGCGGCAAGTTGAAATTCGCTGTCATATTATGGCTCCACTAGATACCTACATATCGAACTTTAGTGTCAGAAAAGTAATAATATAGATAGTCTGTGCATGGTGGTATGTTTATCTTGGTACACTGTTAGTATTTTGCAAACGTTAACTTCTTTCCTAAAGGAGCACATGGGAATCACACAATCTTTGTGCACAGAAGATCTGAGATAAATCATCCTATCAAACTTGCTTCTCCATTTATTGTATGAATGTATTGACATTTGTATAGTGCACAAACAGCTGGGAAGCAGCGGAGAAATGTACATTAAATAGAATGTTTGGTGACGACAAAAGATTGTTTTTAATCAAGAAGAGACTTTATGTACTTGAATTCCCCATTATCTTATACATTTTACACTTGAAGCCCTACTGAAATAAAGTGCTTTGCACAGAATCACACGTCAGTCAACTGCGGAAGTTTGGATTAGGATGCATGGTGGCAGGCTGTGAACTTGGATGCCAGCAGTGCAGACCATTTTTTGGAGTGTAATTTAAGACGGGCTCTGCTAAATTCTAGCTGAGGATGTCCTGTGAACCAGGAAGGGGTCCTTTACTTAAATTGTGATGCCGAGCCTACAAACCGTCTGCACCAGCCCTCCCTCCACCCCTCAGCTCTCTCCACCCTCCTCACACTGTCGGGCAGTCTGAAAGACAGTGGTGTTACAAAACTCTAAGGGACTCGCCATATACAATCACCCTAGCAGTCGCACATGCAGGCATACGGATACTTCATAGGGGTTGGTATGACAAAGCTGGCGACCTGTGAATGACCTTCTTTCAGCTTACTCCCAGACCAGATGGAAATTAATGTGGGCTTTAGACCATCCCCAGTATTGTAAACACCAAAGTATGTTATGTTAGCTGGTGTCCGAATGGCGTGCAGCTTCTGCTGGTGTGACATTATGGTGTTGTTGCTTTGTCCGTGTGAGAGCAGGTACACACGTGTGTCATTCCAACAGTGGGTTGCTGGAAGCTTTCCTGTGTAGCAATGTACGAAGTTTACCTCCAAGGTAGATGGATGCCGGAGCTCTTTGTTTGGCAACACAACTCAGATGGATGTGATGGGTCCCAAAGGTCACATGCGGAAAACTTTTTGAACATCCTGTGACTCTGGGCAAAACACTTAATATCCCCCGGTCTTTAAAAAAAATTAACGTATCCTTGTAATATACCTGGTGCTCGTGTAAAACGTTCCAATAGCATCAGGTCTATGGCGGAATGGGGGGGGGGAGGGGAAAAACACAACAGAATGCCCCTTGGTTCGGCCCCCCCCTCCCAATATTAAGGACACGCAGGGATGTGGTGCAGGGTCTTTGGGGTGAAGAGTGGATACAATTACAATGGGTGATAGGGTGCGGCTGCACCCAAGGCTTAGCCCGGGTACCACCTTGCGGGAAAAGCAGCAGCGCGCATGGAGGACTGCAGGTCATTCGCGGTTTATTTCTTCTGTTACCGCAGAGACTTACAATATGACGTGCATCTAACCAAACGCCCCTGTCATTAATAAAATTATGAACTTTCCTGCAAGTGTCTCTTGGAAAAATCTCCATTTCTCAAATAATTGTGATGTGGGTTTGTGCGTCGCGCCGGGGCTGCACGGGAGCAGTTGGAGCGCTAGATTCGGGAGTACTTTACTAAACAGGAGAAATGAACACAAAAGATGTGTTTGCATGTCTGAGGTTTCGCAGGCGGGACCAGCAGGGGTGTTTGTAAATATAGCCGGCTAAGCAAGGTGCCGAAGGACTGCGGCGGGGACAAGTGAAGTAAAACAATAGCTGTTTTAAAATGGATCCGTGCAATCCAGTCAGAAATGTGAGCAAAGTTTAAAAGTCTCTGAGTGGAGAAATCAGGTGCAGGCAGAAGGAAGCGGGTGGGGAAGTCCGCCGAGCGGACGAATTGTTCTGCTTGCTTGTTTTTAGAGGGGGATCTTGTTAAAAGGGAGGAATTTGTGGGGCAGCCTTTGGTGAGATCTTATCGCGTCCTCTGAGCGGAGTCACGGCGCTGCCCCCTGCGCTCGCGTGCCCTCCTCGCAGCGGGAGGATGTATGTGGTGGTGTGTATGTGAGGGAGAGATGGCTGGCATCAGTTTTAAGGACTCCTCCAAGAATAAAGGCTGCCCGGGCGGGGGCTAATGGCATCAGCGAGGCGGCCAGAATACCTTACTGCTGGAGCGGCCGCGTCTCTGCGTAAACACAGGGCGCGGGCAGCCTCGCTCGGCCTCATTACCGGGGCGGAGGGTTTAAACCAGGCGTGGTGGAAGAGTGCACCGCATTATTTTCGGGCCGGCTCCGACTGGTGGGGGCGGGGGGAAGGCAGGGATTCCAAGTCCTCCATCCTGTCCGCTAGACTCACTGTCTCTGTCTGAAGACATGATGCTGCTCACAGCGAGGAACAAGCAGCGCACAGCCCCGCGATCTCCTGCATACCCCGTGCATAATGTTGTTTACAACAACATCAGACAAGACAAACAATGTATCCAATTATATCAGTTGCATGGAAGGGTCGTAAAAAGCCCCTTTCCTCCAATAATGGCACCCGAGGTTTTCCTGCAGCATAACTGCGGGTTTATGAAAACTGTAAAACATCCGGTATTAAAGGAGGAGAGGCAAAAAAGCAGTTCGAGAACAAATCTGCGGCTCGAGGAGAAATGTGTTTGCCGATTTGTGCGGACCTATAATGTAAGAGGGCGAGCGCTGGCCAGCAGCCCAACGCCATTGTAAACAAGCTGGAAAATAGTGCTCACCCACCAGATAAAGCCCACTGTGTAAACCCGCAAGAAAAAGATCCAGTCCGGATGGGCCATCGGAGAAGGAGACAGGGCGGTAACAAAGAAGCCTCGTTTTCAATGGGAAGCCAGCGTTTAGCATAAACGCTGACGCCAGCCAATAGGAATGATGGGCGGGGCTTCAAGTCCCCTTCTGAAATCTACCAGATTACAAAAAGTCTTGCAGAGCGAGCAGCGCATGCGCGCTGCAACGAGGGTCTGCAAGACCTAAAACAAAAAAAGGAGAAAGTTTGCATTTTTTTAAAATTCTTTTTGGAGGACAAACCCGTTACCATAGCGACTTTGGCTCGCGCCGCATGGACTGACGCATTACTCCGCGCTCAAGAATCGGAATGTGGCTGCTCGAGCAACTGCTGTGCTTGCGACCAGGCGCAGGTCGCTGAGCCTGTCGTGTGTTATCCTGAGCTCGAGAATAGTCACACGCCTGCCTAGCAGCTGCAGTACCACTGAGATTTCTCACTTGACATCAGAATGCTGGTGGGGTTATTTTATTCATCAAAGAGATTCCTCTGCCCACATGTGTGGCTATCAGAGAGCTTTCTCTGCCTTCGTGTAAAGCCAGCCTTGAGATATTCTTGTGAGAAGCACAGGAAGAGGGCTAGCAGCTGTATAAATATAAGAGGATGACAAGCAACAACTGGAGACTCACATTGCTAAGTTGTACTCATTCTGGGAAGGAGGCTGCACAGAAGTGATGTTGACATTCAGGAGCGTGGATATAGAAAAAGGACTGGTGGCAGCAAGCAGTCACACTGTACAGGGATAAAAGCAACTTGGAGCAGTTGGATCCTGGCACATGAATGAAGAGTGAGCAAAGGTGACTATTTCTTTCTTTTCTGTGACAACGGTGAGGACTTTTATTGTTTCAGTTTGTTGTTTTAAGAGATCGGGATGGAAGTTCAGTCAGTTGCTCCACCTCCCAAATTTCTGCAAAGTGCAGGCCGTCCTATGATGCCAGGGGAGGATTAGAGCAAGTCATTTGAGACTTATTTAGAGGCAGTGGGCCGGGATGTTTTTGTTGCCAAACGTAAGTTGGCCATATTGAGGCATAATTTGGGTGTTGAGGGAAGGAAGGTATTGAAAACTTTCCCTATTCCTGTGAACAGTGAGGGAAATCAAGTTGTTTTTGATGTGGATGAAGTGCCTGATGATGAATATACGGATGTTATGACGGCTTTAGAGGAGAATTTTTGGGGAAAAGTGAGCATTGTAGTGGAAAGCATATGTTTTTTTTCATGTGCCAGTTGCCGGGAGAAAGTGTAGAGCAATACGTGTCTACTCTTAGAACTTTAGCAGTGACATGCAAATTCAAAGATATGCATGAAGAAATCATAAGAGACCAGTTTATCAATAGGCCTAAGAACATGAGAATTCAGGAAAAATGATTAGAATTGAAAGATCCTTCATTTTAAGAAAAAAAACAATCACTGTTGCACGACATATGGAAAACATGTTGTAGGAAACTGGCTCTATATATACACCAAAATGAATTATAGTGTGTATAGAGTCCAGGTGACCCCAGAGGCAGGCAGAGGTTAAAGTTAGATAGAACCTTACTCTCTATTTGTGGTAGAGTGGTCGAGCAGTAAGGCAGTATCAGAGGACAGTGTTAAGCATTTGATGTACACACTCAGTCAGCAAATGAATTCACACACTCAAGGACTAAACTCTAGACCAATTGTTTTTGTATAAAAAATATACTGTTTTATTTTTAGAACCAAGCAAGCCTGGCACAGGTAAGCATTAAATACTTTACAGTAATAAGTTGCTGATTTTAGAACAGTTTGAAAATGCAATAAGAATTGTACTTTGTTTGATTTACAGGGGATGCAGCAGGTTGCAATATTTAGCAAATACAGTACATTGAAATGAATAGGCTTTTTCAGTAAATTACAGGTAAGTTACTTTTCACGTTACTTTTCTAACTCAGTGCTGGATACCTAGATCCAGCACTGGGACATTTCCTGCAAACAGGTAAGTAAATATGTTTTGGTTATTCATGCGATTTTTAAAGAATATTTTTAGATTTCAAAACTCCACACTTAGAAACTTTTTGGAAGAAAATTGTCAATGTTATCCTATGGAGGAAAAACAGGTTATCGGTTCAAAGGTAAGTTATCGACTGTGGGAGTTAAGGTTCTGGGGTTAGACTCAGTGGTCCCCCAGGGTCAGTGGTGCACTCTTGTTACACCCTCAGCGGCACTAGGGCGGCCGGGTGCAGAGTGTTGAGGACCAATGTTATCGTATGGAGGATAGGGGGTCTCCGGTTGGTGGATGCTGGCAAGCAGACCACTGGGTTGTGGGAGCAAAGCTACTAGACTTTAGCTCAGGGCAAATGGGAAAACAGATTAGCACCAAAGGTTCACCCTCAGCGGCACTAGGGCGGCGGGGTGCAGGGTGCTGTTTCGACATCGAAAGCCCTGTTGTTTCCAATGGAGAACCTCCGGTTAGCAAAAGCACTGCAGGCAGGGAGACGAAGGACTTCTGGGTGCGACCACCACTTTGAGAGGTAAGTGGGGCATCGGGTGCATGGGTGCCTTTTGGGGTCGGATCGGCTTACCAGCTCCGGGTCGCGGTTAGGGGGGCCTTCTGGATTTAGGCTGCAGGCGTCGGCTGGAGGCAGGTCAGGGGTCGCCGGATCTCGGTTCAGGATCGCCGGGGTGACCTCCTCGTGGTGTTTGCCCACTCGAGCTCGGGCCGTGGACGGCGGGTGCAGAGTGGGGCAGGTTTGCGGTCTCCGGCTGCTGCCAGAGGTTGCAGTTTGAACGAATCCGGTGTTCACGGGAGAAGAAGTCTTTGGAAGTGATCGCAGGCAGGTCCTCCGGGGTTTTTGAGGTTGCTGACTGTAGGACACACTGGGATTTCGCAGGAGCAGGTTCGAGGGGAGACAGGCCGGTAGGGCTGGGGCCAAGTCATTGGGCGTCTTCCTCTTGTTAGCTGGCTGCACGGCTGTTCGGTCCTCCTTTTCTTCTTGTTTCTTGGCTGGATCTGAGGAAGCAAGGTTCAGGGTGCCCCCTAAATACTAGATTTAGGGGCGTTACAGGTAGGTAGAGGGCAGGGACCAATGGGGCCCTTCTCTGGGGTGGGTACACTCCCTATTGTGCCACCCTCCAGTGGGAGGGGGGGCATGAGCCTGTCCCTGGTTGGTTGGGTCCCCCCATCCTCAAGATGGCGGGGACTCTGAGTTGTGCTTCACCTCGCCTCCCCCACCTGAGGGGTGGAGTTGGCAGAGGTGGGCACACCTCTTTCCCTCACTTGTTTTTCCCGCCGGTTCTCCCGCCCAAAGTGGGGGTAGAACCAGTGGGGACAAGTTGCTGAAAGCAGCAAATGGTCTGGGGAGGCTCACAAAGGCGGCATGCCTTTGAAGCTTCCCCTTTCGTGAACCCTGCCCATCCTGGGGGAGGAGGCTTGGCACCTCGTCCCAGGATGTGCATTGTTACAGGCCCCCCCCCCCCCGAGAGCAGCAGGCTCTCGACCCAGGGGTCCAGAAACATGTCTGTGGGTGGCAGCCTAAGCAGCCACTCAGTCGGGACACTAGAGGTTGGTCGAGTTTCAGGGGGCATCTCTAAGATGCCCTCTCTCGTGATTTTACATTAAATCCCACACTGGCATCAGTGTGGGTTTAATGTGCTGAGAAGTTTGATACCAAACTTCCCAGTTTTCAGTGTAGCCATAATGGTGCTGTGGAGTTCGTAATGACAACCTCCCAGCACCATAAACTCTTAATGGCAGCACTGCACTTACAATGTCTAACAATGGCCTTAGACACTGTAGGGGTACAGGGCTCATGCACCTGTACCCTCACCACTGGTATAGTGCACCCAGCTAGAGGGGTGACTGACCTATGCCAGGGCAGTGGTTTGTATGCATGGCGCACAGGGATGAGTGCCATGTCGACTCTTCACTTTGTTCTGCACCAAGACACGCAGCCTGCAAAGGCAGTGTGTGAGTGAAAAGGTGCAGGGCCTCTAAGGGTGGCACAATAAGTGCTGCAGCCCTTAGGGGTCTTCCCTGGTCACAGTACCCTGGGTACCTGTGGTACCATTTACCAGGGGCTGACCTGTGGCCAGAGATGCCAATTGGGTTAGTTTTGGGGAAAGAACACAGGCCCTGGGAACCTGATAGGCAGGGACCCAGGACACATCAAGTAAAAGTGCATCAGTAGTCTGGCAAAACGTGGGGGGGTTACTGCAACAGAAACCCACTTTCCTACACATGTCTAGGATGGAGCTTAATGAGGGCATAAGGAAAGAAGAGGGTAATTCTGATAATATTCAGTTAGCACAAAGGACACAGAACAACGTCATGAAAAAGACACAGAAGGACGTCAACCGTTAAGTGACAAAATGTGAAACAAGTATGTTATCATTGTGGGAGTGCAATACACAGCTTTTGAAGCAGGACAAAAGTCAGAAAAAGCTAAGTGTTCTAAAAGCAAGAAGGTTGGTCATTTTTCTAGAGTGTGCAAGTCTGAAGTGCATGGTGGGAATAAACAAAATGTTAATGTGGTGCAGGAAATGACATTATGACGAGGACGGGGATTGGTCTGATGATGGCAGAGTGGAAGTACTGGTTGTGAATGAAAACAATCATCAGGATTCCGAGTGGGTCATTGGGGATATCAAGGAAGGATATTCCTCCCGCGAAATGTGATATAAAAATCAATGGCAACGAGATCTCCGTGTGGGTTGACTCATGTTCACCATACACCTTAGTAGATCAAACTATCTGGAAAAAAACTGTATAATTCTGAGTTGCTTCCTACATATGTGGAATTTGAAGGCTACTGTGGGGTGAAGTTACCAATTATGGGGTATTTTGTTGGCACGCTGAAGTATAAGGACAGATCTGCATGTGAGAGTGTATGTGGTTGAAAAGGGGAAGGAGTTGTTAGGATGGAAAGAACAGAAGGACGGCTGGACTTACACCGTCGGAGACCACGCTAGGACTGAGCGGGTGGTTGGTGTAGGTACCTGTGACTAAATAGCCCCGGACAGAAGCGGTAACTTTTTCTACCTAAATAGGTCCCAACGGTGAATCCACACATCACAAGAATCTCTGGTTCAGTATACAACACTGCTGTTCTATAATAATTCTCTTTCAATTTCACCTTTACACTTGTTGCAGTAGCTGTTTTTTTGATCCTGATGAAGGCCATGATACTTTGAGAGGTCACCGAAGGTCGAAACATGTTGATCTTGTTAATGTAGCGGTCTCTAATGTCGACAGTCTCATTACTCAGCTTATTGTTTTTAATCCTGTCACAGGGTAGCTGAATAAAGGTTAGCGATAGCTAGCTCTGTAGGCAGTTTTAATTCACATCCACTTCCACGTCAGCACTGCACTTAACATTCATTCACACACCACGCTCACATAGGGTTTTTAGGACATCCCATGTGCTCAAATTGAGAAAACATCCCTGAGCTCCTCCCTCGTAGAGAGGGGGTCGTAGCCCGCGCCAAGACTAGGTTGACGCAAGGAGGCACCCCTATGATGAAGCATGACACCTCTGGTGTGTGAGGGGAACCGTCCTTAAAAAGGGATACCTTCCCCCGGTTTCTTTGGTGTTTTGTTTATGTACTCCACATATCTACTAGATTTATACTTTGGACCCGTGGGCTCGTTGTGTGTTTATTAATACGAGTGGGGAGTGTGCCCATGCAGGTTCCTAAACCTCCTCCAGGACCTCTTTTTTGTGTGTGACATTGTAATTTTGATTACCCAATCATCCCGATCAGGTGTTGCTCACCAACGATGCAAATAGTGAGCTCTGGAACAGTAAATATTACAAATTATTTGCTAATCAGTTAGGGTACCTGAAGAAGTTTGAACACCGCATCATTTTAAAGGAAGGAAGTCATCCTAAGGTACACAAAGTGAGGAAAGTACCTTTATCCTTGCGGGGTCAGTTGAAAGAAGAGCTGGACGGGCTTTGCGCTTCAGGGGTTATTGAATTAATTGAGTCGTCTGAGTCACTCAGTCTAATCGTGCTGGAGACCAAATCCAATTGGAAATTGAGGATGTGGGTGGAATTAAGAGACTTGAATGAGAGTATTTGGGTTGACCGTCAACCTATCATATGTATTGATTAGATGCTCATGAATGTCAGAGATGCTAAGTACTTCCAGTCTTTGGACTTGTCAAGCGCAAATCAGGTGTGTTTACATTCTGATGAAGAGGGACAGAATGATGTTCTGGATGCGGTGCTAGAAAGGCTGGAACTTGCGGGATTGACAGTCTGCACGGAGAAATGTACATTTGGTGTATGTGAAGTGGAGTATTTGGGACATACATCATCTTGGAATGGTATCAAACCCAAGTTGAAGTTGGTAGAGGCCATTGAAAAGGCACCCCCACCTGCGGGCAAGGAACAACTTCATTCTTTTTTGGGTTGGCCGAATACTATTTCAAGTTTGTGGAACATTTCTCGATAAAGTTTATGTGTTGCGCCTGTTAATGAAAAAAGGGGCCAAGTATGAGCGGACCAAGGAGTGTCAGTTGGCATTTGAAACTGTTAACAAGGCCCACAGGACAGGACCATAGTGGTCGTGGATGCTAAGGCGTATGCTCTTGGAGCTGTGCTTCTGCAATGGAAGGGGGCTGGTCAAGAAAGGGTGGTTGCATTTGCATCACAAACTTTAAAAGGAGCGGATATACTACACTATAGAGAAGGAGGCATTGGCTTGTTGAAGGAGTGTGCAGCATTTTAAGACCTATGCGTGGAGAAATGTATTTGAACTACGCACTGACCACAAGACTCTCATAGAATTAGTGTCCACAAGAGGGGTGGAAAGCGCACTTCCTAGAATACGCAAAAGGTTGTATCGACTCCAGGAATACAAATCTGAAATCAAGTATGTACCGGGCGCAAAGAATGTGAATGCAGATTGTTTGTCCCATTTGCCTATTCAGTACGAGGATGGAACGGAAGATGAGTGGGTGGTGGCCAATGTGGAAGAGTCATGCAGAGATGCTGTTTCCGAAGATAATTGGAGGCAGGCTCTGACAGCCAACAAGACTCTGCAGCTGCCCATATTTTGCTTGTCACAGACTGGTGGACTAAGTAAGGTGGAAAGGGCGAACTTGAGTGACTATAAGACAGCGCGGTCTGAGTTATCTGTAGTGGATGGTATAGTTAGAAGATTCTGTAGGCTGGTGGTGCCTGTTGGAGTACACTTGAGATTAGTGGAGTTGTTGCAGTAACGACATGTTGGAATGTCAGCCATGAAAAGGAAAGCACGCGTAGACTTTTGGTGTCCGGAATGGACAGGGAAATTGAAAGGTTTGTGCGTGATTGTCTTGCGTGCACATGAATCTTATAAAGTAGTTGAAACTCACCATGCGGCAACGGAATTTCCCACCAGAGCATTGCAATGGTTGGTAATAGATATATGAGGTCCTTTCAATGGTGGAGGGATGGAAGGGAAATATGCTGTAGTGCTGGTGGACTAATATTTCAAGTGGCCGGAGGTGGTATTCATTAAAGAGATTAGGGCATCTAATGTGGTGGTACTTTGTGAGGTTTTTAGGAGAGAGGGCTATCCTGAGTGGACAGTTTCTGACAACAGTACACAGTTTGTAGCGGAGGAGTTTCAGCAATTTTTGAGAAAACAAGGTATAAAGCATCACAAGAATGCAGTATATTATCCCCAGGAAAAAGGTGACTCCTCCTTTCGGTGATAGTGCGCATGGGCATCGACTCCATTGTTAGATTCTTTTCTCGCAGAGGGTGAGAATGGAGTTAGTAAGTAAAGAATAGAGATGTCCTTGCGTATGTATATAGAGTAAGAGAGAGAACTGCAACAGGTACCGGGGAGGCTGGTGGGCGCATGTGAATCTACAGCTCTACATGCCAAGAACAGATGCTTACTGGGTAAGTAACATTATCCGTTCGAGGCATGTGAGCTGTAGATCACATGCTTTGCATAGAATATACAGCACTATTCTCCCAAAGCAGTGGCTAGCCTGAAGCTGTTGGAGTTGTCTGAAATAGTGTTCTAAGAACTGCCTGGCCCACATTAGCTTGTTGTCTCGCTAACACATCTACACAATAATGTTTGGTGAATGTGTGCGGTGTAGACTATGTTGCAGCTTTACAAATGTCAACTATGGGGATGTTTCCTAAGAAAGCCATAGTAGCCCCTATTTAGCTAGTGGAATGCGCTCTAGGGGGTATTGTTAACGTTCTCTTTGCTTTTGCATAACAAGTTTGAATGCATTTAACAATCCATCTGGCAATACCCGACTTGGATATGGGATTGCCCTTGTGCAGTGGTGCAAAAGCAACGAGAAGTTTAGTCTAGCGAAATGATTTTGTAATATAGAAGTGCTCTTCTGACATCTAAGGTGTGTAGAGCTCGTTCTGCCACAGAATCAGGTTGAGGAAAGAATACTGGTAATTCAACTGACTGAAGTGAAAGGCAGATACTACCTTAGGTAGAAATTTGGGGTTAGTACGAAAAACCACCTTGTCTCTGTGAAGTTGGAGAAAAGGTTCTTCTATAGTTAGTGCCTGCAGTTCACCCACTCTCCTCAATGAAGTGATTGCAATGAGGAAAGCAGTTTTCCAGGAGAGAAGCTGTGGCTCACATTTATGTATGGGTTCAAAAGGTGGGCCCATTAATCTTGTGAGGACTATGTTATGATTCCACACTGGAGCAGGTGGAAATCTTTGTGGTATAACTCTTTTGAGTCCTTCCATGAAAGCTTTGATTACTGGCACTCTGAAAAGCGTTAAGTGTTGCCTATTTTGTAGATACGCAGCTATTGCAACGAGATGTAGTCGGATAGAAGTGTAAGCTAATCATGACTGCTGCAAGTGTAACAGGTAACAAATGATATTTTGTATTGAAGCATCAAGAGGATGGATGTTGTTGTTATTGCAATAGATAACAAAACTTTTCCATTTGGCTGCATAACAGGCTCTTGTAGTAGGCCTTCTGGCCTCTCAGATGATGTTCATACAGTCAGGTGGGAGATTTAAATAGTCTAATTGTGGGGGGCAGTGTGTCCTCATCTTGATGCCCTCACACACCCCGAAGGATGTCATGCTTCATCATTGGGCTTTTGCTCCTCGTCGGGCCCAATGATGAAGCATGACATCCTTCGGGGTGTGTGAGGGCATCAAGATGAGGACACACTGCCCCCCACAATTAGAGTAGTACACGACAAGAGTACCTATTACTTCCCTTCTCTCTCTCTCTACTTCGGAACGGTGACTCCCTTTTGGTATAAGTTTAACTTCGGGAGCACGGGTCTCCGGACCTTTTGAATAGCTCCTAGAGTCCCCCTCTTTTGATAAATAGGGAGATTTAAATAACCAAACTCTAGGACTTTAGGAGCCAGATCGCGGGGTTAAGTTGTTTGGGATTTGTGTAGGAAGCTGGCTATGTATATACTATACCAAAGTGAGGTAATAGTGTGCACAGAGTCCAGTGGAACCCAAAAGGTAGGCAGAGGTAAAAGTAGATAGAACTACCCTATATTTGGGGTAGTGTGGTCGAGCAGTAAGGCAGTATCAGAGGACAGTGTTAAGCATTTGTTGTACACACTCAGTCCGCAAATTAATTCACACACTCAAAGACTGAACTTCAGACCAATTGTTTTTGTAGAAACATTTTTAGTTATTTTATTTCCTAGAACCAAGCAAGCCTGGCACAGGTAAGTGATAAGTACTTTGCAGTAAATTAAGGTTGAAATACAGTATGGATTGTAATGTTATATGCACTTTGTTTTGACTTACAGTATTGTTGCAGAGAAATGCAATGCTTTGTAAATACAGTACATAGACTTGAATGAGCTTTTCAGTAAAATACCAGGTAAGTTACTTTTTAGATTACTTTTCTTACTCAGTGTAGTTTACCTGGATACTACACTGGGACATTTCCTGTAAACAGATAAGTAAAAGCGTTTTTGTTAGATAGTACAATTTTAAAGAATTTCTTTATGTTTTCAAACTCCACACTTAAAAACTTTTCCAAGAAAAACAGTCTAAGTTATCCTATGGAGGAAAATAGTGTTATCGGTTTAAAGGTAAGTATTGGTAGTGGGAGTTGAGGTTCTGGGGGTAGACTCAGGGGTCCCCCAGGGTCAGAGATGCACTCTCGTTACACCATCAGCGGCACTAGGGCGGCCGGTGCAGATTGCTGACGCCCAATGTTATCCAATGGGGATATGGGGCCTCCGGTTGCTGGCTGCTGACGAGCAGGCCACTTGGTTGTGGGAGCAAAGCTCCTAGACTTTAGCTAAGGGCAAATGGGGAAACAAAGTAGCACCAAAGGTACACCCTCAACGGCACTAGGGTGGCCGGGTGCAGGGTGCTGTTTCGACATCGGGCGCCCTGTTTGCAATAGGGAACCTCCGGTTTGCAAAGGCACTGCAGGCTTGGGGACGAATGTCTTCTGGGTGCGACCACCACTTCGAGAGGTAAGTTGGGATTTCGGGGGGTGGGTAGGCACCGTCGGTTGGACCACCCAAGGCCTCTGGGGCGTCGGGTGCAGGGGTGCCTTTTAGGGTCAGATCTTCTTACCAGCTCCTGGTCGCGGTTGGGGGGACCTTCCGCTGCAGGCGCCGGCTGGAGGTTTGAGGCAGGTCAAGGGTTGCTGGGTCAAGGTCGCCGGGGATACCACCTCGTGGTGTTTGTCCACTCTAGCTTGGGCTGTGGACGGCGGGTGCAGAGTGGTGCGGATTCGCGATGTCCGGCCGGAGCCAGAGGTTGGGGATGAACAAATCCGGTGTTCACGAGAGACAGTCTTTGCGGTTGAAGGCAGGCCCTCCAGGGTTTTCGAGGTTGCTGGCTACAGGACACACCGGGATTTCGCAGGAGCAGGTTCGAGGTGGAGACAGGCCGGTAGGGCTGGGGCAAAGTCAGTGGGTGACTTCCTCTTGTTAGTTTCTGCACGGCTGTTCGGTCCTTCTTTTCTTGTAGTTTCTTCTGGTCTGAGGAAGCAAGGTTCAGGGGTGCCCCTAAATACTAGATTTAGTGGCGTTACATGTAGGTAAAAAGGTTGGGACCAATGGGTCCCTTCCCTGGGGTGGGTACACCCCCTATTATGCCACGCTCCAGTGGGAGGGGGGCATAAGCCTTTCCCTGGTTGGCTGAGTCCCCCCATATGCAAGATGGCGGGGACTGAGACTTGTGCTTCACCTAGCCTCCCCCACCTGAGGGGTGGAGTTGGCTGAGGTGGGAACACCTCTCTTCCGGACTTGTTTTGTCCGCCGGTTCTCCCGCCAAAAGTGGGGGTCAGAACCAGTGGGGACCAGTTGCTGAAAGCAGCAAGTGGCCTGGGGAAGCTCACAAAGGCGGCAAGCCTTCGAAGCTTCCCCTTCGTGGACCCTGCCCATCCTCGGGGAGGAGGCTTGGCACCTCGTCCCAGGATGTGCATTGTTTCAGGCCCCCGAGAGCAGCAGGCTCTCGACCCAGGGGTCCAGAAGCAGGTCTGGTGGTGGCAGCTGAAAGCAGCCACTTAGCCTGGACACAAGTGGTAGGTTAGTTTTCAGGGGGCATCTCAGATGCCTTCTGTGGGCATTTTTCATTAAATCCCACACTGGCATCAGTGAGGGTTTAATGTTCTGAGAAGTTTGATACCAAACTTCTCAGTTTTCAGTGTAGCCATTATGTTGCTGTGGAGTTCGTAATGACAAACCCCCAGCACCATATACTCTTAATGGCAGCACTGCACTTACAATGTCTAAGAATTGGCTTAGACACTGTAGGGTACAGGGCTCATGCACCTGTACCCTCACCACTGGTATAGGGCACCCAGCTAGAGGGGTGACTGACATGCCAGGGCAGTGGGTTGTAGGCAGGGCACACAGGGATGTGTGCCATGTCGACTCCTCACTTTGTTCTGCACCAAAACACGCAGTCTGCAAAGGCAGTCTGCAAAGCCAGTGTGTGAATGTGAAGGTACAGGACCTCTAAGGGTGGCACAAAAAGCGCTGCAGCCCTTAGAGGCCTTCTCTGGTCACAGTGCCCTGGGTACCTAGGGTACCATTTACCAGGGGCTGACCTGTGGCCAGAGATGCCAATTGGGTTTAGGCTTCAATGTAGTTTTAGGGAAAGAACATAGGCCCTGGGTACCTGGTTAGCAGGAGCCCAGGGCACACTCAGTCAAAGCACATCAGCAATTCAGCAAAAAGTGGGGGCAACCATGCAGAAAGAGGGCACTTTCTCTCAATCTGGGTGTCTGATTTCTCCATGGCTCTGTGTGAGGAGACTGGATGTGAGGTGTAGCTTTTGATGTGGAACTAGTGACAGCTCCAACAGGGTGGTGAACCACGGTTGATGGGCCCATGTGGGAGCTACTAGGATCCACTTATGGAATGAGTGGGAGAGGCAGAAAAGCGTAGGCAAATATCCCTGACCAGTTCATCCATAGTGCATTGCCTTTGGAGAGCGGGTGTGGGTACCTGGAGGCAAAGTTTAGGCATTTTGGTGTGTGGCAAAAAGATCTATTTGAGGAACTCCCCAACTTTGAAAGTATGGGAGGAGAACTTGAGGGTGAAGTTCTCATTCGTGTATTTGCTGTCTCTGTCTCCTGAGATCGGCAATCTGATTGTTCACTCCTGGGAGGTGTTCCGCTAGGAGATAGATTTTGTAGTGCATGGCCCACCACCTAATGTCTTGGGCCAAGTGTGACAGTTGGAGAGTGTGTGTCCCCCCCCTGTTTTTTTAATGTAATACATAGCCATCATGTTGTCGGGACGAACTAGAACAGCTTTGCCTTCCAGGTGAGTCTGAAATGCTTTGAGCGCTAGAAAGACTGCTAGCAGCTCTAGATGGTTTATGTGGAGAGATTTTTGCTGTTGACTCCACTGGCCTTGCACTGTGTGGTGCTGAAGATGAGCCCCCCCCCCAGCCAGTCAGCTGTTAGCATTGTCTGTGGAACTGGGTCTATGAAGGACCGTCCTTTTAATACATTTTGTGGGTTCGACCACTGTAGAGAGCGATGAGTAAGGCCGCTTAGCAACACTAGATCGGTTAACAGACCCTGCGATTGGTTCCACTGACTCGCTAAGCATTCTTGTAGGGGACGCATGTGAAGCCTGGCATAGGGAACGATCATGATGCAAGATGCCATCATTCTGAGTAGTTGCATATACACTTGAGCTGGAAGTGAGTGATTGGACTGAAACTGGAGAACTAGCACTTGAATGTTGCAAATTCTGGCTGCATTGGGAAAGGCCAGAGCCTTTTGAGTATCTAAAGTGGTTCCTAGGTCATTTTGAGTGCTGGAAGGTTGGAGATGCGATTTCAACACATTGACTGTGAACCCCAGTTGGTGCAGTAACTGTAGTGTCCTGTGAGTATGTTGGAGATACTTTGGATACGTACTGGCTTTGATGAGCCAGTCGTCCAAGTAGGGGAAGACATGAATGTGTTGTCTTAGATGAGCAGCGACTACTGCCAGACATTTTGTAAAGACTCTGGAAGCAGTGGTGACTCCAAAGGGGGGTACCTTGAAATGGTAATGTTGGCCCGCTACCACAAATCTGAGAAACTTGCTATGAGCGGGATGTATTGGAATATGAAAATAGGCGTCCTTTAAGTCTAGATTAGAGAGAAAGTCGCCCTGTTGCAGGAGTGAGAGCACTTGTTGGAGTGTTACCATGTGAAAATGGTCTGACTGTATGTAAAGATTTAATTCTCTGAGGTCCAAGATTGGTCTGAGAGAACCATCCTTTTTGGGTATGAGAAAGTAAAAGGATTGTACGCCCGACCCGCGGTATTGTAGTGGTATCGGCTCTATAGCTCCTTTTAAAAGGAGAGACTTAACCTCTTGTTTGAGGTGTAAGTGATCCGGTGACAGTTTGTGTGACCGTGGAGGAATGTTTGGAGGATTGTTGGTGAACTCCAGGCAATAGCGAGAACGGATAATTTTCAGTACCCATTTGTCTGTAGTTATGGACTGCCAGACGGGTAGGAAATGTGAAAGACGCCCAGACAGGTGTTAAATGGTCGGGAGGGGAGTGTAGGGAAGTCACTGTTTGGTGCTGGATGGGGAGGCTGGTGTATTGGAGCCTCTGCCTCTGCCATTGCCGCCTCTGTAACCCCCTCTGAAGTAACCCTTAGAGGCAGAGGGTTGATTGTTGCCTTTATAGGTGGTGGTGGCAGCATCTGAGGAGGAATTTTTGGACCCTCCTCGGTAGAAGGTGCGCCGAAAGGAACCACGTCCTGGAGTTAATTGAAGGGCTCCCATAGATTTGGCCACTTCTGTGTCCTTCTTCATTTATTCTAGTGAGGAATCTACCACAGGCCCAAAGAGGTGTTCCTTGTCAAATGGTGTGTTCAGGATAGAAGTTTGAACCTCTGGTTTGAATCCTGAAATACGTAACCAGGAATGCCTTCTTAAAAGGACGCTGGTGTTGACAGCTCTGGCTGCAGTGTCTGCAGCATCTAGGGCGCACCTGATAGAATTATTGGAAATGAGCTGTCCCTCCTGCAGTAGGTCTTGCATCTTGGACTTGTGCTCATCAGGTAGAAATTGGAGCAACTGCTCCATTTCATCCCAATGTGCCCTGTCGTACCTAGCTAATAGTGCTTGTGTATTGGAGATGCGCCAAAAGTTAGCAGCCTGGGAGGCTACTCTTTTCCCCGAAGCGTCTAGAAGATTAGAATCTTTGTCTGGTGGTGGAGCATCTCCTGTTTGTGAATTGGCCCTTTTGCGTGCGTTGGAAACTACCAAGGAATCCAATGGTAACTAACCCCCTTATGTATGCTGGATCTGATGGTGCCGGCTTATATTTCTTGTCTACCCTAGGGGTGAGGATACGTGCCCTGACTGGATCATTAAAAATATCATCTACGTGTCGGATCATACCCTTGAGTATGGGGAGTGTGTGTGAGGACTTTTGGGTACTACTAAGAGTCTCGAAAAGGAAATCCTCTTCAAGGGATTCCTTATGTAGCTGAACCCCATGGTAGTTATCAGCTCTACCCAACAGTTGAATGTATCCTACACTGTCGTCCGGTGGAGAAGGCTTGGTAGGGTACAGATCAGGATCATTCCCTGAGGGGGAATTGGTGTTGTAATCTGTCCAGGGGTCTGCGGGTATTGGCTCATTGTCCCCAGCCCCATCATCTTGGTCTTCAGGTGTGTGGTGGTAAGTGCTCAAGTGAGATTAGTAATGGTTGAAACTGAGGAGAAGGAGGTGATGGAAGAGGAGGAGGAGAAGGATTAGTACCAACATTTTTCCTTTTTAAAGGAATGTGGTAGACCTCTTCTGTCTCAGGTTTGCGTTTTATTGTCACCTTTGTGGTAATATGTCCAGTTGTTGGGTGAATATATAGCTCCCGCTATTTCGGATGCGGTTCGGAGGGCGGAGCATCGAAATGTTGCTCTTTGGATGGAATCGGCACATCCGTTTGTTTCGGTGCCGAAGGCTTTGGTGCCGGTGTTTTGGGTGCCGGGGCTTTGAATGCCGTGGATTTCTGATCCGAAGACGTTTTCGGGGTCGAAGGGGGTGGGGCGGAGCCGGTCTTTGACTTCGATCCCGAAGGTTTCGGCTCGGTGACCGTCTTCGAACGGCTCTGTTCGGAGCCGGAAGGCTTTTGGGTATGTCTCAGTGCCGAGCCGGAGGGCAGGGCGTCGGAAACATGTTCTCTGTGCCGACCGTGGCCCGGAGGCGGGGGTTGGACCGGAGCCTACTTCTTGGGCTGAGGTGCACTTTGGGGCAAGGGAGGATCTGTACTCACGGTATGCTGCCCTTGCGGGATGTTTTCGTCCCCCTCGGAGCCGTAGTCGGAGATGGAGATCGGGTTTTGTTCCTCCTCGGCTCCCATGGAGCCTCCGGCCTCTTGTTCCGAATCTTCTCCGAAGAGGTCCGGAATGGAACTTGTGTGCTGGCTCTCCAAGTCGTGACATCAAGCCAGGCGGTCGCGAAGCGTTTTCTGCGATCGGAAAGCCTTACAAGCGTCGCAGTCCTGTTCACTGTGCTCCGGAGACAAGCACAGGTTGCGCAGTTCGTATGAGTCGGTGCGCGGAAACTTCGCGTGACACAGAGGGCATAATTTAAATGGAGTCCGTTCCATCTACTGCGAGGCGGACAGACGTGGGTAGGCCCGACGGCCTTCCACGAGCTGATCGAAAGAGGGTTTTTTCAGTAAATACGATACGCGGAGAATGGGATTACGCGACCGAAAACAATACCATGAGGGTGTCTTGCGCACCGAGGGAAACCAGAGAAATGGTGTTGAACCGGAGCACAGCAATTCACGTCCGAACCCGATGGCGGGAAAAAACAATCTAACAATGGAGTCAATACCCATGCGCACTATCACCGAAAGGAGTAGTCACCTACCTCGTGACTGGAAAGACTTCTTCGAAGAAAAACAACTTGCAAACATCCGGACCGAACACTAGATGGCAGGAGTAAGCAAAGCATGTTATCTACAGCTCACATGCCTCGAAGACACCTTTCCTTTTGCTACAAGGAAGGGTTGCATGTACCAAAGTGGCACCTGCTTGGATAGAAAGAGTGGATGTTTCGAGTGTGAACAAGGTCAAGAGAGTGGAGGAGTACCAGAACAAGTATTTGGGCAGGTACAATGACATGCTGAAGAAAAGTCCAAGGTCGATGATTGGGTGAAAGTCGGTGGTATAAAGAAATGTTCTAAGTGGTCAAGTCCCAAGAAAATAAGTGCTGTGAAAGGAAACACTGGTTGGAAGATGGGAAGAAGTAGAATATGAGGAAGGTAACAAAGTGTAATGATTTAGAACATCATGTCTGGCTAGGAAAAAATGCAAACTCCTGTGAGGCAACGAACAATGGTAAAAAACAGAAGATACCCAAGTCACTAGGGAAAGTGTTGAGGATACACGAGGTGAAGGGGCCAAGTAGGTTTGATGATTACGTGTGTTACTAATTCTTATATTATGGTCATATGCAGGTTATTTGTATATAGTTGTTAGAAATATTGTATTTGGTTTTTCCTTTTGCTTGTTGCTTTGCTTTTGCTGATGTACATTTATTATGAATAAGTAACATTTATTTGAATTGTATGAATAGGGAGATGTGTTGTATTTCAACTGGCAGCTGTGTTCTAGGAAGAGGCCGAGGATTCTTCAGTGTGGGGAGAAACAGATTGGCCTGCCAGGGGTTGGATGACTGCTCCAGCGTTTCAATAAGACATTTTACAAACAAATTCATATGTTTATCTTAAAATAAAGTAGGCCCTAAGGAGGATTTTTAATTGGATTAATCTGAGGCACACAGGAATCACCAAATACTTGGCGGTCATTTTGGCTTCTACACAGACTTCTTACTCCAACTCTCTGATGTCAGTGGCCTATTTGTTTATCAGGGCAGTCATAGTATTGGGCGTGTTATGCACCAGGGTCCTGTATAGTTGAGATATGCCTTTGCTGCCAATGACACCTATTGTAAGTTTGGTTTTGAGGGGATTATAGTCGGGGAGTGGGCTGGACGCATTCCCCCACAGGCTCCAAGGCGTGTCTGACTTGTAAGTATAGAAAGAATTGTGATCCGTGTAAATCATACTCTAAAGTCAGTTATTCAAAGTAAAGCACGTGTTGTGCCCAGAATTCCCTTAGTTTGGAGATGCCTAACTTGTTTCATCTGAGAAACCCTTGCAGGGGCGGTGTCTGCGCAAGCCAGTTTCCCAGTTTACCTTCGCGGTAGAGCCGCTGGCCATAAAAATCAGAGAATAAGGCCCCGTCAAGGGGACCCTATTTGCATGGCCAGAACACAAGCTTTGTTTATTTGATAATCTCCCTTTACAAACCCAGACAGCTTGATCCCAGCCATAATGAATGAGTTTGCAGACTTTGAAAAAGTCTCAGGATTTAGCCATGTATTAAAACTTCAAATCCTAGCATCAATCATATGGGAAACCCACTCAATTAAACCTAGAATTACATCCAACAAGGAGGATGGAAGGCAGAAGTGCCAACTAGCCCAAATTAACCAAACAAAATCAAAAAGAACTACGAAGATGGGGCAACTTTATATCTCCTAAATGGGGCATGTACACGTGTTAAAATAAACATTTGACCAGCAGAGATGTACTTAAATATTATTTGCAAACCAAAGAATGAAGCAATCTTTCTATAGCAGTAGACCTTTTTGGGGAAAACGCTGGTCGGTGAATTTTCTTGTTCAACTGGAACAAAGTTAGTACATCAAGTGTTTAAATCTGGGGTTCGTAGACAAAGTGATTTTGTTCTTATCAAATCTTGGGTAAGAAAACTTTATAGGAAATACTTGCATTTCGCCAATGAATCTTGCAGATGTTATTGCTAATAGGAAGGCAGTCTTCCAATAGAGAATCTGAAGATATGCTCCAAGAAAGGGTTCTTTCATTAGAGCTCCTAGTACAGTATAGAGTTCCCACACTGGTGCATTCTTTGCTAGTGGGAGAAAGTGTAAAACAGACTTCTCAAATTCCTTTAGCACTCTAGCTGAAAACAAGGACAGTGTGGCAGTTAGGCAGTGAGATATCTAGATATGATTGCCAGAGGTACTTTAATAGAAAAGGCATGGATCTTGTTTGAACTTGATCTACTCTCTGATCCCACAGGTCTGTGAACCAAAATTGCATGGCTCACGCTGGGGCGATTAATATTGATGTATATGGTTTTTGTTTTCAACTTTCATCACACTGTAGGGGCTAGCGAGATCAAAGGTGGGGGAGCATGTAAAATATCCATGACAAGGAAATTGAAAACACTTCTCTTTGGGAGTCAAAATACCACCACCTGCTTATTTATCTTCCGCATTAGGCATCCTCTGATGTGGCGAAGAGAACGTGCACGTCATCTCTGAAATACCAGTTGTTTTAAGTACAGCTTGCACTTGTGGCAATCCACATGCTTATTGCTTAAGGCATTTGATGCCTGGAACATGTTCCACAGTCAGACTGATCTTGTGCCCCAGCTCCATCTGCCAAAGCAGATGAGCTTCCCGTGACTCCTATTTTTATTTTGTTATTCCACCTTTCCATAGCTAGTACAGAGTTGTCATATTGTCTGTCCTTATTCGGACATCATGGAACGAGATCAGTGGCAGAAAGGCCTTTATTCATGGCCAGCCTAAATCTCCTTAACTCTTGAATGTTTATGGACAGTTTTTGTCTTTGAGGAGTCCAAAAACTATTGCGGACAAGTTCTTTACATGTACTCCAAAGCCTTTCATTAGGGCGTTTTATCAGAAGGAATGTTCCAGTATATATAAATTTCTTTTGTCACCCACCAAGTCCTGACCCGTTTCATCTCCATGCTAATTCCAATACAGTCATTTGATTAGCTTGAAATCTGTTTCCACTGCCTGTCTACTTATTGCAGAGTTCTCATTCACAGCCAACACCGCAGGATCAGAGTAATGCAAAATGATTTATTATTATGGAGTCTTTTCCGATTCAGTTGGTGAAGTCTCTCCTCCTCAGACAGGTGAAGCTGAAGAGTAATGCTCTTCCTGACATGAAATGGGATCACTATCTTCAGAAGGAAGGAGGCTTGAGCTCGCAGAACCAGCTAGTCTGTGTAGAAAGTGGTGTAGAGCAGGATGACAAACAAGGCCTGTAACTCGCTCACGTGGCTCTCTGATGTTATGGCAACAAGTAAAATTGCCTTGAGGGTAAAGAGCAAGAGAACTACTGTGTAAAGACTCAAAGGACGCACACACAAGGTATGTGAGGATCAAATTTGTTTCATTGGGGTGTAACAAACAGAGAAGGGGAGTAGGGGGGAATCTGGCTGCCAAACAAATGCCAACTGACTTCAGGAATCTGCTGCATGAGGAGATCCCAGGTGGTTTTGAGGCCGTCACTCCGATTTAGCGGAGAGGTCAACACACCATTCTATACACCTCAGGTCCCTGAGCAGTGGTCCCCTAGCGGGTCGCCAGACCTTTGTGGGTGCAGTGGGGTTGGAAGTGACTTCCAGAGGAGCCCAGCCTTGTGGTGCCGCCGAACTGTGGCGTATTGGAGATGGCCTGTGAGCCCCGCGGTTGGATCACCAACATGGTATCCTGTGTTCCTTCTCCCTCCCCGGCCTCTTTGGGCCTGAAGTGAGGGCAGATGAGAGGCCCATGCAGGTTAGCAGACATGACGCAAAGAGGAGGCCGCATGCACGTGCGAGGATTGGGCGGGGTGGCCTGGCCTGTATTCCTGCACCCTTTGCCCGGCATCCTGTGCTGTGGGGGCCAGCAACAGGACACAGCCAGAAACAGGACACCAGTGACTCTGGGAGGCATCCAGCCTCTCCGTGGTGGACCTCCGCCCCTTTCTCTGAATTGGACACTGGCCCCTGACCTGCAAAGAGCCACAAAACATGCAGTGCCTTCCTACGTTCCCTCTGGTGAATCGGTGGCGGACTAGATGGTGGTTCTTGCAGATGAACGTAGGCTTGCCTTTATGTTGAATGGCTGGCCCCAGCCCGTGGCTTCCTTCCCTCCTGTAATCGGCTTGGGGGCTCCACTGCTGAGGAAACAGAAGCACCCAGCCAGGTCACGGCAAGTGATTACCTTCACCTTTGTGCTGCGCAACTACAGCCTTATGCTTACTGTGAGAAAGTGCCCTCTTTCTGCATGGTTGCCACCACTTTTTGCTGAATTGCTGATGTGCTTTGACTGAGTGTGCCCTGTGCTACTGCTAATCAGGTACCCAGGGCCTATGTTCTTTCCCTAAAACTGCATTGAAGCCTAAACCCAATTGGCATCTCTGGCCACAGGTCAGCCCCTGGTAAATGGTACCACAGGTACACAGGGCACTGGGACCAGACAAGGCCTCTAAGGGCTGCAGCACTTATTGTGCCACCCTTAGAGGTCCTGCACCCTTACACACACACTGCCTTTGCAGGCTGCGTGTTTTAGTGCAGAACAAAGTGAAGAGTCGACATGGCACACATACCTGTGTGCCATGAATACAAACCACTGCCCTGGCATAGATCAGTCACCTCTCTAGCTGGGTGCACTATACCAGAGGTGAGGGTACAGGTGCATGAGCCCCGTACCCCTACAGTGTCTAAGTCCATTCTTAGACATTGAAAGCGCAGTGCTGCCATTAAGAGTATATGGTGCTGGGAGTTTGTCATTACGAACTCCACAGCACCATAATGGCTATACTGAAAACTGAGAAGTTTGGTATCAAACTTCTCAGCACATTAAACCCACACTGATGCCAGTGTGGGATTTAATGAAAAATGCACACAGAGGGCATTTTAGAGATGCCCCCTGAAAACTAACCCACCTCTAGTGTCCAGGCTGAGTGGCTGCTTTCAGCTGCCACCACCAGACATGTTTCTGGATCCATGGGTCGAGAGCCTGCTGCTCTCTGGGGCCTGAAACAATGCACATCCTGGGACGAGGTGCCATGCCTCCTCCCCCGAGGATGGGCAGGGTTCACGAAGGGGAAGCTTCAAAGTCTTGCCGCCTTTGTGAGCTTCCCCAGGCCACTTGCTGCTCTCAGCAACTGGTCCCAATTGGTTCTGACCCCCACTTTGGGCGGGAGAACCGGCGGGAAAAACAAGTGAGGAAGAGAGGTGTGCCCACCTCTGCCAACTCCACCCCTCAGGTGGGGGAGGCGAGGTGAAGCACAACTCTGTCCACGCCATCTTGAAGATGCGGGGACTCAGCCAACCAGGGACAGGCACATGCCCCCCTCCCACCGGAAGGTGGCATAATAGGGGGTGTACCCACCCCAGGGAAGGGACCCATTGGTCCCTGCCTTTTACCTACCTGTAATGCCCCTAAATCTAGTATTTAGGGGCACCCCTGAACCTTGCTTCCTCAGACAAGAACCTGGAAGAATAACAAGAAGAAGGACCAAACAGCCGTGCAGCAGCTAACAAGAGGAAGACGCCCACTGACTTGGCCCCAGCCCTACCGGCCTGTCTCCCCCTCGAACCTGCTCCTGCGAAATCCCAGTGTGTCCTGCAGCCAGCAACCTCGAAAACCCCGGAGGACCTGCCTGCCTTCAAGCACAAAGACTTTGTCTCCCGTTAACACCGGATTTGTTCAGCTGCAACCTCTGGCTCCGGACACCGCGAATCTGCCCCACTCTGCACTTGCCGTCCACGGCCCAAGCTCGAGTGGGCAAACACCACGAGGACGTCACCCCGGCGATCCTGACCCGAGAACCGGCGACCCCTGACCTGCCTCAAGCCTAAATCCAGAAGGCCTCCCTAACCGCGACCAGGAGCTGGTAAGAAGTTCTGACCCCAAAAGGCACCCCTGCACTCGACGCCCCACGGACTTGTGTGCCCAAACCAACGGTGCCTAACCAACCCCTAACTTCCCAACTTACCTCTCGAAATGGTGGTCGCTCCCAGAAGACCTTCGTCCCTGAGCCTGCAGCGCTTTTGCAAACCGGAGGTTTGCAAACCCGACGTCGAATCAGCACCCAACACCCGGCCGCCCTAGTGCCGCTGTGGGTGCACCTTTGGGTCTACTTTGTTTCCCCATTTGCCCTGACCTAAAGTCCAGGAGCTTTGCTCCCACAACCCAGTGGCCTGCTTGCCAGCAGCCACAAACCGGAGGCCCCCTATCCCCCACTGGATAACATTGGGTCTCAGCACTCTGCCGCACTAGTGCAGCTGAGGGTGTAACGAGAGTGCATCCTTGACCCTGGGGGAACCCTTGCTCTAACCCCAGAAGCTCAACTCCAAAGACCGATTACTTACCTGGTAACCGTTAACTTCATTTCTCTCCATAGGAATCCATTGACTGTTTTTATCTGAAAACTTTTCTAAGTGTGGAGTTGATTTGTATGGAAACCAGAAAAACAACAAGTGTGCAAAACTGATTTTACTTACCTTTTCTCTAGGAAATGTTCCAGTGTGATATCTAGGCATATAACACGGAGTAGAAAAAGTAATCTCAAAAGTAACGTAAAAGTAACTTACCTGTAACTTTCATTGCAAAGTCGATACAAAGTACATGTACAGCATTTCACAGTATTGCATTACCAGTAATTCAAACTGCAACCATTTCAAAAGTACATTTACAATTGCATTTCAAACTGTACATTTACTGCAAAGTATTTATCAACTTACCTGTTCCAGGCTTGCTTGGTTCTAGAAAATAAAATAACTAAAAGAATATTTTTATACAAAACCAATTGGTCTGAAGTTCAGTCTTTGAGGGTGAGTGTTTGATTAGCTCAAACGCTCCGTCCATCATCCCCTTTGGTATCGCTTTGTTTGCCCTAAGTTGGCAGGGTATGCCCAGACGTGGGTCCCTTGCTCACTTTGCCACTGGATTCAAGCTAGCCTGGCTGATGACGGCTGAATAGCCAGAAACCGGTCCCAGGATGCTTGTTTCCGGTCCAGGGAAGACATGGCTTGGCAGTTCGGGCTGGACTGTTCCCATGAGGCACAGGGTCAGACTGATTTGCATATGGCCATGTCTGAACTGGGGTGGTGGAGTGAGCTAAAGAATGATGATGGATTAAACCCAGATCAGTTGACTGGGGGTGAGTGTTTGATTAGCTCAATCAATCAATCAATCACGGCATTTATAGAGCGCGCTACTCACCCGGGAGGGTCTCAAGGCGCTGACTGGGGGTGAGTGTTTGATTAGCTCAAACGCTCCGTCCATCATCTCCTTTGGTATCGCTTTGTTTGCCCTAAGTTGGCAGGGTATGCCCAGACGTGGGTCCCTTGCTCACTTTGCCACTGGATTCAAGCTAGCCTGGCTGATGACGGCTGAATAGCCAGAAACCGGTCCCAGGATGCTTGTTTCCGGTCCAGGGAAGACATGGCTTGGCAGTTCGGGCTGGACTGTTCCCATGAGGCACAAGGTCAGACTGATTTGCATATGGCCATGTCTGAACTGGGGTGGTGGAGTGAGCTAAAGAATGATGATGGATTAAACCCAGATCAGTTGACTGGGGGTGAGTGTTTGATTAGCTCAAACGCTCCGTCCATCATCCCCTTTGGTATCCCCCAGTGTGATATCTAGGCATATAACACGGAGTAGAAAAAGTAATCTAAAAAGTAATCTCAAAAGTAACGTAAAAGTAACGTAAAAGTAACGTAAAAGTAACTTACCTGTAACTTTCATTGCAAAGTCGATACAAAGTACATGTACAGCATTTCACAGTATTGCATTACCAGTAACTCAAACTGTAACCATTTCAAAAGTATATTTACAATTGCATTTCAAACTGTATATTTACTGCAAAGTATTTATCAACTTATCTGTGTCAGGCTTGCTTGGTTCTAGAAAATAAAATAACTAAAAGAATATTTTATACAAAACCAATTGGTCTGAAGGTCAGTCTTTGAGTGTGTGAATTCATTTGCTGACTGAGTGTGTACAACAAATGCTTAACACCGTCCTCTGATACTGCATTACTGCTCGACCACACTACCACAAATAGAGAGTAAGGTTCTATCTAACTTTGCCTCTGCCTACCTTTGGGGTTCCCCTGGACTCTGTGCACACTATACCTCATTTGGGCATAGTATATACAGAGCCAGCTTCCTACACTTACTGGGTGGGGTACGCCCCCCCCCTCCCCGAGTGCCTACTGCGGATGCCATTTTTGCAACCCAGAGAGGCAGTCAGCCTCATGGAGTGTAGTTAGGGTGACCAACTGGCATGGGTGCAAATTCAGAACGGTAAATGTAAAAATTAAGGACAGAGGGTCAAAATTCAGGACAAAAATTCAGGACAGAAGGTCAAAGTTCAGGGCAAAACTTCGGGACAAAAGGTACGTTTTACAGACACATCAGAGGAAGTTGCGCGATAGTATAAAAGTAATAAATAGACAACTACTTAAGTACAAGTCAAAATAAGTTTTATATTAGGTTGAGACAATCGTGCACTTCACGGTTTCTCGGTACGAGTGCAGCTTTAATCAACTGTGCAGGTCTTTTTATGGTATTTCATATGATAATAATCTGTTTATATGGTTACTGCACTGGGTTGTCCAGTCTGATATTTTGTTTACAACTCATGGTCTTGAGCAGGCATGTTAGGTGAGAGAAGTGGTCACGAAGATCTGCTCAGTTAGACTTTGTTACTAGCATCTCATATTTGAGTGCCATTGTGAGATGTAAAGCGGCACGCATAGGTGAACTAAAGGGAGGATTGCTGTGATGAACCCACTATAGGGAACGCATTATGGGTGTTTCAGCAAGTGGAACTTAAAATATGGAATCTGACTTTGCTTATGGGGGCTTCGAAGAGAATTGCACAAGCTGACGGAAGTCACAAAGGTGCTTTTCCCAGCAGCTTTCTTAAAGAAGGCACCGTCGATAGACTATTACATAGTTTATTTTTGACGCCTTGCCTATTGCTACAAACACAATATACATCTCAAGCACAGCTCATGGCACTATAAGGCTCTCCCTAAAACCTTATACCTAAAACAAAACATGTAAACATTTACAATTACTAGTGTAACATTCAAGTAGCAGTTGGGTGTCACTCAAAATGGCATATGCATGATGTATAGATCCCACACAAGCACACAGCAAATACAGAATAGTAACACAGACAAGGGAGTAGCCAGAAAATTTAAATACCTCCCACTTTGAACTAAAGCTCTTATGGCACCAAGAAAGCAAAGTAAGTCATCACAACCCTCCCCAGAAGAGCTCTCTTGTCCAAGGATCTAGCCATTCAAGCTTCCATCAAACCCCTGATTACCACCATTTCAGATTTACATCTATTAATTCTTTCATCCATCATTCAGTCTTTCACCATTCATTCTGTCCTTCCATCTGTGTGCCCATCGATATCCAAACCTTTTCAACCATTTGCAAACCTATCCATCATCTATCCTTCCATCCATCATTTCACTCATCCACCCTTTCACTCATCCATCCATCATCCATCCGCCCTTTCAACCAATCCACCCTTTCACTCATCCATCCACTCTTCCACCCATCCATCCACTCATCCAACCATTTACCCTTTGACCCATCCAGCCATCCTTTCACTTACTCATCCATCCACCCAGCCAGTCATCCGTCCACCCATTCACCCTTTCACTCATCCATCCTTTCTTCCAGCTCTCCACCCTCTCTTTCAATCATGTATGCATTCTTTCACTCATCCATCTTTACATTCGTCTTTTCACTCATCCATGCACCCATTCACCCATCCATTCTGTCAATCATTCATCCATGCTTTCACTCATGCATCCATCCTCCCTGTCTCTCTCCATTCCCCTTTCACTGAGCCACCTGTCCTTCCATCCACGCTTCAACCATCCACCCACCCATCCAGTTGCGGACAGAAGAGGCCCATCAAGAACTTCACCCTCACTAGTTCCTAAAGCAAGGGGTGGGGTGGGGTGGGGGAGGGTTCACTATGCCCCTGCACATAGGCAATCTGAAAACTTGGAAGTCGTAAGTCATGCATGATGCACAGTGCCAGGACGTGAGGTGACTGACATGGTGTTGTTTCCAGGTCTTTAAGTGGGAAGAAAAACTGTGGGTTTCTCCAAGTGGCGTGCCTGATGTAATTAAAGGCGTGGCTTAAAACACCTCAGCTAAAAATATATGCTGAGCATAATGTGCCGCCCGACTGGTATTTTGCTGTTTTTATCATTGCATCCAGTAACAGACCTACAACAAGTCATGACTATTGGCTTTGTCAATGGATGTTAGTTGCATAAAATAAATAAAGCAGCAACTATGGCTTTGTTTTATATAATAAAAATGCTTCAGCTCTGAGATTAATAGACTGTGTAAGAACTATAACCTCTTCTTTTAACTTTGAACATTTGTTTTGTACACTTCTTCCATCTAACCCTAACAGAATGCCCTGCCCTAGACAGCGGCAGGACAGGCCACCACATGCTGTAATGTAACACCCCAAACTGGCCCATTGTCATTCTGTATGAGGCAATCAGCCTGCATACAGAATGACAATGGGAGGGGTGGGCCTGCTCTTGTGCTCCATGGATGAGTGCGAGGCGGCCCCATCAGGTAGCTGAGGCCTCTCACAGAGGAACAGCTCTGCTCCCTGCAGGGCCCAAAATTACGGACAAAAGGCGTCCGTAAAAAGGATCCTCAAGAACAACGGACGCGAGGTCCAAATTACGGACGGTCCGGGAAATTTACGGACGGTTGGTCACCCTAGGTGTAGTACACAGTGTGATGCCCTGGAGACCCCCCTCACCCCCATATCTACGGCGACCTCACACCTCAACACCTGCCCTTCATCTCCCTCCATTTGGCTCTCTACTGTTCCCTCATCCGGAGGTGCCTGTGGGGAGAGCCAGGGGGAGGCAGAGGTTCCCAGTCAGGTTGCTGGTTCCCGTTGGGTGGAGAGCGGAGGTGAGCGACGTGCCCCTACCCATCCATATTTTGCATTTCCTCGTTTGCTTTCCTGGTTTACATCTGCTGGCTGGCTGCCCAGGCGGGGATACCGCACCGGCGGTTGAGACCCTTGTACGCTTCTCTTGCCCGTGGTTGGAGAGATGTCCTTCTGGAAGTCGTCACGGCAGCTGCTCTTTACGGCGACCGTGTCGCAAACTAGGCCAACATCTGCCCCATCTGTGAAGCTCCAGGACCCCACAGTGGATCGAATTCTGCTAGAAATCACAGCTGTGGTTTGCCACATGGAGGGGCATGGACGCCTTAAGGAATGTACTACTTGTTTTGCTTTAAACCCTTTTTTATTTTAAATGGGTGTGTGTAAAACCAGATCCTTTTGGTTAGGGCTACAACCCCCTTTGTGTGTGTGCAAGCTCTCAAATTATTTTTTCACGCGTTGTGTTTGTGTATACCCGTCGAATAATCATATCATCATTGGAATGCCTTTATTGTGCTGAGTGTGCAGGGTCACTTGTTGATCTACATTTTTTTTTTTAAGCAGTGCTTGTTCTGTGTTCCATATGTGTTGTAATATACATATTTTGAACCACTATCAAAAGAATAGTAATATGTGTTCTTATGCTTTGTTTACAAAAAAATGTATTCCTTTAGTTATTAACTACGCAGCTGAATAGGAGTAACATCTTTAAGAAATGTAATCTGCTATTATAAGAGGATATGTGTAGCATTTCTTGCTATTAGCTTGTCCTTATAACGTACTTCTGTACCATCCTGGGTTCAGGAAACCAGTCATGAGGGTTTTTTTTAACCACTCCTTTATTTTATTTATTTATGTATTTCTTTTATGAATTCTTAAGTGTTCTCCTTCACTGGGGAGGTGGGAGGGTCGTATGTGAATCTAGAAGAGTCAAGCTGCAAAACGATTGTTACAGGTAACTAGTTTCTTTTGCAGCATAGACGTCATCTCGATTCACATACTATGCTTTGATTATGTAGCGGTATTTAGTCATTGTGGAGGAGGCAGTGAAGTTTCAATAGTACCAACAGAAATAACAATAGTGTGTGATCTACTGCTTGTTCTCTTTGAAGGAGCATGTGTTCTCCACTGTGTGTACACAGTAGATATCTATATATCCACACATATAGAAATGTACATACCTGCATATGTGGGTGGGTGTAAATATCTATAAACTAACCTAACGGCTAGAGGGGTCGACCTCGAAGCTAGGGAACCGGGTTCGAGTCTCGGCAAGGGACGCTCAACATTCTGTGATTCTGGTCAAATCACTTAATCTCCCCGGGCCTAACAAAATGAATGTGTCCGTTTGTAATGCAACTGGTGCTCATGTAAAGCGCATTGATACCTTCGCGTCAAGTTCGCGCTATATAAAACTCAGAAAAAAAAAAAAAAGAAGTGACCCTGAAACTCTTATTTTGTGGTTACCGGCTAGCAGTTAACCAGATGTTTGTGGAAATTCCTATATTCCCTTGGCCCACACATTTATTCAGGCTATATTACAATTTGGTTATTCTATTCTGTGTGCTCTTTTAAAATGCTCGTTACCAAACACTAGCTTGTTGTTTAGATAAACCAGGACTGTTCGTAGTTTTGGTGATGCAATGGGCCAAACCTGAATCCTTTGTGTAGACATAGGGGTTACTGGGTGCTTGGTTGTTTTATGTATGTATTTTTTCTTTGATGCCTGCTTTTGATAGCGACCATAAGCTATCTGCATGCTGCGGACGTGTTATCGCCAGCCCTTAACTTTCCATGTTTTTGGTCTTGCCGTAACGTGGAAAGTACCATATGATTATGCTACTTATACATGTGTTTATCCTCAAGAGAAGCTGTGCTTCACTTATTTATATGGACAATGTATTGTATAGTAAGACTGTTAGTTGATATCTGGGAGCTTTAGTTTGTACACATAAATATACACACACAGACACACATATATATATATACACATATATATATATACATATACATATATACATATACACACACATGTACAGCAGCTCCCAAAGGATAAAACTAAGCACTCACGGGGTCAGGATATGCATAATTTATTCGGAAGTGATGCGTTTCGGCGCTTGCCTTTTTCAAACTTGCTAAATGCAAAATGACACAGCCCACGCTACTTTTAAAGTTCGACATACACTCCCATTGGACAATTCATAGATGGTAATGGAAAGCAAAGAGGGGGTTGTTATGTCCTGATCAAAGTTCAATGTCCCTCGCCGCCATGTCTGTGTGAGTCAAATATCCTTCATCCAAATGGCAGCATATGCGCTGTGTCGATTGTACCCAATGATATCCCACCAATGGGTCAATTATTGATTTTTCCTTCAATGGAGACACAGGAACGCATCGCTGATCGAATTTATGCACACAGATGCGGCTAACTTTGTACATCCCAACTTCTCCCGCATTAAATTCCACATTGGCTGTCACTCACGTGTTTTTCTGTAGTCATGTAGCCAGATGGATATTACGCCCCTTGTAGCCTTTATATGTTCCTCTGTCTCCATCGAAGGAAGACGTACGCTGCTCCACCCGAACACACAGGATAGACTGACCCCAAGGGAGATGTTGGTCCGAGAGGAAGGTGAGAAATTTGCGAGGCTGTTCTGACACCGGTTAGCCTACTGGACCGAGGGTAAAACACCAGTACGAAAGATCTTGGCCGAAAGAGGGATCCTTCGAACCAGAGGACATGGCCATAGTGGAAGACTGCATTCGGTACGGTGGAGGAGATCCCGAGTGGAACTTCCCCTACATGCAATAATGACTAAAAAGATGGGAACGGAGGAACCACTAGGGCTATCCAAAGTAAAAATGTACCCGCTACTACAGAAGGGCACATCGGGGACCATCTATGTGCTGTGGGCTCAAATAGATAAGGAAGGGCTAAGGACAAAGTTATCGCCATTGCTGGATGGAGCAGGTAAATGGATCTCATGTTTTAAGAAGAACACTGCAGGAATAAACCTAGCGACAGGCGATATCCAAAGTCTGCTAAGTAGTTTTATTGGAGAGCAGACTAACACAGTGTTCGCTCGAGCTTGCGTCCCAGCAATTACGTTGACAAACACCTAGCATGACGGGCTGCATTCAACTCATACAGGCACCGAATATGGACGGCCCTGAGGGAGATTCTCTCTGACCGCCCTGATGTAGGAGGGTTAATGGCATAAACTATGAAGCCAGGGGAGACAACCGAATTTCTGGATAGAATAACGGAACAATGGGGACACAAGACAGAACAGCCTTGGACTGATACGGGCACACAAGTCACATTCTTTTACAATATTCTCAAAAAGGGGCTGCCCACCGAGATACAAAGGGTAAGTGGACATCAGGGTTGGGTTAGAAACCAAACCCTGGTAGGGAGATACAAGCCCATCCATTGCATTACCACAAAATGAAGCAAGAGAAGGACAGAGAAAAACATGAGCAAGCCCAGAGAGATTGCTAAATTGGTCCAACACAAATTGAAAAAGACCACCCTTGAGGGGGACGCGTTGGCAGCAAGCATGCAAATGGCACCAGTTTTAAAGGGAGCTCCACCACAAAACCCCAGAGGGTTTCAACCTAGCTTTTGCGGCAGAGTCCAGGGAGGTTGGCAGCAAGCAAACCCTAGGGAATGTTACTACTGCCACAGAATGGGCCACCCAGCAGATAGATGCTGGTCAAAAGCATACCAAGAACAGAGATCAATAGGCCAAGACCAGCCACCACAAAATCCTCATCCACAAAATCAATCCCAGGGAAACCCGAATGAGCCTCATATTCAGTCGCAGGGAGGTCAGACAGCAGCTGCACCACCGCAACAGGGATCAGATAGTTGGACAAACGTGGCAACAGCGACCACAACAAGGACCAGAGCCACAGCCTCGACAGGGAGAGTTAACTGTCTGGTGAGGTAATGCCTTCACGCAGAGTCCAAATGTGTAATGAGATAAAACCCCAAATTAAAATAACACCCATTCACCACATCCCAAAAATTAACTGTACCAAAACCAAAAGAAGGACCACTGAGACAACGTTGGGGATACAAACGTTTACTTGCATCTGGGGATTTAGGGCTTCTGTATGTGTTCTGTCAATCGTGTATCCTCACTAAAGTTTGTCATTGAGGGTGCCTGCGGGTGCCAAGGCCCCACTCTACTGCTGACCCCACAGGGCAGGGTTGGCCGATCACACCCCGGGGGAGGGCGGTCTGGCGAGGGGACGGGGCAGCTCCCATAAGTACTTAAAAACAGGTACCCAGGTCTCCGCATCTAAAGTCAAAAGGGACGGGTTCCAATGACTAGTCAAAAAATGTCCAGTTCCCGGGCATTTGTTCCAGAACCCATGTTTCCTTTATGGCGTGAAGTTCCAACAGCGCCCCCCAAAAGACTAGAAAACACTGGCCGAAATGCAGGCCCCCGTTTAGTTCTAAAACTAAGCTGTTATGCAAGCCACGTGTCTGCTGTTCCTACCCCTCTGGGAGATTGGGCTCTCCCCCTTCCTCGTCCATGAAAGGGCTGCCTCGCAGCGTGTTGCCACTGCTGGTATGTGGTTTGTTGCATGGCATGGTGTGAGCTGCCTTGGGGCTGCTGCTGTTGGCACGATGTGAAGGGTGCTCTGCATGTGGGGCTTCAGGATACGGTTCCTCCTTTCCTAAAGGAATACCTGAATTTTAGTGCCCCATTGCCTTTCTGTCCGGCTGTCCTTCAATTGTTGAAGGGACTCATCCACCGCCTGTTCAAACGGGGCATCTCCTGTGAACAGCATGTTAATTATTGAGGCTTTTTACTCTGGCTTGAATCCGGACACTAGGCGTGCCTTCTGAGTTTTCTGATGCACATCTGCCTGCTGGCAGTATCTGCTGCGGCGAAGGCTGACTATAGGCAGGCATTATCAATGTGCCTCCCCTCTTGCATCACTGCCTTAGCTCTCTTCTTGTACTCCTTCAGGTGTTGCATGAAGGACTCCATCTCATCCCATTGTTGATGTCTGTACCTGTTCAAGAGGGTTTTGGAGTTGGTAATCCTCCTTTGAGTTGCTATGTCCTTGTGCATTTTCCTTCCCACTAGGGTCAAGTCTTGTACTTTCCTTTTCAAGTGGTGGACTGGTGGATGTATGAGCTTTGTTCCTTTTCTTGACGATTGCAAAAATTATTGATTCCGCAAGAGCGTTTACCTGGGTATATACTTGGGGTCTTGAGCAAATGGTTTGTATTTCTTCTCTACTCTGGGTGTTAAAGCCCTTGCAGTGGCTGGTTCCTGGAATGGCTCCTTCCCTTGGTCCAATATGCATGGGTAAATATAGGTTCCCCTTGGGGGACGGAATTATGGTTTCCAGGAGAAAGCATGAGTTTAGTTTTTTCTCCTCTAACTGGACCTCATATGTCTGGTGGAGATGGCCTTGAAGGGTAGTAATCCACTCCTTCTGGAGATCCCACGTCGAGATGGTGCCATGGTTCTTTGTTGAACCCTGTAGCTTCTTCGTCCTCCACGAGTTCGTAGAACTCATCCTGCTCCTCTTCATGAGGTTCTTGAGTTGCTGGGGCCTCCAAAGAAGACTGGTCTTCAGCGTTGCCTCACGAAGGCTTCACAGGAATATGGAATTCCCTCAAGGAGTCGTTGCACTCCTCCTTCCTTTGTAGGGGGGCAGCCCTTTCGGCTTTGAGCCCTCTTTTCATGCGTTTGACCTTGAGTGATTTCTGTTCGGCATCGAGAGACTGCCTCTTCTTTGGCGTCAACGGGTCTACTGTCTCCAAAACCTTGGTCTTCTCGCTCGCTCCCTCTTGAGTGGATGGCATTGTCGAAGGTTTTGATGGGTGTATTGCCTCCATCGGTATCCCTCGGTCGAGATCCGTGTGGCTTCTGGTTTTTCGGTTGTCCTTTGGTCGACGAGTGTTTCAAAGCAGAGGCTGCCTTGTGGGACTTATTGTCCAAGGGCTTTGGATCTGAGCTTTTCAGTGGTTTAGTTACCTTTGGCTTCTTTTCGGCGTCCTTTGCTGCCTTTTTCGCCGCTTATTTTTTCACGGTGTCCGCAGGATAGATCTCAATGTCAGACTCTGGTCCATGAGCTGTCTCAACTTCCTCTACATTTTCCCCATTGTCGCTGGATATGCTGAGGTTCTTCAACGAAACCTGCGTTCTCTGAGTGCTGGCCATGGTGGTGTAGTGTTATAGCCTCTGTCATCGATATACCTTTGAGTCTTGGGTGCAAACGCAGTGCCGGCCTCACAGTCCTCGTCTCAGTGATCTTTCGGGAGACAGATTGCAGGCCTCGTGGGGGTTTCTCTGGGTGAATTTGTGGTGGCAGTTCGGGCAGAACTTAAAGGGGGTGTTTTCCATGACCCGTACCTACCTTCATTTTCCGACCATGTGGCTGGTCCCGGCGCGGTCGCTCGTCGGGAAAAAAAAAAAAAACGGTCCCCTTCTCACTTGCGGTCTACGGCAGGTCGGTCGAATTACTTCAAAAACAAATTTTCAAAAATACTTTCGGATCTCCTCTGCTGCTTCCAGACCCAACGATGAAAAAATCTCAAGATGGCGACTACGCACAGGTAGTTCCGGGGCGCAGTCTGACGTCACACAGGATTTAGTCGACAACGGCCACTGCAAAAAAAAAAAAAAAATGGCCATTCCGGATCCAACCACTAGATGGCTGAAAAATGTACAGCATGTGAATCCAGAAAAGGATTCATGCTGCAAAACTACAACTTGAGCCCTAAAGTAACTATAACTGGTACCCTCGCAAGTTACTGCTAACTACCTCCCCATATTACATCACTCAAGACATGTTCTATGACATCCTTCATAACATCACAGCAACATCTAAAATAACATCGCTGATGACAACACTATGCATGGCGGGGATGAGAGTTATAATTACTTTATGGCAAGAGATATAGTTACCGGAGAGAATGAAATGGTTACTTACCAGTAGGAGTAATTTTGCAGCTTAAAGATTTGGGGATTTGCCAGATTCACACGCTGTGCATTATTCTCCAATCTAATGGTTGGGTTCGGAATCTTCTTGTTAAGACTTATTTCTCGTCTCTTTTTTTTGTTCCTTGGCCATCATCTGTGGCCATTTGAAGCTATATCCGTCCTCTGATGACTTCAGACTTGTACCACAGAAGCTCTTGTGTGTGTTCTCCATCCTCAGATTCTATTTTCACATTTGGTGACTTTCTCTTATTCTTTGTTGGCTTCCTTTGTTTTCTTAAGGTGTTGCAGTATCTACCCCTCTGTTTTGCAGCACATTTTCCGGGGAGGACGAGGGTCCTATCTGAATCCATTAAATTCTCCCAGCTGAAAACTACTCCTACTGGTAAGTAACCATTGCGTTTTGCAGTATAAATCCTTTTTTGGATTCACATGCTGTGTATTGATTTTTTAGTGGTATTTCTGATCACTCTTGGAGGTGGGATTAAAATGAGGTTAAGCTTGAAAACAGATGTTTTAGAACTCTCTTCCCCACGTGTGAATCTTTGTTTCCTTGAATGTCCACCCAATAGTGTTTTGTGAAGGTGTGAAGTGATTAAATGGCTGCCATACATATGTTGCTTACAGACACATTTCCTGGGAAAGCAACTTGGCTCCTTTTTCCCTTCTGGAATGCGCTCTAGGCCTTGACTTTTAGGTAGCATAACTGGATTGCTTGCAATATCCATCTTGCGATGGTACCAGTCATTGATGGTGATCCTTTGCTCAAGTCTGCAATTTGCAGGTAGGGCTCTTGGGTGGTTAGTGCCTGCAAACTGCTCACCATGCGCAGTTATGTGATTACAATGAGGAAGGCGGTCTTCAACGTCAGGAACTGTAGTTCTGCCTTGTGTAGCAGTCCAAAGGGTGCCCTATCCAATTGTGTTAACACCAGGAAACTTTTAATCACTGGTGTTGTGAAGAGATTTCTTCATGTGTGTTCGCTTGTGTAGGTTACTATTGCAGCCATGTGTACTTTTAGTGAAGAATAGGTTAGTCTTATCTAGCAGGAGGGTAAGGTATCTGATCACTGTGGTGTCCTATGCTCTATTGTGGAACAGTTCCTTGTCTCTGTACTACAGGACATACCTCTGGCATTTCGCTGAGTAGCACTTTTTTGTACTCTGCCTTCGACTCTTAGTATGTCCAGCGATCGTTTTGGAAGGTTCAAGTGACCAAACTATGTCCTCAGGAGCCAGGCCGCTAGTGTACACAAATTTTCCTGAACAGCCTATTGACAGGGCCTTTACCTGGGAGTGGCTGTAGGGATGAGAATTCTTGCGACTTTGCATTGTCAGGTGTGCTAACAGGTCGATCTATAGGGTGCCTCACTGTCTAAAGAGCTCTTAGAGCAGTTGTTCGTTTAGTTCCCATTCCTGTGATATGGATGCCTGCCTGCTTTGTCTGTTTCCTTCCCAGTCTTCTAGTCCTAGCACATGTATTGTTATTAAGATTATTCTTCTCTGAATGCCCCATATCCATATTTCTTGTGCTAGTTTTGACAGCACATGCAAACTTATCCCTCCTTGCTTGCTCAGATAGAACATTATGGTTGTGTGGTCTGTCTGGATTTGAACTGTTTTTCCTCTCACCTGTGTCTGCAAAGCCTTCAGGGCCAGGAAGAAAATTTTAGTTCCAGGACATTTATGTGTTGGATGGCTTACGTTCTACTATGTGTGCTCCCCAGCCCGTGTGGGAGGCGTCTGAGGTGATCGTCACATTTGGAGTTGGCTGTGTGAAAGATCTGCCCACTGTTATGTTGTCCACCTTCCACTATGTCATCTCTTTCTGCACTCTTTGGGTTATAACCACTAGATACTCCAAACTCCCCTTGGCTGTTGTAGGAAGCTGGCTCTGTATATACTATACCAAAGTGAGTATAGTGTGCACAGAGTCCAGTGGAACCCCAAAGGTAGGCAGAGGTAAAGTTAGATAGCACCTCACTCTCTATTTGTGGTAGTGTGGTCGAGCAGTAATGCAGTATCAGAGGACGGTGTTAAGCATTTGTTGTACACACTCAGTCAGCAAATGAATTCACACACTCAAAGACTGAACTTCAGACCAATTGTTTTTGTATGAAAATATTCTTTTAGTTATTTTATTTTCTAGAACCAAGCAAGCCTGTCACAGGTAAACAATAAATACTTTACAGTAGTAATGCAATTGAAATACAGTTTGAATGATAATTGTATATGCACTTTGTTTTGACTTACAGTATAGTTGCAGAGAAATGCAATACTTTGTAAATACAGTACATAGACTTGAATGGGCTTTTCAGTAAAATACCAGGTAAGTTACTTTTAAGATTACTTCTCTTACTCAAAGTAGTACACCTGTATACTACTGTGGGACATTTCCTGTAAACCGGTAACTAAAATCGTTTTGGTAAATAGTACAATTTTAAAGAATTTTTTTAGGTTTTCAAACTCCACACTTAAAAAACTTTTCCAAGAAAAACAGTAAATTTTATCCTATGGAGGAAAATAGTGTTATCAGTTTTAAGGTAAGTATTCGGTAGTGGGAGTTAAGGTTCTGGGGGTAGACTATGGGGTCCCCCAGGGTCAAGGATGCACTCTTGTTACACCCTCAGCGGCACTAGGGCGGCCGGGTGCAGAGTGCTGAGGCCCAATGTTATCCAATGGGGGATAGGGGGTCTTCGGTTGGTGGCTGCTGACGAGCAGGCCACAAGGTTGTGGGAGCCAAGCTCCAGGTGTTAGGCTCAGGGCAAAAGGGGATCCTGTTTAGCACAAAAAGTGCAACTGCAGCGGCGCAGGGGCGGCTGGGTGCAGGGTGCTGTTTTGGCGTCGGGTGCCCTGTTGTTTTCAAAGGGGATTTTCGGTTTTGGTTTTCAGCTGCAGGCTCCGACCAGGAAGACTTCCGGGAGGAACCAACAGCTGGGCAGGTAAGTTGGAGGGCTCTGGGACGTAGGTGCACCTTGCGTTCTCTTCTCCAGGGCGCAGGGGTGTCTTTTGAGGTCGGATTTAATCTTACTGGACCACTTTCGGTTGGGGGGGGGAGAGGGTCTGAAGAGAGGGATTCACCTCGCCTCCCCCACCTGAGGGGTGGAGTTGGCAGAGGTGGGCACACCTTCTGGGCTGTCTAGTTTTTCCCGCCTGTCTTCCCGCCAAAAAGGAAGGGAGACAGGAAGGGGTCCTGCTCCTGATAGCAGGAGAGGCTGGGGGTCGCATTACAAAGGCTGCCAGGCCTTTGAAGCTCCCCTGTCACAGATGGCTCTTCCTGGCCTGGGGGAGGTGTGAACACCTCTGCCCAGGAAAGGTTTTGTTTCTGGGCTCAGGGAGCGAAGGCTCCCACCCTAGGGCTCCAGAAACATGTCTCGTGGTGGCAGGCTGCTGTGTACCACTCAGGGAACCCACCAGAGGGCTGGTCGTTTTTCAGGGGAGCAAAGCTCCTGGACTTAAGCTCAGGGCAAATGGGGGGGGGGGCGGGGGTTTCAAGACCGCACCAAGGTGCACCCTCAGCGGCACTAGGGCGGCCGGGTGCATAGTGCTGTTTTGGCGTCGGGCGCCCTGTTACTTTAAATGGGGTTTCTCCGGTTTGCAAACACACTGCAGGCTCGGGGACGAAGGTCTTCTGGGTGAGACCACCACTTGGAGAGGTAAGTTGGGATGCTGGGGGTTGGTTAGACACAGTCAATTGGGCCTCCCAAGGCCGTTGGGCGTCGGGTGCAGGGGTGTCTTTTGGGGTCGGATATTCTTACCAGCTCCTGGTCGCGGTTGGGGGGACCTTGCGGATTTAGGCCGCAGGCGTCGGCTGGAGGCTAGAGGCAGGTCAGGGATCTTGGGTCAGGATTGCCGGGGAGACCTCCTCGTGGTGTTGGGCCACTCGAACTCGGGCCGTGGGCTACGGGTGCAGAGTGATGCAGACTCGCGGATTTCGCCGGAGCTGGAGTCTGTTGGTGAACAAATCCGGTGTTCATGGTAGACAAAGTCTTTGGTTTGGAAGGCAGGGCAGGTCCTCGGGGGTCTTGAGGTTGCTGGCTGCAGGACGCACCGGAGTTTCGCTTCTGCAGGTTCGAGGTGGGGACAGGCCGGTAGGGCTGGGACCAAGTCAGTGAGCGTCTTCCTCTTCTTAGCTTCGGCACGGCTGTTCGGTCCTTCTTATTTTCTTCTTGTAGTTTCTGGTCTTAGTTCTTGGCTCAGGGCTGCTCCCTAAATACTGTATTTAGGGGGCGTTTTAGGGGTCTCGAGCTCAGCAGCCAATGGGCTACTGACCTTAGGGTGACTACACCCTTGGTGTGCTCACCCCACGTGGGGGAGTGAGCACAATCCCTAATCCTGATTGGGGAGTGCCTACCATCTGCAAGATGGCGGGCACTGAAGAGTGGGCTTCACCTCTCCTCCACCACCTGAGGGGTGGGGTTGGCAGAGGTGGGCACACCTTCTGGGCTGGCTAATTTTTCCCGCCTGTCTTCCTGCCGAAAAAGAGGGGAGACAGGAAGGGGGCCTGCTCCTGATAGCCGGAGAGGCTGGGGGGTCCCATTACAAAGGCTGCAAGGCCTTTGAAGCTCCCCTGCCACAGATGGCTCTTCCTGGCCTAGGGGAGGTATGACCACCTCCTCCCAGGAAAGGCTTTGTTTCTGGGCTCGGGGAACGAAGGCTCCCACCGCAGGGGTCCAGACACATGTCTCGTGGTGGCAGGCTGGTGTGTACCAGTCAGGGAACCCACCAGAGGCTGGTCGTTTTTCAGGGGGGATCTCCAAGATGCGCTCTGAGTGCATTTTTCATTAAACCCTACACTGGGGTGGCTGACCTATGCCAGGGCAGTGGGTTGTAGGCATGGCACACAGGTATGTGTGCCATGTCGACTCTTCAATTTGCTTTGCACCAAAACATGCAGCCTGCAATGGCAGTGTGTGTGTGTGTGTGTAGAGGTACAGAGCCTCTAAGGGTGGCACAATAAGTGCTGCAGCCCTTAGAGGCCTTCCCTGGACACAGTGCCCTTGGTACCTTTTACAAGGGACTGACATGTGGCCAGAGAGGTGCAAATTGGGGGTACAAGGTAGTTTTGGGGCAAGAACACAGGCCCTGGGAACCGGATTGGCAGGGACCCAGGGCACATCAGGTCAAAGTGCATCAGTAGTCTGGCAAAGAGTGGGGGGTTACTGCAACAGAAACCCAGCTTCCTACAGTGCAGGTCTAGAATAGAATGAAAGCCTCAGTCTTTCTTGGGCAACTGAAAGTAGCAGGATTAGCAACCGCAACCTACTTCTGATGCTGGCACCCTCTCGATGGCTCCTTTGGCCTAGAGAGCCAGAACTTCCTGACGGAGCAAGGAAAGGCGGTCCTCTGCCAGCTGGTCGCATGTGGTGGCATGGGTGGAGGGGTGGTCACAAAGGGGATGGAGTAGCCCTTTTGAATGATTTGCGGTCCGATGTTACTGATTCCAAGTGGTGCAGGCGATGGCATATTCTGCCCCCCCCCCCCCAAACCCACCTGCCCAACCCCCCCACTCCTCTGGGAACCGCATCCTTGGCCTCACAAAAAACTGGGAAGCATGTTGGCTGTGGTGGTTGGAAGGGTATGGACGCAGTAGGAAAACCTTTCCGTGGGCACAAAAGGGGCGGAAGGCGGACTGAGGTTGCGAACAGACAAGCCCAAGAACCTGACCGTAGCTCTGTTGTCCTTAAAGCGCTCCAGCGCTTAGTCTGCTTTCTTGCTAAAAAGGCTAAAGCCATCAAAGGGCATGTCTATAAGCGAGGCTTGAACATCCCCCTGAAAAGCCAGTGGTTCTTAGCTAGGCATGGTTTCGCAGGGCCACCGTCTATCTACCCAGTGATTCGGCTGTGTCCAGTCCACATCGAAAGGTAAACTTTGCTGCGTCTCTCCAGTCAGCAATAGCTTGGGAGAATATGGTTCGGGCCTCATACGAGACTATGGGCACCACTTGCAGAACCAAATCGCAGATCGTATGGGAATATCGGCCCAAAAGGCACAAGACTTTCACTGACCACAGTGCAAGGGTGGCAGAAGAGAACATTCTCTTGCCAAAGGTATCCAGCCTCTTGGAATCCCTATCCAGAGGAGCAGTAGTAAACGCGCCAGGATTGGACCACCAAACTCCCTGGGGTGGGTTGCTGGGTAAGGAAACTGGGGTACCGAAGGAGCCGAGCGATGGCAGCGGGTAATCGTCCTATGCGCAGGGGGGCTTGGACCAGGCCCGAGTAGGACGTTGGTAACAGCTTCATTGAAAGGGAGTAAAGTTTCGGAAGGAGCTACTCCCGGCAGAAGCACCTCTGTCAAGATGTTCGTCATGACTGACACTGATGGTAACTGAAGGTCCAAAACCTCGACTGCCTATGCACCACCATAGTAAAAGAGGCTCCCTTCTCCGTAGCCACGGTAGGAGAAGAGACCAAGCCAGTGTCCAATAAGATGCCTAACCCACTGGCCTCTGCCACTTCCTCATACCAGTTATCGTGAATCTCATCAAGGGGATGCTGGCATTCATAAGGGTCCTCAGGCCACTCCCAGTCGTCTCCCTCTCCAGACCTGTCAAAGGCAAAAGACACTGCTTCCAATCCAGAGAGCACGGTCTCAGTATGTGCCGGAACCGGCATCCGGCGAGGTCCATCGGTTCCGCATCAAAGTCGGTATAGACTATGAGAATGGTGCCAGGGTCGTCAGAACTGGAGTGGGCGCCGAGGAAGGTCTCGATCTCACTGGCAGCTCCACTTTGGGTGAAACATGGGATCCATGGGGCCCGACTAGCACCAAGGACAAACCCGCCAGCGAAGATCCAGTGGAGGACCCTCCTAAGCCCGTGTCGCCTGAAGGTGCTGCAGAAATGCCGAGCTGCCCAAATATGAGGTGCATGGGCTCAAAATTCTTTGGCCTGGGAGGGGGTCGTTTTTAGGGGTGGGCGGAATTTGCGTAATCGCGCTACGCAAAGCTCCGCGAAACGGCAAAAAATCTCCGCGAGCACGCAAAAGTTCCGCGAACACGCGGAATTGCTTGTTCCGCCCGTTCGGGGAGAAATATCTCGCGAACACGCATTTTGAAAGCGCGAACAAGCAAAAAACTCCGCGAAGTCGCGGATCGCAGAATTTTTGGCAATTTCGCGTTCTCTGCGGAACGCGAAATTACCCAAATTCCGCGAGCAAAACGTAATTTACCGCCCAGGCCTAGTCGTTTTGGCTCCAGTAAAGTTAGGGAAGCGCTCAGCAGACCCGGACACAGGCTCAGCCACAGTGCAAGGGCTGGAGTGCCTCCTCAGAAGACTTCAATGGGCGCAGCCAAGTCAAAGACATCTGCAATTTCTTACGTTTGTGGGACTCAGACGACGTTAAACAGGACGATGATCGCAGGGTGTGGCTTCACAAATGGTTCCAGGACCTTCTGCACGATCTTCAGCGTCGCAGGGTCGTCCGACAGACGAGCTGGAGGGATTTCTCCCTCAGCGCCTTCAGGTGCATGGGTCAGCAGTCCTAGAGGTCTTGAAGTTGTGGTACTTCTCCAAGCACCACAAACAAACCAGGAGTGGGTCTGTCACAGATATCTACTTGTGACAGGCACTACATGGTTTGAAACCAGCCGGTTTGTTTGGGGACATCCTGTCACACCAGGAGAGAAAATCTCTCAAAAAAAGGTTTGACAAAAGTCGAGAAAAAAAGCAACACAAAAAACGACTGATGGAAGTTCTTCACAGATCATCGCTATCTGGAGTACAAAGGAAAGAACTGATGTTAGCGCGCTGGGGTGACACCTAAATAGGTATTGTGCATGTCACTTCCAGTGCTGCAGACACGAAGCTGAACGACACCACCTACCAGCGCACAGGGGTGCGGCTCAAAAACGTCCAGATCCAGTCTGATGCCTAGAGAATATTCTAGGGTAAGGACTCAGCGATCAGAAGGCTTCATCAGATTTATAGATTCATGCTGCAGATAGGTTTTTATCTATATAGGGGGTGCAATGTTTATAACGAAAAACATGATTCTGCTTGATCATCGTCTCAGCCTGCTAGAAGTTGCCGATGAGCTCTTAAATAAAGGATTAGAGTATGTTCTCCTGGAGTAATCTTTAATCGCACCACCTTGCTCCTGATCTTCGCATGGATTTGGAGTAAGAAACTTTAATTCTTGTTCACTGTTCAATATTAGCCTCCTTCAGTCTTGGGTCCTGGTTTGGAAGGGATTTTGAAACAGTCTGAAATTCCTCCTTTGGAGGAAAGCTGCTCTTTCAGTTTCAAGCAGTCTGTAGGAAGCTGGCTCTTTCTATGATATTTCAAAATGAGATATATTGTGTGAAGAGTCCAGGGGTTCCCCTATGAGTGAACTGGGGCTTGCTATAGCAATCTCAAGGTGCTCTTCTAGGTGGTAGTGTGGTCGAGCAGTCTTGGGCTTATCAGAGGGGAGTGATCGACATCTGTAAATACACACAATAGTCAATAAATGATGCACACGACTCAAGAAGGAGATCTACACCAATTTATGAAAATAACACCTATCTTTATATATATTTAGGCACCAGAACCAATTAGATTAGGTAAGTACGCTTTGCAGTAGAAACTTTTGAGTTCAAAAGTCGACAATTTTAAGAAGCTGCAATGTTATCCTATGGGAGGAAGAACAAGTACAGCATTCAGGTAAAGTACAGCGACTTACAGGACCAATCTCCAGGAGTTAAGGTGAGTGGTGGGCAAGGTCCAAGGCAGCACCAGCAGACCACCATTAGCGGCCAGGTGCAGGGGTGCAAAACAGCGTCGGGTGCTCAATGTTACTCTATGGGGATCGGTCTTTGCGTAAAGAGGCTGCAGGCTTTGACTGGGAGGCCAGTCAGGCTGAACCAACAAGGGAGCTCAGGCCTCACAGTGCTCTGGGATGTAGGGACACTTTTGGTCCTCCTCTTCTCCAAGGCCAAAGGGTGACAGGTACAAAGATGTCTTTAGGCGTCCGGATTTTCTTACCGGGAACAGTCGCAGTAGAAGGGGCCTTCACGTAGAGGCTGTTGGGGAGTCCACAAGAGGCGTTCTGTGGACGTGGTCTATGGAGGGCTGGGGGACCACGCTGATACCTTTGGCCCACTTTAACCCGGGCTTGGAACGACAGGTGCAGTGGTGTCCTTAGGCGTTGGGTTTTGGTGGTCGTTAAGTCCTCTCAGGTCTTTTGGGGTTGCCTGCAGGGAAGCAGGTCTGCTGCTTCACAGTTCTTGGTTCGTGGGTGAAGTACTGGCACGTCTCCCAGGCTTTGGAGACACAGCAGCTACAGGACAAATCGTCTTTTGGTGCAATTGTCGAAGTCAGCAGGCAGGCCAGCAGGGCTGGCACCAAGTCAGTTACTGGGTCTTCAGTTCTTGCTCTGTGCCACTCTTCACGTCTGTCGTCTTCTTTCAGGTCGGCAGGATCACATTTTCTGGAGCCAGGGGCTCCCCTAAAACTGAATTTAGGGGCACTAGGGAAGTGCAGAGTAGAAGTCAATGGGCCACTGACCCTTGGGGTCACTATGCCCCCTATATGACCACTTCCTGTGGGAAGTGGGCATAACCCTGTTCCAGAGTTCCTAAGTTTGCCAACACAAAGATGGCCAACTCTGAAAAGTTGTGTCCACCTAAGGCTAGGTTACCTTAGGGTTGGTCAAGCCTGGGGGTGGCCACACCTACCTGACTAGCTAATTTTCCCGCCTGTCCGGGTGCCAAAGGGCTCTGGACAAAGGGGGTCGACTTCCTCTCCTGTGAGGGGAGCCACACTCACATTTTAAAGGCGGCAGCTTCTTTGAAGCTCCCCTGCCTTGAAATGCTATTCAGCAGGTCATCGTGTGGGAGGGGGTGTGAACACCCTCTTCCTGAGCAGACCTCGTTTCTAACCTCCTGAGAGCAAAGGCTCTCACCCTTGGGGGTCAGACACTAGTCTCTGGTGGAAGGCTGGCAGCAACCAGTCAGTCAACACACCAGGGGCTGGTAGGTTTTCAGGGGGCTCTGGGTGAATGCATTAATAAATCCAACACTGGAATAGGTGTGGGTTAATTTATGCGAGATGTTTGATAACAAACATCCCTATTTAAGTGAAGCCATCATGTAGCTGGGGAACTCGTTTTCACCAGTATCCAGCATATGTGCTATAATGGCTTCCCTGTTCACTTGCACTGGCAGTAATTGAACTGCCCAGCACAGGGGCATATCTGCTCAGGCAGGCACTATAGGGGTGATATAGGGGTGACTTACAAATACTACATGCAGTGCTAGGGGACATGGAACACAGGGTTGTGTGTCATGCCTTCACGTTTGTCTGCACTAAACCAAGCAGCCTGCAATGGCACTGTTGCATGTGTTTGGTGAGGGGTCACTCAGTGTGGCACAATTGAAGCTGCAGCCGTTAGAGACCCTTCTTTAGTACCTCATGCCCTAGGTACCAGGGGTACCATTTACTAGGGACTTACATAGAGTGTTAAAGATATTGCCAATTGGGGGAAACAAATGTACAGTTTTGGGAAAGAGATCTGGCACTGGGGACCTGATTAGCAGGGAGCCAGTACACTTCCAGCCGAAATCCTATCAAATACCAGGCAAAACGTGGGGGTGACAATGGGACTTTTACACAGTCCCTCCTCACTTTTGACATTAAGGGCTTTTCCCATATTTCGGTTATCAACAGTTTTTTCCTTGTTTTTTCTCTGATTTCATTCGAAGCAGTAAGAAGCCTAAGGCTGTATAACATATTCATATTTGCTTTGATCTACTTAGTATTTTTTTGTTTGTTTTTGCTTTGACTGTTGACTGTTTTAATGTTAAACTGCTTTCACCCTGGAAGTCGAACACCTTTGGCCTAAAAGACTTCTCTTAACAAGGCATTGTAGGCCTATACTTTTTCAACACTGAAAATAGTTTTGTCAATGTTTCAGTAGGATCTAACACTAAAAGAGCTCTATCTTTGTAGTCAGTCATGAATTTGCTCTGAGCCTCACTGGCACCTTCGATTCGCCTGAGCCCTCCGCATACACGAACCTCAATTCTACCATATTCTGCTGTTTGAATTGCATTATAGGGTAATGTGCTCACAGTTTTTATGCAATGTTTTTTAACTGGGGGAAAAGCAGAAAAAGGATCTGACTTCACTGTTTCTAGGTTAACAAAGGTTCCAAACTTTGTAATAGTTTGACAATTTCCAATGTTGCCATGTACAGAAATTACAGAGTATTTCCAATATTTTTAGACATGTTTCAGCACTGCAAAACTCAGTTATGACAAAAACCCTGAAACGTGCTTACACTTCTAGATTGTGGAAAAAACTGGTTCTCCTTCAATGCCTTCACTGGCAATCATTGTTTTTCTCCAGTAACAATCTTAATCACTGATCTGGTGAATTCTGTTTGGGCTGTGTTTCTGATGTGGAGCTCCCATTTTCACTTCTGAACCAACAATCTGGAAAAAATAATCTGAAGACAAAAGACCACGTACCCTGGCATTGTGGGCCTATGCTCAACATCACTGAGGAAAACTACCTCCATTTGAGGTCGAGGTTGAACCCAAACTATCGTGGATTAAGATTTTGCTAGGTTGATATGTTGGCACATTAACTGGATACTGGAGACAGTCAGTTGGCAATGATACAAGGGGTCCTCTGGAGGTGAAGTTTTAAAGCTAGGCTGTAAAATGGCTTTCATGTTACGTGAACGGATATTTTTTGTACTCCTTTTTATTTTCCAGGCCTACAGCGCTAACACTTTCAGTGTCTTTATCAGCCGCATTTTAATGTCACTGTGCACGTCGAACAAGGTGATTCCTGAAAGAGTTAAAGATGGGCTACTGGGATTCTGGTGTCAAGCCTGTGAGTCTGGGTCAGAAAACAGTTGCATGTTAAGACCATGGCAAACCCAGGAGTGGCTAAATCAGTACAGTCTTATGCAGCTGAGATTATCCAATTTGAGATGCTTATACAGCCACTAAGAATTACACTTGTCCTCTTCAGGGATACTGCTTAAGTACCACATACTTTATTCTTTCCTTATCCATCCTAAAACATTACAATATTTAAAATGATTAAAGACCAGAACAGCTAACCAGAAAACATAATAATTAATAGAGCAGTTTGGTCTCCAAAGACGCTATTCAAGTGTGGTCTTATTAACACAGATCTATACTGGAGATCTGATTTGTAAGGTGACCTGTTGATAGTTGAATCATTAAACATCCAGAACTATGTTGCATGTAGGTAAAAGTATATGCAATTTATTCACATAACCAATTGCTGTTTGTATTGATTCTAGGAAATTCCACATTCCTTTTCCTCATTAGATAATGACTCTGAAGAAAAAGTTGACATACTAAAAGCAATGGATCACCTCAATATGGGAGATGCTAAAGATCCAACCTTTAAAACTTGTGGATCAGTCTATATGTCAGGCCCACAGATTTAAGTACTGCTGCAATAAACACAATATCCTACACTTGTGTGTGGTCCGCTTAGGTCACCAATGTCGATCTATCTGCTATTATGGATGTACTGAGGCATAGTGCTTCTTTAGTGATCAACTGAGACAGATTATTCATATATGAAACGAAAAAGGTGATGGGAGGCTGCTTGCAATAAGTCTAACCACTGGCAATTGCCCGGGGTAGCACTCCAACTAATTGTTTTTTTGCTCACCATGCTACCTCAGTTTGGACCCAGCCATATGCAAATCAGTCTTGACCCTGCTCCTCATGGGAACAAGTCCAGTCCAAACTGCCATGACAGATTATTCATACAATTGCAAATATTTGTACTATCACTTATACTGTTTGAATAAGATGGTTGCTTAGAAAAGTGGTTTGGTAACAGTGCTGCACTAGGACATTACGCGCCAAATGAATCTGGGTAGATAGGGATGACAGCTCAAGAGCAATGATGCAACAGCCTCTGGGGCAGAAACATGGAGATAGCTAGCAATTCCACAGGTCTGCAGCAATTTTTCTGGAGAATGAAGAGTGACATGTCAAGGAAGAAATCTTCCAGCAGCGCACGAAAAATCAATAGTTTGGGAAGATTCTTCAATGCATGCTATGGAAACTCTTGAAACTGACAGGACAGGCAATTTTTAAAAACCTAGTTAACAGGCATGGTAGCATCAATGAGCTGTGTTTTTCAAGTAAGAACTCAAAATATTGAGACTTTAGCCCTTTTTGGAACTTACAGAACCCCATGCCATATTAGATCCAATTACACAATCTGGGAAAATTAAGAACATGTAACTAGTTTAGCAGGTGGAGATACTGGAAGAAAGAGGCAAATATAATCTTCCAGAAAGTAAACAGGTTTTAGTACCTAATGTGGCACAGGGTGCAGAGTAACTAAACCAAAACAAAATAGCAGCTTCCACCATTATTAAAGCTAGTTTTTAAAAACAAAAGAGTATTAATTCAACAAAGTATATTAAGAGGTGGAATTTCAGAAAGCAACAATTTCCATAGGAGTTCGATCGAAAAGCTTTCAATTCTAACATACAAATCACAAGAGGAGATGATATCCAACCAACCCACAAAGCAAAAGAAAAAAAACTGACTCAAGTGCTACCATGTGGCAATGTATGCGCGTCATGGGAGAGGCAAAGAAATCCACTCTTGTAGGCACCTAGAATATTGAAAACAAGCATTGGCATAGCCAATAGGTCTCGCTTTTGGGACCTTATACGTGCTTAGCCATGCAACAGTTGATGTTGTACCAAGGCTATTGTGCTGCATAACTAAACACTTATAAGGTCCCAAAGGCGAGACCTATTGGCTATGCCAATGCTTTTTTTTCTTCTTAAAGGACAAGCAGTGCTATCAGGCTCCGGCTGCCACTTAGTCCACCGCAGGGTAGAAGGGTGGTAGAAGAGGGGTGATAGAAGGGTGGTAGAAGAGGGGTGATAGAGGGGTGATAGAGGGGTGGTAGAGGGGTGGTAGAGGGGTGGTAGAGGGGTGGTAGAGGGGTGGTAGAGGGGTGGTAGAGGGGTGGTAGAGGGGTGGTAGAGGGGTGGTAGAGGGGTGGTAGAGTGGTGGTAGAGGGGTGGTAGAGGGGTGGTAGAGGGGTGGTAGAGGGGTGGTAGAGGGGTGGTAGAGGGGTAGAGGGGTGGTAGAGGGGTAGAGGGGTTGAAGAGGGGTAGAGGGGTTGAAGAGGGGTAGAGGGGTTGAAGAGGGGTAGAGGGGTTGAAGAGGGGTTGAGGGGTTGAAGAGGGGTTGAAGAGGGGTTGAAGAGGGGTTGAGGGGTAGAAGAGGGGTAGAAGGGGGGTAGAAGGGTAGAAGAGGGGTAGAAGGGTTGAAGAGGGGTTGAAGAGGGGTTGAAGAGGGGTAGAAGAGGGGTAGAAGGGTAGAAGAGGGGTAGAAGGGTAGAAGAGGGGTAGAAGGGTAGTAGAGGGGTAGTAGAGGGGTAGAGGGGTAGTAGAGGGGTGGAGGGGTAGTAGAGGGGTGGAGGGGTAGTAGAGGGGTGGAGGGGTAGTAGAGGGGTGGAGGGGTAGTAGAGGGGTGGAGGGGTAGTAGAGGGGTAGTAGAGGGGTGGAGGGGTAGTAGAGGGGTGGGGGGGTAGTAGAGGGTAGAAGAGGGGTAGAAGAGGGGTAGAGGGGTGGAAGAGGGGTTGAGGGGTTGTAGAGGGTGGAAGAGGGGTTGAGGGGTAGTAGAGGGGTTGAAGAGGGGTTGAAGAGGGGTTGAAGAGGGGTAGAGGGGTTGAAGAGGGGTTGAGGGGTAGAAGAGGGGTTGAGGGGTAGAAGAGGGGTTGAGGGGTAGAAGGGTGGTAGAAGGGTAGAAGAGGGGTAGTAGAGGGGTAGAAGAGGGGTAGTAGAGGGGTAGTAGAGGGGTAGTAGAGGGGTAGTAGAGGGGTGGAGGGGTGGTGGAGGGGTAGTAGAGGGGTGGGGGTAGTAGAGGGGTAGTAGAGGGGTGGGGGGTAGAAGAGGGGTAGAAGAGGGGTGGAGGGGTAGTAGAGGGGTGGTAGAGGGGTAGTAGAGGGGTAGAAGAGGGGTAGTGGAGGGGTAGAGGGGTAGAAGCGGGGTAGAGGGGTAGAAGAGGGGTAGTAGAGGGGTAGAAGAGGGGTAGAAGAGGGGTAGAAGAGGGGTAGAAGAGGGGTAGAAGAGGGGTAGAAGAGGGGTAGAAGAGGGGTAGAAGGGGGTGGTAGAGGGGTGGTAGAGGGGTGGAGGGGTAGTAGAGGGGTAGAGGGGTAGTAGAGGGGTGGTAGAGGGGTGGTAGAGGGGTAGGAGAGGGGTAGGAGAGGGGTAGGAGAGGGGTAGAAGATGGGTAGAAGAGGGGTAGAAGAGGGTTAGAGTGGTAGAGGGGTAGAGGGGTGGAGGGGTGGAGGGGTAGAGGGGTAGAGGGGTAGAGGGTAGAAGAGGGGTAGAGGGTAGAAGAGGGGTAGAGGGTAGAAGAGAGGTAGAGGGTAGAAGAGAGGTAGAGGGGTAGTAGAGGGGTAGTAGGGTAGAGGTGTGGTAGAGGTGTGGTAGAGGGGTAGAAGAGGGGTTGAGGGGTAGAAGAGGGGTTGAGGGGTAGAAGAGGGGTTGAGGGGTAGAAGAGGGGTTGAGGGGTAGAAGAGGGGTTGAGGGGTAGAGGCATGGTAGAGGGGTAGATGAGGTGTTGAGGGGTAGAAGAGGGGTTGAGGGGTAGAAGAGGGGTTGAGGGGTAGAAGAGGGGTTGAGGGGTAGAAGAGGGGTTGAGGGGTAGAAGAGGGGTTGAGGGGTAGAAGAGGGGTTGAGGGGTAGAAGAGGTGTTGAGGGGTAGAAGAGGGGTTGAGGGGTAGTAGAGGGGCAGAAGAGGGGCAGAAGAGGGGCAGTAGAGGGGTAGTAGAGGGGTAGTAGAGGGGTAGTAGAGGGGTTGAAGAGGGGTTGAAGAGGTGTAGAAGAGGGGTAAAAGAGGGGTAGAGGGGTAGAAGAGGGTTAGAGTGGTAGAAGAGGGTTAGAGCGGTAGAAGAGGGGTAGAAGAGGGGTTGAGGGGAAGAAGAGGGGTTGAGGGGTAGAAGAGGGGTTGAGGGGTGGTTGAGGGGTAGTAGAGGGGTAGGGGGTAGAAGAGGGGTAGGGGGTAGAAGAGGGGTAGGGGGTAGTAGAGGGGTAGAAGGGTAGAGGTGTGGTAGAGGGGTAGAAGAGGGGTAGTAGAGGGGTAGAAGGGTAGAAGGGTAGAGGGGTAGAAGGGTAGAAGGGTAGAGGGGGTAGACGGGTAGAAGAGGGGTAGAAGAGGGGTAGAAGAGGGGTAGAGGGGTAGAAGGGTAGAGGAGAGGTAGAGGGGTAGAAGAGAGGTAGAGCGGTAGAAGAGGGGTTGAGGGGTAGAAGAGGGGTTGAGGGGTAGAAGAGGGGTTGAGGGGTAGAAGAGGGGTCGAGGGGTAGTAGAGGGGTGGTAGAGGGGTGGTAGAGGGGAAGAGGGGTAGAAGAGGGGTAGAAGAGGGGTAGAAGAGGGGTAGGGGGTAGAAGAGGGGTAGGGGGTAGAAGAGGGGTAGGAGTGGGGTAGAAGGGTAGAGGTGTGGTAGAGGGGTAGAAGAGGGGTAGAGAGGTAGTAGAGGGGTAGAAGAGGGGTAGAAGGGTAGAGGGGTAGTAGAGGGGTGTAGACGGGTAGAAGAGGAGTAGAAGAGGGGTAGTAGAGGGGTAGTAGAGGGGTAGTAGAGGGGTAGAAGAGGGGTGTAGAAGAGGGGTAGAAGAGGGGTGTAGAAGAGGGGTAGAAGAGGGGTAGAAGAGGGGTGTAGAAGAGGGGTAGAAGAGGGGTAGAGGGTTAGAAGAGGGGTAGTGCAGTGGTGCTATATATTTATCACAGCGGCAATACACTGTGAATGTCCTGCGAGGGTTTTATTGTATATAAAAATACATCACTTTAGTAATGTCTAAGAATATATAAATATATGCAAAGTAAGAATGAAAGTCAAAAAGTAACCAACCTTGCCAATAGGTCTGGTCTTGATACATTTGTACAGGTTCTATGTTGAATGCATTGACAAACACCGCACGTGCAGGTGCTCATTTGCCTACAGACACGGCCCAGATGTGCACTTGAACGCACATGTACACACAATCGGACCGCACACGTAGCAGCACATGCAGACGCAGGTGGATGTTGGTTGGAAAAATGCTTAAAATCATGGCTGTGAAGTGCTATAGAGGGATGGACAGCTGGCTGGGGGTGTATGCGATGGTGGGTGGAAGGATGTGTAGATAGAAGGGCGTTGATGCATTGCTGGGTGGATAAAAGTGAGTGAATAGATGAATGCTTGGGTCTCCGTGGATAAATGAGTGTTTGCTTGTTAGTGGATGGATATATGCTTACGTGGTTTACGTGGGTTGATGGAAATATGTGGGTGAGTGGATGAATGTACGAGTATTTAGAAGTAAGAATAGAAGAGCAAATGTTTTTAAGAGTAAGTATATATATGTAAGAGTAGCAGTAAGTAGGAGTAAGATGAAGAGTCAGTAAAAGTAAGTATAAGAGTGAGAGTGGGAGTACCTGGAAGCAACAGTAGGAATAAGTCGAGAAATAAGTGTAAAAGGAGGAGTAAGATCCAATGTACAGAGGTGTAGAAGTAGGAGTACGATTAGGAATATGTGTAGAGTAAGAGTAATTAAAAGAAAGTATATGTTTAAGTATGAGTACTAGTAGGCATAAGTAGGAATAATTGTGGGAGTAAGTAAGAGTAGGTGTACATAGGATTAAGAGTATGTCTGGGAGTATGATTCGGAGTAAATAGTAAGAGTAGAAGAATACAGGAGTGGGAGCATCTGTCTAGATGGAGTAAAACGTAGAGAGTAAGACTAAATCAGAGTAAGCCAAAACATTTGGCACCGACCATGAAAGAAGCTTACTGTCATGTGGCGCTTGCAAAAGTTCCGGCACTTTCTAAAACTTTGTTTAATTGATATTGGTTAAGCAGATCAGCCCAAAGATAGATTAATGAAGTGTTTAAAAAATGTATACGACATTGGAATATTGCGCAAAGCTCTATTAGACAAAGTCAGTGGTGTGTTACTGATGAAAAGGAATTTGTTGAATTTAATTACATCCAAACTTCTCTCGATGGAATCTACTCGATAACCACATTGTAAGCCAAGAGGCCACACACTGTCATTAAATAAACATAAGACCACGTACTGCCAGCAACGCAAAACGCAGCTTGCAAGAGAAATGTAGAAGCATAGCTGGAATTCCTTCATCCAAACCAGAGAGAATATAGAACATGCAGTCTTCAAAAGGGAGACGGAGAGGGCGGAGCGAGTGGGCGCGCGGCGGTAAAAGGGAAAGCAGCTGCAGCGTCCACACGCTTTGTGTGCCCGCGAGCGATGCGCTGAGCGCAGGACGAGAGAGGTAAGCCAGATGGCGCCTCTGCTCGTAACTCTGCGCGTAACCGCACGCTCGAGGCCACACAGAGAGCGTGTGGTCGGATTTTTGAATGCCCACTCACTAAAAGTCTCGCCAGAGCAGCGCATGCGCTGGCTCAGGCGAGACCTAAACAGTGCCTCACTGCAGTCTTATTTTAGAAAAAATAATTTCTAAATGGATTCATATTCCATCCAGTTGAAGCATATTCAAATGAACGATTCTCAATATTTTATAACAATTTGCAAGAACCAACCAAGTAAGAAAAAATATCAAAAGCATTTATTTTCAGAGGGTAAATTATAAATTCAATTGAGTGCTAGACCAGTGATCACACAGTGCAACAAAACTGAACAAGTAAAGGGTGTGCATACATAAAATGACACACGATTCTGGATTCCAAACGTATTTGAATTAGTGGGGGTCAGGAGACCGTATGTAGTGTCAATTGTTTCAACCTCAGGGTTGTTGCAAAGTCATAATCAGGATGGGGAGTGTTAGTCAAGCACTGACTGAGGGCCAAACTTCGACGATGTGGGTGGGAGGTAACCAATAATGGGATCCACAGGAAAAATCAGAATGGGAAGTATTAAACCAGCCTCTCAAACAAAAGAGCAACTGTTCAGTGATTTCAATATTACTTATTGTCCTTGGCTTCTGTATCGCGAATAGGGCATACTCCTGCTTTCTAATTTTGTTCTGGACACCTAAAAACATATTTTATAGGTACCTGTCACCTCATTTCTATATGCTAGATCATAATGCTGACCACCAACCAGCATTGCGCTCAGTTGTCCCCAGCTAAGCTTACAATTTAAGAATATCCACATACAGGTTACCATTCATTGGGTGGCAGAGACATATGAATAGCATACTTAATTTTCAGTGAAAGTGGTTAGGCAGAGTAAGAAATAAGACACATGGCTGTATGCTGGTCATAACAAAAAAGATTTCCCTAATGTTTAATGAGCATGACAAAATTATCAAACATTTTGTATCTTTAACACACGTGCATGGTATTATTTGATACCTTGCCATCAAGAATAGTTTCCCAGGTTGCCCTTTTCTTGCTCATTGGGCACTCCTCCATTTCCTGCATGGCTACTTCATATTCACCGTCAAGTAATTGCAAACGCCTAAAAAAAAAAAAGCAATACAAAGTGACAAATGGTCTGCTGGCACTCTAACTTCTGTAGATCTTCAAATTTAAACACTTGTGATTTAAACTTAATTGGAAAAAAGCAAAGACCAGAACCAAACCCACACTTTCTTATAGGAATTACTATGGCATTGGTGTTTACAGAAGATGAAAGAAAAGCCTTATGCAAGTTTTGAACTAAAAGCAATTACAGTGTGTAGTTATGCATATCTGGTCAGTAGGGTCGAATATGTAAAAGTCAAGGATCTGCAGGTGTTTTAAAAACCTATTTACATTCACCAGTTTGTAGTTTCATTTCCGCAATGCACAGCAAATATTCCTGCTCACTGGCAGCTCTATAAGGAAAGGGTTTTTACTTTTAATACGAATTCTCCTTCGTATGAATCTTCCTGCATTAGGAATCCTGGAGCATTTTTACCATAAAATCATTTTTTTAAGAAAGGAAACAAGTAAAGAAAACAAGAGAAATGGTGTAAAGCAGACAACAGCTCTAGGTGGCCCGAGTCATGCATAACCTTGTATTATCACAAAGCAAACATTTACCTGGAACAAATAAGGCCCGGTCAACAAGGAGTTAAGAGGCTTTTAGAGGGCTATTATGGAACATTCTAAGGGAAACTACTTGAAAAGGTGAAGACTGAATCATGAGAAACAATTCTTTAAACTCTGACTGCAAATCAAGTCAATAAATGCAGTTAGTTTGTCCCCTCTGGCATTCACAGTACCCTCTTTGGTGGTTGACAACCAGAAAGACATTCTGTTCAGCAAGCAACTTCGATGTCTACGGCCTCAAGCACAGGGTCCAGAATCCCACTCATCTTTGCTTGTTGCAGTACCTAATGGCTGCAGTGTTGTCAGTGAGAACCTACACCATAATCCGTCAGACTGATAACAAGAAGGCTTTAAGGGACAGATAGATCGCCTGAATTTCCATAAGGCTGATATGGAGTTGGTGCTCTGCTTGAGACCAGAGGTCTCCAATATCCACCACCCTTAAGATGACCCTTCAAACGCAGCAGTGCCACAGCTGTCACAACTGTGAACTTTCTAGGGGTAGGGAGAACGACCTGCAGCGGGTAGGCTGGCACCTGCCAGCTACCACTGCAGATCCAGAGCCATCTCCCTTTAAACCTGAATGGAGGCATTCTAATACTGAGCCCACTGGGCGCTTAGGTTTCACTGCAGGGACCACATATGCATATTTCCCTGGATATCCAACAAGCTTTTGACACTCTCGGTTGGAAAATTATGCTCGCAGTACTGGGTCACAATGTGATACCCCACGCTTATATCCAATGGGTGAAACTGCTATATTCATCACCTACAGCAACAGCCAACTGGGCCTTATATCTCAGACTCCTACCAGGTGTCTTACGGCACACTGCAGGGCAGCCCCCTTTCCCCACTTCCCTTCATTTTGGCAATCGAACTGATAGGACAGCGGATCCAGCAAGATGCGGTACACAGTGGTATCCCTATAGATCATGTGATGCATTCCATATCATTATATGCCGATGATATGCTTTTGTACTTAAAAGAATTCTGAGAAGGGCGGGTTGAGATGGTCCAACTCTTAGCCTCGTTTGTTGCTGTGTTGTATTTTAATCTTGCATTTTTAGCACTTTAATGGCAGATGTTTTATCTTCGCAGCACTACACCATGTATTGAACTAGGTGTTGGTAATATGTGTGCACCTTGATTTTATCTTTGTGGGCGTGGCTTTTACTTGCAATCTTGTATCTCATTATGTATTGCTTTTGTAATTTACCTTTATGGTCTATTTTAATTGGACCTATTAAAGTTAATTTGACTTTAAATATCCAGAGAAAATAATCTCTCAGCTGGATTGGAGGGGTTAGGAAAGAAAGTAGTGAGATATTCTAGTTAATGTTAAGGTCAAACTACCTTTGAAAGAAAACAAATGAGTTCTCATCACCACTATTGGAATAAAAAATTGTGCACAGCTTTTTCGAACATAAGGTTTGAATTTGACTTACCCTACATGTTGAAGTGATGACAACAAGAAAAGAAGCTTTCCATGCGAGATGCTGTAAAGAGGCTTTACGTATTGGTTCAGATGGGGGATCCTTCAGTTTGGAAAGAACAATATTACGTTTCCATGGAGGAGAGGGTGCCCTAACTGGAGGAAACACCTTTTTAAGTCCATCCCAAAAAATCTTTGATCACTGGAATTCTAAAGAAAGAAGTCTGTGAAGGAGATTTCCTAAAGGCCGTAATTGCTGCTAAATGTACCTTTTATAAAACTGTTTTTATCGGCATTTCATGAAGATAACAATAACAGTGTCAAGTTACCAGGAACAATGGGCCTCCAGAGCGCATACTGGTGCCTTTTCCTGCATCACTTTAAACAATCGTGTGACTATTTTGTGAGGGGAAGAGTTTGTTAACATGTTTTCAAGCCCATGTAGCATGGGGGGAGGTGCGGGGAATGTGTCATGCAAAGCACGGCAGGTGGTTTGTAGCGGGTGGTAGAGAAGGACTTCTATCGCAGTGGGGCGGGGGTGCTCGTCTGTGGGGAGAAAGTGACCAATGTAGTGAGATTTCACCTGCAGGCTCTTGCTCTAGCGCTGTCATACTGCAATGGCGGCAGCGCACCAGGGGAATGGAGGAAGCGTAGATGCAAGGTAACCGGGCGCAGCTTCGCAACCCATCCCATATCCATCGAGGTCACTCTACCGTATTAATTTCTGCACTCAGTGGTTTAGATGACTGATAGAGCTCCGTGGCCAAGGGAGAAGAAACTGCCTTATCCGCCTCCACTGCCGTGCGGGGCTTAAAGCGTGTGGGGTAAAGCCAGAAATTACTATATTGGGCCTGCACGCAATATGCGTAAAGCGTAAAGTCGATGTGTTTAGGCCCCCGCTGAAATGGTAGGTCGAGTGTCTTCTATGTAATCCTCTGTTGCCTTCTGGCCCAGACCAGGGCTGGTAGGTTGGAGCGCAAGTGCCGAAAATATGCAAAGATTGGGAATTTAAGAAATAGGTATAAGAATTTGGGTATGACGACCATTTTCACAATAGCGAGCGCCATGTTACAATCGGGGCAGCCGAATCCAGGTCGGGATTCACCCAGCTAACCATTCATGCTCCTGCAGTAACCGGCCGTCCAAAGTTCATTTATGTCGCGGATGAGCCAAATACCCACGTAGCGAGCCGGTTCAGAGGCCCATTGCAGTTGGTATTCAAATTCGAACGGCTGCATGTCTGCGGTGAGGCGGAATAGAATAGATTTAGCTTAGTTTATATGGATACCCGAATAGCCACCAAATTTGAAGACTTCTCAAATGACGGGGGCAGGTTTGTTTGAGGGTCTTGGACATACAGCGTATCATCAGCGCACATAGAAACTAATAGCCTTAGTGATGCTGCCGGAGCCAGGTGGACAGCAGTTCCATCGCCACAGCAAACAGGACCAAGGATAGGGACAGGGAACAGGTCCAAGAGCATCCTGTTGAGGTGAAGCCCGGTCGTCAGGGAGGTGTAAAGGAGATGAACCAGGCGTCCAAGGCGCAAGAGTAAGCGGAATAAGTACGGCCACTCCAAGGAGTCAAATGCCTTGCTGGCATCCAGCAGAGCTGCAACAGCGGTGGTGCAAAGAGAGGCGAGGGTCTATAACAGGGCACAAGTCCTAAAAAAAGAAGTGGGGGGACTAACCTAGTTAATCCGTATGCGCGTGGCATCGCAGCGCGTGGCATCACAGGAACTGGCATCACAAGAAGTGATATCAGATCTTAAGCCCTCACATATATGTTTAGCAGGTGTATCATGAGTACATTTGAGCACATTTCGAGTATACTTGCAAACCCTCCTGATTTAGGCAGAAGATTCACACTTTTGTAGGCTACATATAAAACAATGTTACCTTTTGTCAGCGTTAAGCTTTCTATAGCCATAGTGCTTTAAAAGAAATAGTGATATTTAAATTATTACAACGCCTCCTCAAGGGTAATAAGCGTATATAAATGCAATTTATTTTGTGCAAATACTGGGAAAGATCAACACATCTGACGTTCTTCCCGTGCATGCAAATCTCCTAAACAGAGCCTGAACAAAGTGAAAAGCTGCCTCTCCTAAGTATGTGTGAAGTGCTAACAAGGTGCGAGCCTTTGTTTCCCCTCGGCTGCATTTGCATCAGGTGTAAGGCTCCTGGACTGCTGCCAGCCAGGAAACGCCAACAAAAGGAGGCTTGATGACCCCTGAGACTCGGCCTTTGTTATGGCTGAGTATCCCAGCAGGAGTCAGAAATAAGAGAGCCTCGTCCCCGCCTGCACGTTGTTGTGATCGAAAGTAGACAACAACGTGCAGGCGCTGCTGAATGTGTCCCGGTGTTTGGAAATTACACCGGGACGAATTCAGCATCTTTTTTAGTGGGGCCCAACTTCTTGGCAGGGTGGACGGCATCCACCCTGTGAAATAAGTGGGGGGACGCCGTCCACCCGCGTGGACCCCCGAATCGGGCCCTGGTCTATAACATGCATGCAGGCAAACACTGCGCGCAAATTGTGCACTGTGGACTGGCCTGAAGCCCGATTGGTCCGAACAGCAAAGGAAGGAGGCACTTCAGGAGGAGCTAGGCAAATATTTTATTATCAACACTTTGTCATTTAAAGTGGCCAATACGAGTTGCAGCGATTAGCAGGCTTGTCTGACTTGAGTATTGTGACAACTGCCTCGAGCAGTAATGGCAGCAACACACCAGACGCCAGGGAGTCCTCATACATCGCCAGGAAATGCAGGCCAAAAGAGCTGCTTATTCCTTGTAGGAGGTGGTGGTGAGCCCGTCCAGGGCAGGTGACTTGATACTGGGAAGGCCCAGTATGACCTGGATCACTTCCTACACTTGGAGTCCAGGTAAAGATGGTGGGCTCGATCTAGCCAGAACAGCTGGATGGTGTCCAGACAGCCGACAGCAGCTCCTCTTCCGGCACCATCGAGGCTCTGTAGAGCTGGGAATAAAAGGAGGACATTGTTTGAAGCAGTCCGGCAGGGGTGGTCTGCCTCTCTTGATGGCCATCAATAAGCTCCACAACATAGGCCGAAGCGCACAGCCTGCGAAGCAAGCGTCTTCACAGGGTGGTCCACTTCCCTGTAGCGGTGCACAGTTGCCTCCCGATGTAGATAACGGGTTTCTCTCGTAATCTCCTCATAATACTCCGAGAGTTTTGCGTGAAAGACCGCCATGGTAAAGGCGCTTTTCGTGGCATCGAATTTCAGTTAGTGGGACCCGAGGTCCCGCTCAATCACAGCTAGCTGCGCTCGTATTGCCTTGAGGATGCCTGACTGTCACGATGCAAAGGCCGTTAATGACAACTTTGAAAGCCTCCCATAGTGTCGACAATGAGGTCATCGACCCCTCATTATTAACAAAATAGTCAGGTGATCGCAGTGTGGACTTAGTCTCTAAAGACAATATTGCGTAGGGCTCCAGTAACCAGGTGGCAAGTGAATGTCCACGCGGTGGCCAGTGGCAGGGAGAGCTCCAGCAGGACAGGGGCATGGTCTGAGAGGTTACAGGGCAAATGTGTTGCGGTAGTGGCTCTGATAAGGACATTGTGAGTGAGCAGCCAATAATCTATTTGAGACCACGTGCCGTTGTAACGCAGGTGCCTTCAACGTTGTTTGCATGCGTCAACCACCAGATAACGGTCAGACAACGGTCAGGCAACTGTCACTCATAATTGTGTGTAGTTGCGCCGCCGGGTTGGACCACTGAGAGGTGCCAGAGCAGTCTGCCACGTGTTGAAAGACCACATTACATTAAAATCCCCCTCCCCCCCCCCCCCCAAATGACAAATCCCGGTCCCAAGCTGGCGATTACGCGCCACACTCCGGGGAAGAACTCCGGTCTGTCAATGTTGGGGCCATACAGCGAAGCTAGAATGACTGCGTGCCTTAAGTGTGCCAGCGACAAGGACATATCGCCCATGAACATCACAGATAGCCTGTTGCAGATGCCAGGGCAAGCTCTTACGCAGAAGGAAGGCAGTCCCCCTAGTGAATATGGAATAGAGCAACACGTGTCTCAGCACACCATCCTGCACGTTGGTCGCCCGAGTCAGTTGCAGTTCTTGGAGAAAGCAAATGTCTATGCTGTGCCTGTTGAGATAAGCGTGTACTAACCTGGCCTTCTGCTAGTCGTTCAACCGGCGGACATTCCAGGTCAGGCATCTGGTAGTAGTCATCGCACTGCTTGAGGGGGACAGCGTGCCATAAACGGGGCAGGCCAAGTGCGACCCCTCAGTTGCGTGGGTCAGAGACTCAGTGTGGGGTCCTGCCAAATGTGATGTGTGATGGGAGAGAACCAGGAAACACAATCAAGTAAACAATCCCACCCACTTCAACCACAAAACTTGGTTGAGAGCCCACATCTCACCCCCCACTTCGAACCACACACCAGGAATAATCACACATTTGGAATCATACCTTGAGGGGGGAGAGAACCAGGCAAACTACTCAGTCAGGAAGGAGCTGGGTAGCCGATGGGGTGCAGATGCACCCAAGATGGAGTTGGTGTGGGCAGAAAGAACATACAGTCAGCATCTTAAAAGAATCAAAGCAGCTTGGAGGTGACCGCGCCCGTCACTCAGGCAGTAAATCACATGGCAGGGCAGTCGAAGTATAGTTGCAAAGCGATACCAAAGGGGATGATGGACGGAGCGTTAGAGCAAATCAAACACTCACCCCCAGTCAACTGATCTGGGTTTAATCCATCATCATTCTTTAGCTCACTCCACCACCCCAGTTCAGACATGGCCATATGCAAATCAGTCTGACCCTGTGCCTCATGGGAACAGTCCAGCCCGAACTGCCAAGCCATGTCTTCCCTGGACCGGAAACAAGCATCCTGGGACCGGTTTCTGGCTATTCAGCCGTCATCAGCCAGGCTAGCTTGAATCCAGTGGCAAAGTGAGCAGATCAGTTGACTGGGGGTGAGTGTTTGATTTGCTCTAACGCTCCGTCCATCATCCCCTTTGGTATCGCTTTGTTCGCCCTAAGTTGGCAGGGTATGCCCAGACGTGGGTCCCTTGCTCACTTTGCCACTGGATTCAAGATAGCCTGGCTGATGAGGGTTTTGAACCCGAAACCGGTCCCAGGATGCTTGTTTCCGGTCCAGGGAAGACATGGCTTGGCAGTTCGGGCTGGACTGTTCCCATGAGGCACAGGGTCAGACTGATTTGCATATGGCCATGTCTGAACTGGGGTGGTGGAGTGAGCTAAAGAATGATGATGGATTAAACCCAGATCAGTTGACTGGGGGTGAGTGTTTGATTTGCTCTAACGCTCTGTCCATCATCCCCTTTGGTATCGAAGTATAGTTGCAGACACATGCAAAGCAATGGAGGCGCAACAGCAGCTCCATATGGCGTTATTCATTGTCACTAAGGTGGCCATCATCTTGATGAGTAGGGGATGCCCAGAGAGTGACTTTCTGAGATGAAACCCGTTGAGAAAACTTTAATGCGGCTTTGGCATCAATAAAGTAGTGGAGCTTCCTATGGGGTCTCCGCAGCTTGGCAAGGTAAAGTACGGAGTAGGTAATGTCCACCTTCTGAAGTCCTATTTCTAAGTAGTACCGCACAAGATCAAGGGCCGGTTTGGTTCACAGAATATTCTGTTGCGATTCCATTTATTATATATTCATTGCCATTATAATTTGTTTGTAGATTCCCCTGAAGGGTGAGATTGGCACCCGAAATGCATTGGGATTTATGCGACCCAAGCCCAACTTGTTTTGACATCTGAACATTATGAACTTTTGTCAAGATTGAAATTGTGATTAAACAATTCAAGACGCAACAGAGTTACAGCATTATGGACTTTCATTGACACAATTGGGGTTATAGCAACGGTTGCTTGTATTGATAAATTTGCATAAAGTTTTGAACTAGTTGAGTTCGAGTTTATCATATGTGAGACACTCAGCTGAGTGCTAACAGTAGTGCACGCTCTGTCTATGACTGTTTGCCCTAGTTTTTCTTTTCACTTTTGAACAGGTGGGAGGGTGGAACCACCTCAGAGGGTGCACACTGCTATCAGTGTTTGGTTTAACAGGAAGATTGTGTTTACTGTATATATTTTTGAGTGCATCACGGCTGTTCTATTGTCAATTCACCTTCTGAAGTAGTCATTTGGCAGGAAGGAACTCACGTAGGGCCGCCTGCACTACCAGTGCAGTGTGAAGTCGGGATGAAGAGATACTGTTCCCCTGATATTGAACGGAGCGATGCTCCCAAGCGAGTCAGAGGATCACTTTGCGATCTCTGTAATTAAGGAGTATAGCGCCAATGTGTCTGGCTGGAGCGCTGGGAGGAGGGAGGGGACCAAGTGATATTTGAGCCCGCTCCACAATGAAGACAGCCGACAGAGCATCTGCAAATAATGATCGCAGCATCTTCTCCACGAAGTCTTACATTTTTTCAATTGCTGTGGACTCCGGAATTCCAATGATGAGGAGGTTGTTGTGCTGGGATCGCATCTCTAGATCTTCATTCTTGAGTTTGATGACCTTGAGGACTCTATCCATGCAGAGCATGTGTTCACCAGTTGCATAATGAGTGTCTTCCGCCTCAGATACACGAGCTTCAAAGTGAGCCAACCAGTCCTAGTGCTTATCTAAACGTTCTTTAATGCGATCAACGTGGCTAGTGAGAAGATCGATCTTGGCATCCATGGCGTGCAGACTGTTCTTGACATCCACCTATATTTCGTTTAAGTCTGAGTACTTCAAGGAAGTGTCCTGGGACCACTCAGGTGGGTCCGTCGTGGCTCTATCGGCTCAATGTGTCGTGTCTGCCGCTTGCCCTCAAATGCCAGTGTTGACTGGCTTGCTTCCAGTTTCCCCATGACTCACAGGCAACCGGGGCAGGCATGTGTAGGGTAGCGTCGTTCATAGATGGTCTCACTGCTCCAGGGGAGCTAGGGGAACAGATCTGCGGACTAGGGCCTCAACCGAGAAGCCCACTGTTCCAAATGGGGATGAGCTTGAAGTTGCCGCTTACAAGTCGTCAGCAAGTCAAATTGCGGTACGATGCAGCAACTTCACAAACGACCAGCAGAACACCCAGGCCCCGCCACACCCCAGCGTCAGCAGTCTCCGTTGGTGGGGAGGAGGGAGCAGGCCAATGTCTCAGCGGGACTCAAGCCTAGAAGTCCCTTTCCAAGTGTAGGCACTCGAAGATAACCAGACCCCTAAGAAATCAGGGCCTTATTGGGTGGTTCTCTCCACCACTAAGGCAACAAATGTCAAGAGCAGGCCTGGCTCAACTGCAAAGGTGCATGGTCACGGGGCTGGGACGTTGCAGGGGTTACTCCCCTGTCTTCAATTAATGGGGGTGTCCCCCTCAGTGGGCAGCAAAGAAGCCAAGTTCTCAGGTCCCATAGGCAGGGTCAAGAGTCGGCTCGCAGGGCCTACCTGCAGTGTCTATGTGTGCAGCAGCTGGTCCTCAGGCTGCCACTCTTCCTTGTTACAGTCACTTCAAGCAAACGGAGCTCTGGTCTGAGGCAGGAGCAGAGTGCGGCTGGCACTGGGAGGCCTCGCGATGGGCCGCTCCCAATCAGTGCGCCTCCAATACCCCACCACAGTCACGGCTCAGGGACACCGTCCGGGGCCAAGGACTCCCACTGCAGCACGGGTCGTAGTCCCCCCGCTCCTACACCATGCGAAGGCGCTGAGTGCACCTCTGGTGGCTTCGGCCACCTGCCTGCAGCACCAGAACTCACTGCCAGGGGGCCAGGCTCACCTCCACGAGGCCGGCCACCTTGTCTCGCGGTCTCTGTCAGGATCGTCCCCGCACCAAGTGGGTGGTAAAGTGGAAGATTCAGGGGCTCTCCCAGTGTGCAGGGTGCACAGTGCCACCGTCCACTCGCAGAGGGCCTTGCAGCAGACACACGAGGCGGCCCGCAGGCTAGCCAGCAAAGCAGTCTGGCATTTCTCACCTCCATAGACGGTGGGAAGCCACTAAAACGGTGTCAATGGCTGCACCTCCTCGTATAGTAGGCTCACAGTACAAAATCAGCAAGGTTGAAGTCCAAAGACTGCGGATAAATGCGGTATTGTGACATCTGCCAGCAGAGCCATGCTAAGCAGTGGCCATCTTGCTGCTGGTCTCTCTACCATCCCCCTGCTAGATGTGCCTTAATGGAGAAAAATTGCAGCCCAGATTTAGCTAAATGGAGAAGATACGGAATGACAACATCATCTTGGCACAAAATCGGATTGTGATAATTTTGTGTACACCATAAATAAAACCTTTTCCATTTGAAAGCATATGGTCTTCTAGTGGAAGGTATTTTATCTTCTCTTAAAATATTCAGGTACTCTTGAGAAAGGCATAAATGTCCATATTGGAGGAATTCAGAAGCCATGCAGTCAAGTTCAGTGAGGGAAGGTTGGGGTGTAATATCTGTACTCTGAACATGTACAGAAAATCCCACCTGCAAGGCAACCTCTTGTGTGCCCTCTCTGACAGATGTAGAAGGTTTGTGAACCACCACTGGTGAGGCCATTCTGGTGCTATTAAATTCATTCTGGTCTTGGACTTGTAAAGCTTGACAACCACTGTTGGAATGAGAGGAGTTGGTGGAAAAGCGTAGAGAAATTTCCATTGCCAGCTTATCAAAAAGGCATTCTCCATCGACCCTGGTTGGGCAAACTTGGGTGCGTAGTAGTCAAATTTTTTGTTTGCATCCGCAAACAGGTCTATTTGAGGGTATCCCCATTCGTGAAAAAGGTCTTGTAAGACCTCGTCGTTTAGGATCCAATTGTGATTTTCTTGGAAGTATCGAATGAGAGAATCTGCCTGGATATTTTGAACCCCTGGCCGGTGAAAGGCTGTTATCGTTAATTTCCTGGCTATTAAACATTTCCAAATGGCATGAGCCTCCAGAAACCAGGACGATAGTGGGTTCCTCCCAGTTTGTTCAGGTAATGCCTAGTTGCTGTGTTGTCGGTCTGAACAAGGAAACAGTTTATCGCTGAAGGAAAGATTTTAGAGCAAGCTGAACTGCTCTCAATTCCAGCATACTGATGTGATAGGTATTTGCCTTGTCTGACCGAACTCCTAGAGTCTGAAGGGAAACCATGTCAGCATCCGATCCCTGAAGAAAAAAGTCTGTGATAAGGGTGTGAGTTGGTGGGTCCAGCTCGAATGAAACCCCCACCAGCAAATTATTTCACTGCGACCACCATGGGAGAGATTGACTTGCACCCTGTGATAGAGTCAGCCTGTCTTCCCAGCGGTTGGAAAGTTGATTCCATTTGTCTTCCATGCATTGCCGCAGAGTTCTGTAGTCTTGCATGAAGAACTATGAAGATGCCATCAACCCCAGTAGAGAAGCAATCTGGCTTGCAGACGGATGTTGAGTCCTTAGAAGACTGCGACATTTCAGGGTGATTGATGAGTCCTCTTCCGAAGGGGACACTTTTGCAGATTGTGTCCAGTGTAGGTAGTGCAATCTTTGTACTGTGCATGCTGTAGATTTTTTGAAGTTGACATGAAGGCCTAGATTGGTTAGTATCTCAAAACAAATTTGATAATGTTCCTTTGTCTGCGATGGCGAAGAACTCTTTATCAGACAATCGTCTATGTAAAGATAAACAAATACTGTTTCCTTAAGAAAGCCGCTACCAGCGCCATACATTTTGAGAAGGTTCGTGGGGCTGTTTTAGGCCAAATGGAAATACTTTGTACTGATAGTGCCGAGATCTCACTTTGAAACGGAGAAACTTCCGATGTTTCACGGAAAATGCAATGCGAAAATACGCATCTTGAAGATCTATCGCACACATCCAGTCTTCCTTGATGTAATTGAAAATAGATATGGTGAAGGGCCAGCATTCTGAACTTTTCTCTGCGTATGCATTGGTTTAGTATTCTCAGATATAAGATGGGTCTGAACTCTTGTTTCAGACTTTTCTTCTTCACTAGAAAGTAACAGGAATAAAATCCCAATCCCCTTTGATCACTTGGAACCTCCTCTACGCCATTTTTATGCAACAGATCGTTGATTTCAGACAGTAAGAGGTCTTGCTGATAACATGATGTTTTTACCAGTGGAACTGTAGGTAGAGGGAACCTGAATCGAAGAGTAGCAGCCATTCTGAAGAATATTCCAGACCCATCTGTCTTTTGTGATTGAATGCCACATTTCCAGATAATTGGCAATTCTCCCCCTCAAATATAACAGATGAAGAGGTTGTAGAAGTCGGAATGTCAATGTTCAGTTCAGTTGCACCTCTGATAAGGACACTGTTAAGAGATCGTCCACTGGAGAAACTCTAGCTGTAGGTGTATCGGTCAGGGTTGGAGAGTAATTTTGCATCGAGGAATGAGAAGTGGTAGACCAGGAGGGTAATCATCATCTTCTCGCATGTGTAGAAGTAAAAGCATGAGATCTCCTAGACCGTGTTCTAGACGTTCTAGATTGAGATCTAAACAGTAGCGGACTCTTTGATCTGTAAGGTGATTTATGTGCAGGCCGTTGCGGACTTCTCATCGGTGGTACAGATGGAGTGCCTGTAGAGAACCTAGGAGAAGAAATGTCTTTAGGTAATGGAGTACATGGCGTAACTTGTGATGGGGAGCTTGTTCTTGAATACTCCAATGTATGAAGCACTTGCCTATTCTGCAAACTCTCTCGCCAACCTAGTGATATATTCACTGAAGCTTGAGAAGGAGGTCTAAACGAAGAGCGATGCCTTGATTCTGCCTAATTGTCGTTGGAATACGAGACGTAGACTGTTTGTCTTTCGATGTCCTGCAGTCTTTCTCCAAGCATCTGGACGGCGACCACCTCAACAACGCTGATTTCTTAGCTATCGAGTGTGACAGACGGTGATACCCGTATCATCATCAACAAATGTATTCTAATAACTAAGACCCCAACAGCAGTCTTGGCGTCGATGAATGATGTCGTCTTACTGCAGACAATGATTTCGACTGCGATGGGACTCTCGACGTCGGATAAAGAGTGCTCTCCATCGGATGATGACCAGACACCACCTTCGACGGTGTCTTTAATGTCGACAGCAAACAAACCGGTATTTTCTCCTTTCTCGCAGGAATATCTTTCGACGTCGACCGGAACTGCTATTTTTGGTATCTCTCATGAAATCTTCCTCTATGGAGGTCTTTTGGACAAGAGGAGGCCTCTTAATGACCCAGCTGTTGCTCTCTCCTGGAGTCCATGAAGTCTGATCTTCCCCCTGTCCTGGAAAGCTTCTGGCAATGAGGACAGGAGTCAGGTTGACGGGAATCTGGCAGACTAATAATACAGACTGAGTGAGGATTAGTCTGAACCTTCTTTTTCCCAAAGGATGGGCACTTCACAAAAAGTGAAGGCATCTTTGACAGAAAAAAAAAAGAAATTCTGTCAGAAAAAGTGGTCTCTGTATTTTAGATACTAAAACTGATAGGCAATGTTAGGACTCAGGATTAGCGCAACGCCATCAGAATACTACAAACAGGTAGGACATTGATGCATGGTCAAGGGATTGTGAAATCCACCGATGTGGGTACTTTTGAGACGGCCCCTAAGGCTCATAAAAGGCCGTCTCCTACGTAAGCCGTTGCTTGGCTTACTGTTCATGACACGTGACCACGCCCCCCCTTGTTTCGTTCTGGTTCCTGGTTGCCAAGCGTTCGGCGTACTGTCCAGCTCCCAGTCCCGTCTACGGTTGTGGGAATTAACCGACCTTCGCCCCTGAATCCCGCGGACCTCCTTGGCTCCCTTTCAAGTGAGGAACATTCCTGCTGGCGTGCACGTTGCTGTTCCGCTCCTCCTGCTTCTGAGCCGGTCAGCGCGTCATGCCTTTAATTTTGGCATCTCCCTCTCGCCTTGGTTCGCGTTGCTGCTCCACTCCTGTGGTCTTGGAGCCGGCCAGCACGCGACACCCCAGCCTTCTATTCTTTTGCTCTTGAGCTCCGCCTGTACGCGCGTGGCTGCTCCGCTCCTATTCCTGAGCCGGTCAGCACGCCGTGTGTGAGGTGTCGCCCCCTCAGATTTACCATTTTTTTATATAGCGTATGTGTTGCTGCTCCGCTCACGTTCACAAGCTGAGGCGGCCAGCATACTACGCTTCGGGGAACTTGTTGCCTGTACCCACTCGCGTTGTTGCTCCGCTCTGCCCCATACTCTGAGCCGGTCAGCACGCGATACTTCAAAGGCACTTTCTTTAGTTTTCCCAGTCATTTAACCCCATTCGCTTTTGGCCTATAAGCTCACCTATAGACCCTTGAGCCTTCCCTTTCCCTCTCAGTTGTTTTATACGCCACCACCCAATATCCTCCAACAAACCTGGCATGAGTGAATGGATGAGAGTATCCCATTTGTTTAGTACATGCAAAACAGAGACCTCCTAGATACATCAACTACTGCCTACTATTTCTTTCAAGATGTTCTGGGATTTTCCTCTGGGTAAGTGGATTGTATATCACTGAACTTGACCTGCATTAATGTTCTATGCTACTCTGTTTTGCCTATTGTTCATCAATAGTAAGATCAGTCTTGCATTTTGTTACAGCACTCTGCATATCCGGTTTTCTCACTACAGAGTTTCCTGTGTCATCTTCTGGGGAAGAGTGGTGGTCACTGATTTATTCCCCATACTTTTAGTGAACAGTTGCTTGTGAGTGGATTACCAAATATTCCTCCAGGTGCTGTTTTCTGGAAGTTTTGGGAACAGCATCTTCGCTCCCTTGGAATCACGCTTGGATCAGGCGGAGGTTTAGCCTTTGGTGCGACAGAAAGCCAAGCCCAAGAATATTTTCCACCTGAGCGAAAATGAACACAGAAGGGGCTGGTGCCCCTCTAGACCCCTCCTTACACACTGCCTTACAGAGCCCCTCTGTAGAAGAACTAGCGGTAGCACTAGTAGAATTACAATCAGAGGTAGGGAGATTAAGATCAGAGATTACATGCAGAAGTAATGCACTTAAAGTCACAGGAATCATTAGATGGTAGAGGTCCAGGTACGCTTCCCAAAAGTAGAAAAGAGTTACATTCAACCTGCCCACTTTTCTGTCCCTTCTCAGAACACTAGCTCCACTTCGAGGAGACAGCACCCTACCTCCTGTCCACTTCACAGTACATACCCCCAGTCCGGTTCCTCTAGCCATGCCCGAGAGATTTAATGGAGATAGTTCCAAGTTTAGCGTCTTTATGAACCAATGCCAATTACAATTCCTATGCAAAGCAGCGGCATTTCCAGATGACGCTGCCAAAGTCGCCTTTATTTCCTATTTGGCAGGCAATGCGGCGGACTGGGCGGTCCCACTGGTAGAAAACAACGATCCATTGTTGTATGATTTTATATTGTTCCAGGAAAAAATGAGGAGTCTTTTTTCCAAACATACCTTTATGCAGGCTAGTGATAATGCTCTTCTCAATCTTAGACAAGGATCCAAGGACCTCCTCTCATATATCACAAGTTTCAATAGACTAGTGGCAGAGACGCATTGGCCCGAAGAAAAGAGGACCTCTTTGTTCTATCGTGGATTATGCGATGAATTGAAGGATCTGTTATCTCAAATAGTTGAACCGCCGGAAGACTGCCCTGCGTTTATTGACTTGACAGTTAAATTAGACCATAGACTGCACGAACGGAAGGGAGAAAAATCACGTCTTAACCCATCCAAGTATTTGATGCTTAGGACAGAAAAGAAAGAACCCAAAGACACCAAAGACAATTCTGAGCCTATGCAGATCGGTGGATTGAGGAGTCCCCTGTCTCTAGAAGAAAAGGACAAGAGGAGAAAGAACAATCTTTGTTTATACTGTGGGAAAGGAGGGCACTATGCCAGAGATTGTCCGGTACGACCTCGCTCCACTTCCAAGAATATTACAAGTAGTCAACTTTCAGCACACCTGGAGGAAAACTAGAGAGCTTGAAGAAGGCCGAGACCGATTCTTCAAGTAAGATGTTCTGTAAGGTCTCAAAACCGAAAAAAGTTGTTCCCCTGGTACCCAAACACTTCACCTTATCGATTACCCTGGTAATACCTCCTCAAAACAGACAAAACTTAGCAATTCTATTGGATTCCGGAGCTACTGGAAACTTTCTTGATATTCAACTGGCCAGAAAAATCGGGATTCCTTTTTTGCTGAAATCACATCCAGAGCCGGTGAGAGCGGTGGATGGAACGGAGCTATCTTCTGGATTAATCACATATCAAACCCCACCAATTGTGATGGTTTGTGGTAATGGGCATTCCGAATCCATTACATTTGATCTCATAGATGCCCCTAACTTTGGTGCCATACTAGGGGTTCCATGGCTGCAAGTTCATAATCCCCAAATAGACTGGGTTGCTCGAACTGTTATATTAAAATCCCATCATTGTATGCTAAACTGTTACCAGGAAGCCAGTGAATGGTCTAGCCCACTATGCTGCGCAGACAGCATCAGCGACATCCCGTCTCCCCGTACTTTATGAAGAATATCAATCCGTTTTTGATGAAGCAAAAGCCACCGCCTTGCCCCCGCACCGAAGCTATGACTGTCGTATAGACCTAATACCTGGGGCGGAATTACCAGTCAGTCGCATTTATGCATTAACAGCTCCTGAAACGGAGTATTTGCAAAAATACATTGAGGAAATGTTAGAGAAGGGGTTTATACGTCACTCTACATCACCAGTGTCCTCACCCATCTTCTTTATTCCAAAGAGAGAAGGAGGCCTGCGCGCTTGTTTGGACTATCGCGCACTCAACAAAGTTACCATCAAGAACAAATACCCCCTCCCACTTATTTCTGTTCTATTGGATCAGGTCCGAGGAGCTAAGATCTTTACCAAGATCGACCTGCGGGGAGCCTACCACCTCATCCGTATTAAAGAGGGAGACGAGTGGAAAACTGCGTTCCGTACGAAATTTGGATTATATGAATACAGTGTGATGCCGTTTGGCCTTTGTAATGCTCCTGCTGCATTCCAGTTTTTTGTCAACGAAATTTTGAGAGAGTACCTTGATATCTTCGTGATCGTCTATATAGACGATATATTAATTTACTCACAAACGGAACAAGAGCACATCACCCATGTAAAGAAAATCTTGAGCAAATTAAAAGAAAACCAGCTGTTTGCTAAACTTGACAAGAGTACGTTCCATACCACCCAGGTGGATTTCCTTGGGTTTGTGATTTCTCCAGAAGGAGTCCATATGGACCCTCAAAAAATAGAGGCATTGGTTAAATGGCCCAGTCCTTGCTCAGTGAAAGAAGTCCAATCCTTTATAGGATTTGCGAATTTTTATCGAAGATTCATACATCGCTTTTCCGAATTGATATCCCCCATAACTCGACTTTTAAGGAAAAGAGTTCAGTTTGAATGGTCGAAAGAAGCAGAACAAGCCTTCTGTAAATTGAAAGAGAAATTCACCTCTTCTCCTGTCATCAAACATGCAGACAATACACAACCTTACTATGTTGAAGCTGAAGCTTTACAATATGCAGTAGGGGGAGTTCTTTCACAGAGGGACAAGAACACTGGACACTTGCATCCTGTTGCTTACTTCTCCAAGACCTTATTGCCTGCTGAACAGAACTACACCATTGGTGAACGAGAATTGTTAGCCATCAAACTGGCCTTCAAGGAATGGAGGCACTATCTGTTAGGCTCCCCTCATGTAGTAACTATCTATTCTGAACACAGAAACCTTCAGTTCTTTAGATCAGCCCGAGCACTCACTCCTCGGCAAATGAGATGGGTCTCATTTTTTAGTGAGTATGATTTTGTCATTACTTACCGCCCTGGACCCCAGCATGGCAAAGCCGATGCACTATCGCGAATAGGGCAAGACAAATCAATGTCATGTGAATTCTATCCTCCTATTATTCCAGGAAATAAGATTATAGGGGTAGAAGATCATGGAGATACTGCATCCCGGGGGTTCATTGAACAGCTAAGAGAACACTGCGCCACTATCCCACCAGCAGAATGGGAAAAAGACCCCCTGAACCAGATTAGAGAATTTATACTACCATGAGAACAAGTTATACATACCCACTGCGAGGTTACAACAACAGCTACTACAATGGTGTCACAATAGCTCACTGGCAGGGCACCCTGGGAGTAGCAAGACGCTCAAAACCTGTCAAAGATGGTTTTGGTGGGAGGAAATGGCTAAAGATGTCACTGCTTTTGTTAATGCATGTTCAACCTGTGCCAGACAAAAGGCGTCACATTGTGTGCCTGCAGGGTTGTTAAAGCCCACAGCTATTCCCCCTTCACCTTGGCATTCCATCAGTATGGACTTCATTACAGATCTCCCCCGAAGTCAAGGATACAACACCATATTTGTAGTGGTGGACATGTTAACTAAGATGGCACATTTCATTCCCTTAAGGAAGTTACCCTCCTCTAAGGAGTTAGTACACATATTTCTAGAACATATATTGCGATTACACGATCTTCCTTCTGTCATATCTGACCGGGGAGCTCAATTCGTGTCCAAATTTTGGCAGGGCATGTGTTCGGCCCTTGGTATTGACCACAGAGACTCTACCGCATACCACCCACAAACCGACGGTCAGACTGAACAGACCAATCAGACCTTAGAGCAATACTTACGCTGTCTGCTAACCACAATCACAAGCAACTGGGTACAAGCACTTCCATTGGCAGAATTCGCTTATAACACCACACATTCCTCTACCGGAGTTTCCCCTTTTTTCTTTACACTGGCACAACATCCGAAATTTTTACCCGTCTCCCTTCCCTCTGAATTAGAAAGTATTCCCGCTCTCAGGGACCATCATGAGACTCATGTCAATCTGGGAACATGCTAAGACAGAATTAATCAGAGCTAAAGAAGCTATGAACAGCAGGCAGATAAACATCGTCGTCCCGAACCCACCTATGAGGTTGGAGAGAAAGTCTGGTTATCTACTAGAAACCTAAGATTAGAAGGACCTAAGAAACTGCAGCCTCGTTTTATAGGTCCCTATGTAGTACAAAAGGTAATTACACCAGTTACACTGAGGTTACAATTGTCCGAGGACATGCGGATTCACCCTGTATTCCACTGCTCCCTACTCAAAAAGTACATTCCCCCTCAAGTACCCGAGAAACCACCGCCCCCAATAATCGTAGAAGGTGAAGAAGAATACGAAGTAAATAGAATACTTGATTCCCGTAGACAGAGGTAAGCTGCAATATCTCATTGATTGGGTGGGCTACACCCCTGAAGATAGATCCTGTGAACCAGCTGAAAACATTCACGCCCCTGTATTGATTCGCAGATTCCATGCACTCCATCCCACAAAACCACGTCCCCTAAAGAGGCCTTTGGGTGGGAGAACTGTTAGGACTCAGGTTTAGCGCAACGCCATCAGAATACTACAAACAGGTAGGACATTGATGCATGGTCAAGGGATTGTGAAATCCACCGATGTGGGTACTTTTGAGACGGCCCCCATGGCTCGTAAAAGGCCGTCTCCTACGTAAGCCGTTGCTTGGCTTACTGTTCATGACACGTGACCACCCCCCCCCCCTTGTTCCGTTCTGGTTCCTGGTTGCCGCGCGTTCGGCGTACTGCCCAGCTCCCAGTCCCGTCTACGGTTGTGGGAATTAACCGACCTTGGCCCCGGACTCCCGCGGACCTCCTTGGCTCCCTTTCAAGTGAGGAACATTCCTGCTGGCGTGCACGTTGCTGTTCCGCTCCTCCTGCTTCTGAGCCGGTCAGCGCGTCACGCCTTTAATTTTGGCATCTCCCTCTCGCCTTGGTTCGCGCTGCTGCTCCGCTCCTGTGGTCTTGGAGCCGGCCAGCACGCGACACCCCAGCCTTCTATTCTTTTGCTCTTGAGCTCCGCCTGTACGTGCGTGGCTGCTCCGTTCCTATTCCTGAGCCGGTCAGCACGCCGTGTCTTAGGTGTCACCCCCTCAGATTTACCTTTTTTTTTATATAGCGTATGTGTTGCTGCTCCGCTCACGTTCACAAGCTGAGCCGGCCAGCATACTACGCTTCGGGGAACTTGTTGCCTGTACCCACTCGCGTTGTTGCTCCGCTCTGCCCCATACTCTGAGCCGGTCAGCACGCGATACTTCAAAGGCACTTTCTTTAGTTTTCCCAGTCATTTAACCCCATTCCCTTCTGGCCTATAAGCTCACCTATAGACCCTTGAGCCTTCCCTTTCACTCTCAGTTGTTTTATACGCCACCACCCAATATCCTCCAACAAACCTGGCATGAGTGAACGGATGAGAGTATCCCATTTGTTTAGTACATGCAAAACAGAGACCTCCTAGATACATCAACTACTGCCTACTATTTCTTTCAAGATGTTCTGGGATTTTCCTCTGGGTAAGTGGATTGTATATCACTGAACTTGACCTGCATTAATGTTCTATGTTACTCTGTTTTGTCTATTGTTCATCAATAGTAAGATCAGTCTTGCATTTTGTTACAGCACTCTGCATATCCGGTTTTCGCTCTACAGAGTTTCCTGTGTCATCTTCTGGGGAAGAGTGGTGGTCACTCTATGATTTATTCCCCATACTTTTAGTGAACAGTAGCTTGTGAGTGGATTACCAAATATTCCTCCAGGTGCTGTTTTCTGGAAGTTTTGGGAACAGCATCTTCGCTCCCGTGGAATCACGCTTGGATCAGGCTGAGGTTTAGCCTTTGGCGCGACAGGCAAGATGCTATTTTGAAGAGTTTTAAAAGGCTTTTACTCACAATTTTGCCAAAAAAACAGAGCTCAGTGCTTCAGGATCCCAACAGTAGGAAAAGGGAACTGACGTAACGGTCACCTAGGAGACAGGATATACTGTGAGGCTTTTACAGGCACAGTGCCAGTTTTCTGTGTTATTCTTTGAATGCAGCCTATTAGTTAACAATGTATCATATTTGCTTTCCTTTTAAAATAAAGGTTTGTGGAAGACTTTCTATAGTCATTTGTAGGTCGAGCATTCGAGACCTGTTGTAATTTCTCATGTTGGCTTAAAGCCATCCCCCTGCTATTGATTTGTTTGTTTCACTGTCCTGTAAAAAATCATTGCTTGCTAGTGATCAGTCCTGCCTCTTTGTCCCTCCTTTTTCTTTTCAGTTCTTCCCATGCAGCAAGGACTAAGTACTGTCTCATTACACTATGCTCCTTTATCTGTTTTTTGGGGGACTATTTTATTTTTGGTTTCCTGCTCTGTTACCGTCTGCCTGTGTTCAGCTTTGGTGCCACAGAGGTTTAGATTTTACTAAAGCATTCCTCCCTCCCACCTTCTCTTAATGCCACAGTTGTGTTAGTGCTGTTCCCGGGTCGTGCCTCCCGTTCCTTTGTGTGTGTTTTTTCTCGCTTTTTAGCACTTTTCGATGTTTAACAGCAGTTGGGCTTTTTTTAGTAGGATAATGGGTTGAGTTGGGCTTTGTTTTAAGGGGGATTGGGCTTGTTTCCTGAAGTGAACTCCCATGGAGTATTGCCTCGGGAACGAGCAGCAAAGCGCTTAGGTGGGTGTGGCTTTTGTCATGTCCCACCTTTGTTTCCCCTCAAGTTAACTCCCATGCAGTAGTATTAACGTGGGAGCAAGCAGCAACACGAGGGCTTTGCTTGCTTTCTCCTCACCATGCAGTTAATCTGAGGGCGATGCACAACGCGTTCTACGTGTCCCAATAAAGCCCTGGCTCCTCCCGCTGGTCGTGCAACGGATCTCTTTTTTTTTTTTTACTTCAGAAAAGGGTTCACTGCAGTGTTTTAATCTCTATATGGTTACATTGAATGGATCAATTTCCAGTTTTAAGATGGGCGCCATACTGAGAGCTGTAGTGCTAAACAAGCACACACTATACGACAAGATGCGATTAAAAAGTCTTGCACTGTTTCCGTTAGCATTGTAAACGGAGTCATAGGAGTTTTTCTGTAACATCCGTAGCGCATATTAACAATAGTAAAGCCCAAAATTGGATTTTAGGCTTGCGAATGCAATTACATAAAATAATTGAAAATACAAAATAGTTTTATTTGCCTTTACATTATTTTACATTGCAGTTCACAGGATTCATAGTCTTTGTAAAAGCCTACTGTGTGAGTCTGCATTATCAAAAAATTCGTCCATTGTCTATGTCGATGTAAATCCTTGTCTAGATTGAAAGTGCATGGCATGCTGTGCCTGACGCAGCAGTCAGGCGCTTGAGCTGTGACCCGGAAGTAAGAGCCGGTCTCTCTTTTCCGCTTTGCTCTCTTTTTAGTGGCGGCGTGCTTCTAAGCAGCCTCTGAAGTGGCAGCGCCGTGAGTGTCCCAGCTTTTTATTGATGTGATGGAGGACCAGGTGAGAGTGGCACCCGATCCCAGAAACTCATCCCCACTCTCCCTCATTAGTCTCCTTGCGTGCACCGTCTACTATCGTACTGACTCTCTATAAAGACAAGTGCTTGGGTTTCAGTGACACCCTACCTCTCATTGTTGACATCTGGTCCTTTGACTTTGTATGCAGAATACTTCAGGCCCCATGCCCTCAACAATCTGACATGTATTATTATGCCAGTCCCTAGACGTACATATCTCCAATAATGCACTTGTATCCTGATCTGTAAAAAGCAGATTGAAATGTAAAATTGGGAATGCAATTAACGTCAGGCGATATCAGTAGCACAAATAAGGATGGGGGGCCTCTAAAGTATGCCGTTTTGTGGATGCCAGTATGTCGCAGCAGTGCTATGAAAGTCCAGCAAAGAACATTTAACGGCAAAGAAAATGGGTGATTTTAAGACCCTTCACTCTCAGGAAAGCAGCAAATCACAGCTGGTTAAGGGCACCACTTCCTTTGTTCCATTCTCTTGGCACTGCCCCCTTTCTTCATGTTTTAGCCCTGTGTGATTTAACTCACCCGGCGTGTCACCCTTCAGCCTCCCAGTCAGCTCTTTGAGAGCAGCCTTCTAACCACATTAAGCCCATCAAAGTGAAGAGTCCTAAAGATGGTCACCTTCACCTCAAACCCTACTCCAATCCACAGAAACCTGGCAGAAGGCGAAGCTTTGGAAAGTTGACTCTGAATAGCCTCAAATATCTTCAACAATCACAGACGCATTTCATCCCCTTAGAGTTGGTCATGGGGGTGAAAGTAGTTTGAGGGCGGGGTAACAATGAACCCAACTTCTAGAACATTCCCTGTAAAGCTTTGTCGCTCCCTACCACCCGATGTCAACCAATGGGATAAAAGTGAACAGTCTGGTGTCAATATAGGACTGTGTGTTATTCTGGTGTTTATCGTGTGGTGTTGGGCTCCAACAGGCAGGTAGGGTCGGGACGGAGTCAGTGCCTAGCAGGTACGACCTGGCATGCACTTGAATCTACCCCAGGACCTCCATCCCTTCAGAGGCACCATCTCTCACGCTGCCTCAGGCACGGCTTGACATTTATAATCACATCCTGTACAAAGATATAACATGACCAGCATCAGCTCAACATCCTGTGATTCTGGGCAAATCACTTAATCTCCCCGTGCCTACCAAACAAGCATTTGGAATGCAATAGGTCTGCACTTGCGAGAGCTTAAGCTATTAGCATTGTAAATGACATTGCCTTTTATTTAGGTTTTAAAAACCAACACATAAATAAAAGGCATTGTCATTTACAATGCCAATAGCTCAAACTCCGGGTAAATGCGAGACCTATTGCATTGCAAATGCTTGTTTATTAATGACATGAATTTCATGTTTGTGAACTTTTAAAATGGAAAATAAATGTAATCTGGCCATTTTTTACCCTCCCTGTAGGCTGCAGATATATATATGTAAAGTACTACGTACAGGGTTGTTACATACATACCTCTCTGTGCTAAGACCTGTATGTTAAGCAGTGCAACCCCAGCCACCATTTTGTGTTAACAAGTCAGTGAAACCAGCCCCCCCCAGCAACAGGGATATTCTACATCAGAGGGTGCTCTGAGGCAGCAGTGATCTTCTGTGTGCTGTTTAAACTGTGTTTAATAGGGATTGTGCACTTCGTTTTTTGGCCAGGAGAGGGAGTAAAGTTTTATACAATATTGTCAGAGGACAAGTTAGGCCCTTAACTGCAGAAGTCCAAAGTGTGGATTGAGCCTGTCTGTCTCCTAGGAGATTCTGAACAAGAGAAGCAGCTCCCCTTTCCCAGCCCCACCCCCAGGCCAGCAGACCTAGGACTGGTGATTGGCTATTCAGCTCCCAGGCAATCTCTGAGCCCTCCTCTCACACCTGCCCAGGCCCCTTAAGGCTTTGCTGGGTGCACCACAAATTATTCTCCTCCATCTTGTGAGTTGCAGCCTACCTGTGCCCCAGATTGCAGTGATCAGAGTCCAGGAAGTGGTAAGGAGGCAGACTAGTGCTGTCTCTTTCACAAAAAAAGTTAAAAAACGATTTTCCCTATCTGTGATTACTGTCTTTGCTTGTGGTTGTTACAGTTTAAAATTGTTGTTTTAACCTGCCCGTGATTGCATATTTAATCACCTGTTTTGTGTTCAAACTTGTGATTTTTCCTGCCCATGATTGCTTCCATTTAACGTGTTGAATTGTGGGATTTGCAGTCCTAAATCTCCGTAGTTTTCCCTCTCATTCCCGGTGACTATCAGTTTTCCCTCCAAATTTCCCCTTGTCTCTGTGCTAAGACCTGTATGTTAAGCAGTGCACCCCCAGCCACCATTTTGTGTTAACAAGTCAGTGAAACCAGCCCCTCCTCCCCCCCCCCTCGCCCCCCTCCCCAGCAACAGGGATATTCTACATCAGAGGGTGCTCCGAGGCAGCAGTGATCTTCTGTGTGCTGTTTAAACTGTGTTTAATAGGGACTGTGCACTTCGTTTTTGGCCAGGAGAGGGAGTAAAGTTTTATACAAACACTAGTGTCAGAGGACAAGTTAGGCCCTTACCTGCAGAAGTCCAAAGTGTGGATTGAGCCTGTCTGTCTCCTAGGAGATTCTGAACAAGAGAAGCAGCTCCCAACTCCCTGGCCAGCAAACCTTGTCTGAGGTCGCTGGGACCTTATATAGTCTGCTAGTGGTTGGTACATGTGTACACTGATTGGTGGTTGCATCTGATGTTTCTATTGGATTAGGGTTAGTGTCCTCATTGGTTGGGTATTTGAGGGTTCTGATTGGTTTCTGGGTCTGTGATTCAATCAATGTAGGGTTGGGACTAGGGCTAGGGTTAGTATTTCTATTGGAAGTAGGGACTAGGGCTTCCTGTGTTATTGGTTGTTGGGAGTAGGGTGGGACTAGGGCTAGGGTTAGGCCTTTAATTGGAAGTAGCGATTAGGGCTTCTGGTGTGATTGGTTGCTGGACTAGGTGTGGGACTAAGAGTAGGGTTAGGCTTTCTATTGGAAGTAGGAACTAGGGCTTCCTGTGCCATTGGTTGCTTGGACTTGGGTTGGGACTACTGGTAGGGCTAGGGCCTCTATTGGACGTAGAGATCAGGGTTTTTGAAAGTTATTGGGTGCTTGGACTAGGGCTGAGATTGGCTGTAAGGTCCTGGTCTCCTATTGGTTCTAGATTTTAGGGCTAGTGTTGTGACTGGATAGGGCTAGGGTTCCCATTGGCTGAAGGGGTCACCTGATTACTAGGGCTATAAAAGGCTGAGGCTTCGGACGTCTCAGGCTGGGCGTTGAGGCTAAGGGCAGAGAGGACAAGGGCAATTACTTGTTTGAGCCTGGTCGGGAGTAGGGCCAGAAATGCTGCCCATGTTCACATTCAGTAAGAGCCACCCCACACCGTCCACAAACATAGTAACACATTCACACCAAATGTACACCACACACAACCCTATGCACGGACCAATGTACCAGAATGCACTACAAACCCAACCAAACCACATCTATACACCCTTCTATCCCAATTACCACACATACACACCATCACCTACAAACAGTACACAACTCTATCCTATACCACTAACCAATCCACTCATCACTAACACAACGCCATTCAACACCATACATAACTACATCCCATCCAGACACACGCTCCTTGCTCTAATTACTCCTAACACACCACCTTTTATCACTAACAAACATATAATCAGCCTTCCATCACTTGTCCAACCAACACCCTCTCTTCCTTCTACCATAATAACACTAACACACAACACATACACTGCACACCACCACACTTTAACTCTTGCAACAAAGCCGTCTAAGACAAACACTCTTACCTCTACTTCATTCCCTCCTACACACAACATACACTCTACTCAAACACATCACCACCCCCTCTACCTTACAACCTCCTCTCACAAACAATACTATACAACCAAATCCATTGCATGAAACAAATACACCAGCACCACTTTGCACTACTCCTCAAAAACAAAACATATCACACACACCAGCACAACAAGATCTTCAAAGTGCAACACCTCAAAATACTTACCATCACAAAATACAAACACACCCACTTTTCAAACCACACAAATGAACAAACTCCAATGCCAAGCTTTCTCTCTTCCACCACACCAAACACAGATACAGCAACACAGCAACTCTCTTCTAACCGCCTCTCATCCATTGGACAATTTAGAACCTTACTACATGACCCAAATACTGCACCACCACCCCCGACTCATACACCTTCCGCCATAAACACACGCAAACATCATAAGCGACGTGCCACACCTCACAACTTTGCTTCCTCATGTCTACTGCACAACAATGTTACACCACGAAAACAACACAGCACACCAACTCACTCTCAAACACCATCTCCACCACATACACACGCACACCCATCCAAATGCCTTCTTAGCATGCTGGATGAGGAACATGATACAGAACAGGTACACGATTGCTATCCGAATACAGCTAATGCCAGCACTAAAAACACACCTGCTACAAACCCACACAATACTGATCACTCTTCTACAAAACAAAGTCTCACTATCACCAAAGGCCATTCTCTAAACTGTCTACTAATAAATGCTCGATCCCTCTCTAAAAACAAACATCACATCTACGACTTTCTCACAGATGCAAAGCCAGACATACTATTCATAACTGAATCATGGTTGGGAGATGAAATGGCTCCAGTCCTGCATGAAGCCATTCCTCTAGGCTATCAAACGAGCACCCAAAATCGTATAGGCAAAAAAGTAGGTGGTCTAGCTGTTGTGTTCAGGCAAACATTACATATCACTAATGTTGATGACATCTCCATAAAGAATTGTGAGGCTCTTCTAACAAGATGCAATACTACACCATCTTCATCCTGTAACTTCCTGCTCCTTTACAGACCTCCACCTAGCAAGGCGACATTCCCAGACGCACTTCTAGACACAGTTTCAAACCTGATAACAATACACTCCAACTTATGCATTCTGGGTGACCTCAACATTTGGTTTGACAAACCCAATATGACCCACCCAAAAACAATAATCACTGGCCTAGACGCACTGAACCTGCATCAGATTGTCCACAAACCCACACACATCGCTGGACATATCCTAGATGTCATTTTTGCTAATACTGAACTAGTTACCTTTCAAACTATGACTCCAGTCACATGGTCAGACCACCACTTGCTTGCTTTCCAACATAAAACAACACTAAGGGACTCACCTAAAACTAGCTTGCATCCATCCACCTATCGGCTGTGGAACAAACTCAATTTGGAACACTTCGAAACACAACTAACATCAAGTACAAATCTGGAAACAATAACTTCTGTTCAAAATCTATATGAGTGGCTACAGGAAGCTTTTGACATCCCGATACCACTCAAAACCACACAACAGCACAAAAGAAAAAAAGCGCCTTGGAGAAACATAGAAATAAAAGACATAAAACAACAAAATTAGAAAGCTGCAACGTACCTGGCTCAAAACAAACGCCAAACAAGACAAACTTCACCTACAAAAATTAACAGATTATACAAGTCCGCTATCAAAAAAGCTAAGAAAAGGTACTATTCAGACAGAATTCAAAATGCTAAATGTGCAAATAAAGAATTCTATAAAATACTCAATGAATTTCGCAAACCAAATTGCCTAGAAGGAACTCATCCTGCTACTGAAGATTTCACAGACAAACTGGCAAATCATTACACAGACAAAGCAGACACATTGGACTCGTACTTAAAACAGAAACAAAGCACCAGCACTAACCCCTGTACAAAACAACAATCCAAGAATACTCTAACCCAGCCTCTCCGTTCCTTCCAACACATCTCACACAATGAATTTATGGACCTGGTCAAAGCAAGCAGGCCTGCCGGCAGCCCTTCTGACCCCTGTCCACGACAAACTTTCAAGACAATTCTTTTAACAACCTCTGCTGCCACTGCAGTAAGAAGAATCATCAACGATTCCTTAACTACCGGAATATTTCCAGAAGAACCCAAAAAATCACACATACGCCCTTTACTGAAGAAAACAAACTTGGACCCGCTGAACCCGGACAACTACAGACCCATTACAAATGGACCTTTCCTGGGCAAACTGATAGAAAGAGCAGCGTTCGCCCAGATGTCACAATTCATTGAAGAGAATAACATACTCTCAGACTTCCAAATAGGATTCCGTCCGGGAAGAGGCACTGAATCTGCCCTCCTTGCCATCTGGCATGACCTGAAGAATACAGTTGACCGCAGCGGGGTTGCTGCGCTACTCCTCTCGGACCTCTCAGCTGCCTTTGACACGGTTGACCATGACACTCTGAAACAAAGACTATGAAGCCGGCATAGAGGGAACTGCTCTAGACTGGATTGCGTCCTACTTTCAAAACAGAACTAATGTCATCCATACCCCACCTTTCTCGTCCAAACCATACTCCACAAAAGCAGGGGTCCCTCAAGGTGCTATCATCTCGCCCATGCTTTTCAACATCTACACGAAGTCATTACCGGTACTGATCAATCTATTTCACCTCACGTGCTATAACTATGCAGATGACACGCAAATACTCCTTCAACTGGAATGCCCCAAAGACATTGAAAAATCCCCAATTTTCAGTTGTCTCAGGGCTGTGGATCAGTGGATGACTTGGAGCCATCTCAAATTGAATGCTTCAAAAACAGAAATACTCACGTGTGGCGATTGGAAACATTACGACCCGCTTGCCGCCTGGCCTGATGAACTGGGATCACCACCTAAAGTATCGAAGGAAGTAAGAAACCTCGGAATGACCATGGACTCCAAGCTGTCGATGAATGCCCAAGTGGACAAACTAGCAAGATCAAGCTTTGTCACTATAAAAACGCTGCGACGAATTTTCCCTCATTTGGGATTTCCACACAAGGTCCAAGCTACCATCTCCCTTGTTCTGTCCAAACTCGATTACGCCAATAGCCTCTACCACGGATCACCTTTAACGACCATGAAAAGACTACAACGGATTCAGAACTCTGCTGCCAGACTACTCTTGCATATCAAACCGCGAGACCACATTACACCTGCCTTGAAAGCCCTACATTGGTTACCGGTTGCCAGAAGATCCACGTTCAAGCTACTTTGTATCACCCACAAAGCAATACATGGAATGGGACCGCTCTTCATCAGGAATAAAATCACCAAACACATTCAACAAAGGAACCTACGCTCTAAAGGGGCATCTCGCCTCAAAATCCCAAGATACAAGAAAAAACCATGGGTGGCAAATCCTTCTCTGTTCAAGCAGCCAAACTATGGAACTCTTTACCCCCCACATAAGATCCACCGACAACCACCTTATCTTCAGAGAACTACTCAAGAATTGGCTCTTCCCCCACATAAGCACCATACGCAAACAGAAATTTACAGCATATTCCTCTGTATATAAGCATTTATTTTCACTATAGATATGTACCTATCTGTGTATTGCTTTGTATAAACATGTAGAATAATTATGTTGTTGTCAATAAATAAATAAAAATCATCTTTGGTCTACATGTACTTACTTCCATTGTGCATCTATGTACCTTCCATGTACTTGGATCTGTGTGTCTGTTATTTTTCTCCTGAAAAAGCATATCCAATGCACTACCCTATTTCTCATCCTGTACCTCGATCAATATATTTAATCTATATATACTTACCTCCTTTATGCATCTATATACTTTCAATGTATATATGGATCTATAGATTTATCACTTTCTTCTAATTTAGCATTTCAAATGCACTACCCTATTTTCTCAGCCTATACTTCTCTCAATATATCCTCTGGCCCAACCTTCTGACTCAACTCAAACTTCTTTCTACTACTCTTTCCAATCCACAACCCTATCTCTCACCCTATACATCTATCAATAGATCCTCTACATCCACTCTCTCATTTATCCCAAACCCCATACCACTACTATGATCCCCAAAATAACCCTTTCCAGACTCTCTCCTACTCTACCCCTCCTTGCATCATCTGACACCTCTTTTTACTATACCGATCCCCCAAAACAAACCATTAACTCTTCCCTCTGACACTCCCCCTCAAAAACCCCTTTTTACTCATCCAAAAGCCTCCTCCTACTGCTATGACCTCAAAAAAAAAAGAGAAAAAAAAATACTCTTCTGTCCCTCCACTATCCTTTTCAATCAAAATAACAGACTAACATGTTCACTTCTCAAATTCCATATTCCACTATACTAATTCACCACTAATCCTTTATGGGTTCCAGAACACCCCATCAGTGTTACCAACGCTATATAAATGCAAACCTTTTTCCCTTTTTCTACCCCTCCCCAACCCTTCTCAATCCAAATAACTGACTAACATATCCACCACTCAAATTACTTTCATGTTTCGCCATACTAATTCAACAGTAATCCTTATGGGTTCCAGAGTAGCGTACTACTCGCCAGCAAAGCGCTTCAAAACCCCATCAAGGGGTAGCAAGCGCTATATAAATACAAACCTCTTTCCCTCTTCTATCCCGCAACCTACCCTTTATCGAAATAACTGAATAACATATCCACCACTCAAATTACTTCATACTTCACTATACTAATTTTCAACACTAATCCTTTATGGGCTCCGGAGTAGCGTCCTACTCGCCAGAAAAGCGCTTCAACACCCATCATGGGTAACAGGTGCTACATGAATGCAAACCTTTCTTCCCTTTTATCCCTCCGCTACCCTTTTCACTCCAAATAACTGACTAATACCCACCACTCAAATTACTTTCATATTTCACCATACTAATTCAGCACTAATCCTTTATGGGTTTCCGGAGGAGCGTGCTTCAACACCCCATCAGGGGTAACAAGCGCTATATAAATACAAACCTTTTTTCCTCTTCTATCCTTCCGAATCCGAATAACTGACTAACCTATCCACCACTTAAAATTTACTTGCATGTTTCACTATACTAATTCAACACTAATCTTCTATGGGTCCCGGAGTAGCGTGCTACTCGCCGAAAAAGCGCTTTGGCGCCTCGTCAGGGGTAGTAAGCGCTATATAAATGCAATTACAATACATATATACACATACATATATACACATACATACAACCATATCCAC